>OY288245.1:66264109-66843109 GCA_958450325.1 Agrostemma githago | reverse complement strand
TGCTCATGGAAGCTCGGACATGTTTTCGATCGAAAATCCTATCAAAATAGACGGAAAACTACTAAAAACACGTAAAATGCAAAAGAGAGGCACTAATGTGAGAATTACGCAAAATACGGCGATAATCGCACTCAAGTCTCGCAAAAACGGAGGAAAAACGGGTCTAAATGGAGAAAAAACGGTCCAAATTTGGCACACAACAATAGCACGCCCATTCTAAAGCAAACATTTTATCCCGTATAAATACTCAAAAGCTTAACAATGGTCTCCGGTACGTGCGCAACAATAGTTGTCCAATTATGTGGTCGGTCGTTATATCTTCTATGACCTTCTTCTTCCCAGCGCCCCTTTTACCAACATTCCTCTTTCCACCAACCATTTCGCTGCGACAAAACACACAATCAATCTAAATCACACAATGAGTATGACTATACAACTGAATATGTGACTACAAAATGATCCTACAAGATAATTACACACACTAATCACTGCAAGAATTTGTGTGATTCTACAATACAATGAGTGTGATTATACAACATCAACTGTTTGACTATACAACCTTAAGTATGTGACTACAAAATTGAAATCGTAAAATGGAAAATAAAAGCCATACAGTTCATTATACTTGAATCATCATTAGCAAAGTCACATTCATAATTAGAAAGATGATTATACCTACGAATCAGAGAAAATTATCTAAACATTCATTAAATATTCAACCTTCATTTATCCATATTCAATCTTCATTTTTTTTTTCTGAATAATGAAGATGAATAATTTTATGAATACCAAAAAAAAAGGTATGAAAAATAAAACAAGCATGAAGATGAAGATGATTAAACGCATGGTACCTCAATCCAAGGTATTCTACAGCTGCGTGATTCTACAACATAGCGAGTGTGACTATACAGCCTAATGAGTGTGACTATACAACTGAATATGTGACTACAATGAGTGTACAGATGCGTGATTCTACAACCTAATGAGTGTGACTATACAACTGAAAGTGTGTGACCTTGCAATTCTGCAAGAACATTACGCACTAAATGACTTGTTCATCTTCATCTTCTTCTTCAACCTTCATTCATCCCACAAAAAAAGAACAACTTCATCTTGAAGATGAAGTCGTTCTTTTTTTTGTAGATAATGAAGATGAATAATTTTACAAATACCCAAAAAAAAAGTACGAAAAATAAAAAGAAGCATGAAGATAAAGATAATGAAGAAAAAGAAGCATGAAGATAAAGATGATGAAGAAAAAGAAGCATGAAGATGAAGCATGAACATACCTTCATATGATGATCGGAGTTACTGACGGAGTATGTTGTGTTAAAAACGCAGTATGGTCGGAGTTATTAATGGAGATTATTTGATGGGGGTTTTGTTAGAGAGAGACGAATTGAGTTGGGAAATGAATTGAAAAGGAGGGGATTGGGAAGGGTATGAGGGAAGTAATGTAGCTTTTGATTTGGGTGAGAGAACGTTTGGCACCCTAATGAAAGTCCCCCCCCCCCCCCCCCCCCGTTTAATTGAACCCCATCCATCCATCTTAAGATGGATGAATGGATGAGATTAACACTAAGAGACTCTTAAGAAGTTAATAAGTCTCTCTCTCTCTTATATATATATATAGAGGTGGGATCAGGTGAGTCCACTTATATATGTTGAGTCCGTGAGTCCCCATCTTAGCCCTTGATTCAAGGTTATATTAATGGACAAGATTTAATCTCATAATTAAGGAAATAACTAACAAATTTGGTAAATATATCATTTCTCTCTCTCCTCCTTAATTATCTCAATAAAAATCTTTTATCTCTCTTATCAATCTTTTTAAATGTTTTTTCTCTCATACAACAAGTTTTTTCAAAATTAAGTTTTTTTCATTTTCACCAAAAAATCATTATTTTCCTACTGCCATTGTACGTATGTTACTATGTTACTGCCATAATCCATAAACTATGTTACTTTAACTCATATAACGTGTTACTTTAATTCATGAACTGCGTTACTTTAACTCATAAAATCTGTTACGTTGTTTAATATATTCTCCTGCAAAAACTATTACTCTAACTCATACAATGTGTTACTCTAATTCATGAACTGTGTTACTTTAACTCATAAAATCTGTTACGTTGCATAGTCTCTTGCAAAAACTGTTACTCTAACTCATACAATGTGTTACTTTAATTCATGAACTGTGTTACTTTAACTCATAAAATCAGTTACGTTGCATAGTAGTCTCTTGCAAAAACAGGAGTTTCAATTAACAAAAAGAACAATGTTTGTTTTTATTAAGATACTCCAAAACAAAAAGTGGTACAAGATTCCAACTAAATCAACTCCATTACAATTCCAATGTTTCACACTTGTTACTCATAATGTCCTACTTATAATTCTGTTTCTTCTTCATCCTTCTCGTTCTCTCCGTCTTTCTTCTTTTTCATCTTTTTCATCATCATCTCAGAAGCTTTGATTTAATCTCACCACCGCACAATGGAGGAAACTCTCACCCACATCCCTACATCATTCATGTGGATTAAAGTAACAGATAACAAGAGTTAAAGTAACAGATGAAGTGCATTGAAGTAACATTGAATTTAATTAACAGAGTATGCTTATACACCAGATATAAAGTAACAGAGGTCAGACATTAAAGTAACAGATAGTATGAATTAAATTAACAGATAATGTTCATTAAAATAACACCAGATATAAGTTAGTGCAAAAAATTCATATAATGATAAAAATGAGAGTATGACACAGTATATTACTATTTGATATTGTTTCCTATTTTGAAGTCATCATGTCCCATAATTATAGGAAGTAGTATTTTTTTTCTTTTTTTTTATATGGCGTTACTCTTTGATGTTGTTTCCTATTTTGGTGGCAATCACGTCCCATTATTATAGGAAACAATATCTTTTTTTTTTTATAATTTTTTATATTATGGCAGTTTTCAAAATTCTTAGGACACTACAATGCACTACAATAACAGATGAAAAACACTAAAGTAACAACTGGAGTGTATTAAAGTAACACGACATATAAAGTAACAGATGGTAGACATTAAAGTAACAGATGCTTTACACTAAAGTAACGCAGTATATGAACTACAATAACACAATATATTGTAAACGTAAAAACTAATAATTGAGTAGCATCTTAATGACTTTCATGGCGATTTCAGTATAAATTACAAAACATATATACTCACCGTTTGTGTGTTCTACGATTTGCATATGAATCTATGATGAATAACATGACCATGAAAACAATATCAACATGAAAATTGACGCAAACCATGAACACAAATTGACGCAAATTAATCAAAATAATGAATAAAAATTGACGCAAAACATGAAAGCAATATCGAAACTCACCATTGTTATACTCGATGAATTGTTTATCAACAGTTAATGAAGATGTCGCGATCATTGAATTCATAGTAACGGAATTTCGAGCACAGATTTGATTGAATGAATGAATGAACGTGATGATCGATGGGAGCGTTTTTTTTTAAGGTTTTGATAATGAACCTGTAACGTGAATGAATGAATGAATGAATGAATGAGGAATGATTGTGATTATGGGAGTTATTGTTTCCTAAAATTATGGGAGTTATTTTAGGAGATATTGTTTCCCTATTTTGGTGGCAATCACGTCCCATTATTATAGGAAACAATATCTTTTTTTTTTATTATTTTTTTTAATATGGCAGTTTTCAAAATTCTTAGAACACTGCAATGCACTACAATAACAGATGAAAAACACTAAAGTAACAACTGGAGTGTATTAAAGTAACACGACATATAAAGTAACAGATGGTAGACATTAAAGTAACAGATGCTCTACACTAAAGTAACGCAGTATATGAACTACAATAACTCAATATATTGTAAACATAAAAACTAATAATTGAGTAGCATCTTAATGACTTTCATGGCGATTCCAGTATAAATTACAAAACATATATACTCACCGTTTGTGTGTTCTACGATTTGCATATGAATCTATGATGAATAACACGACCATGAAAACAATATCAACATGAAAATTGACGCAAACCATGAACACAAATTGACGCAAATTAATCAAGATAATGAATAAAAATTGACGCAAAACATGAAAGCAATATCGAAACTCACCATTGTTATACTCGATGAATTGTTTATCAACAGTTAATGAAGATGTCGCGATCATTGAATTCATAGTAACGGAATTTCGAGCACAGATTTAATTGAATGAATGAATGAACGTGATGATCGATGGGAGCATTTTTTTTTAAGGTTTTGATAATGAACCTGTAACGTGAATGAATGAATGAATGAATGAGGAATGATTGTGATTATGGGAGTTATTGTTTCCTAAAATCATGGGAGTTATTTTAGGATAGTAAATCTTCCTTTTTTTTTTAATACAAAATATTAGGATGCATCTTGTCCATCCATCCTCATCCCATCCAACGGATGGGATGAGGACTTAGGGACTCAACACTTATATAGGGACTCATTAGAACCTACCTATATATATATATTATATATATATATATATATATATATATATATATATATATATATATATATATATATATATATATATATAATCTAGTATTAATAGTCTAAGTCCAGGAACTCTACAAATACTCTTTCCGTGTCTCGGTCATTTTTTGTCATTTGATCAAAATATTACTCACAAATAATGTAAAAGGACAACAAATGACTGAGACAGAGGGAGTACATAGAAAATATACATTCAAAGTATAAGAAACATTGGAACGGGGAGATTGATTAGGTTGAAGTGAATGTAGACTGTTAGGAAATAGTGTAGTCTATTACGTCCCCGCATCCGAAGCCGTAAAAGAACGAACGTTATTAAGACTACATCGAAAGTCATCGAAGAGATCTTTAAGAAGACCTTTGGTGAAGATATCGTCAAATTGGTAGCGTGGGGTCATGGAACATGTAGGATTTTAAATTGCCTAAGAGCAGGCCTGTCTTTGAGGGAAGGCAAGGTGGGCCGACGAACCGGGCCTCATTTTTTTGAGGGCCTCGAGCAAAAAAGTAATTGTTTGGTCTGTATAATTAGTTTTAGTTGCCTTCTTTTAATAGTTACACCATGTTAGTGTAGTGGTTAGAGTGTGAATGTGTGGTCACCGTGTTCATGACTTCATATGTTCAAATCCCCATCTTTACATTATTATTTTTTTTTGTGTTTTTGTATACCATCTAATTTTCTAGTTATTTTCTCACATTTTCATTTGTCAATTTTTTGGTCCTTCCATTTTAAATTGGTTTTAGGGTTCTTAGGTACATATCATACCATCAATGACATTTTATTGTGACGAATTTTAATGATTTTTCGTGATTCTTTAAATATAAGTTCATTGTTGAATTTAAATTTAGGAGTTCATTGAACTAAATAACTTGTCTGCCAGGCGAGTGATATTTAACTCATCACAAACTGTATTTGTGACGGATATATTTGTCACAAATAAGAATTTGTGAAATTTTTGTAGACATGCCTAATATAAGACCATAAATTAGACTTTAAAAAAGGCCCTAAATTATAGTTTCGTTCAGGGCCTCCTCAATGTTTAAGATGGCCCTGCCTAAGAGTAACCTTTTCACTAATAAAGTGGATATCCATTTCAATGAGTTTGGTATGTTGATGATTGACGGGATTGTCGACAAGGTAGATGGCACTGACGTTGTCGTAGTAGATGACAGTAGCTTTAGATAAAGGTGCAACAATGAAGCTCGAGGAGAAGGTTCCGGAGCCAGACCAGCCAGTTCCGACAATGGTGCTGGCAACACCGCGATATTCGGTTTCAATGCTGGAATGTTGTCTCCTAACTAGACGCAGTAGCAAGAAGTGGAGCGGCGAGTGTTAGGACATCTGCCCAAGTCCACATCGAAGTAGGAAATGAGGGAGTTGGTGGAGGAAGGACAAATAGTGATGCCATGAGAAGTAGTGTCGCGGAGGTAGCAAAGAATGCGTTCTAAGGCTGCAAAGTGAGGTTGATTAGAAGTCATACACATCCCCTTTAATCATAGTGCCCTGACGATTCTAGTGTTTTCCCTCATTGTTAGTATCTCAACTTTTATTAAGTTCATAGTTAGAGTCCTAGTTCTATTACTCAATTAACCAAAAACTTTTACCCGGTAGATCAATTAATAAAATAGTATATAATGTCTCCGGTGCATGGAATTGAATTTCCGACTTTCCCCGAATGCATTAGTTAGAGACTGTATGGTTATCATTGATAGATGCATGATAGTCTGTCAATACTTTATGTCATCAAAATTTTAACATTACATTATTAACGTCTACTATAAGCATACATTGATACATACATATAGTCTAGATTTAGTCGCATCTTGTAGAGGTCTCAATAGAGGGGAAATTGAAACAAAGATTGCAACTGGTGCCTAGTGGCATGTTGTATGAATTAGTTACTCTGATTCGAATTATATCAGATCAAAACCTAATTTGCATTAATTTAATTAGATTGAATTGGACATTGGTGAATAACATGAATTTTATTTTCCAAAACTAAAAAAATATGAAATTAGGGTTTGCTTGGGATAGAGGTAATTATTAAGTTAGAAAGAGCTCAAAATGAAGAAAATGGAGGAGATAGGTGGTTAGTGAGATAGTGGTGTTATTTTATGGTGTAAAGAAGAGGTGAGGGAGAAACAATTACTCCATACAGAAGTAATACATTACTTAGATGAAGAGGAGAGTAATTATCCCCCAAAAAAATGCTATGTTAGCCTTTATCTCTCCATTTCCGGATAGCACCGGTCATCGCTACCTGCCTTCCTCTATCTTCAACTCTCTCTGTTCGTATCCAAAGGGTACGTATTTCTTTTTGGACCGTTCAAATCCAATTGTCCCATTTCTTTTTTAATCCATTTTTTTGACCAAACTATCCCTAACTTACTATCATATTTACATCATTTGTCATTGTAATACTACAGTTTGATAATTAAATACTCCGTATAATATTAATTTGTCCCAAATTTTTGTACCTTTAATAGTATTTTAAGTTTTTCTTAATCTTTGTGCAAAAGTGAAATGTACTCTTTAGATACGAACGGAGCACTCCTCATTTGGGTCGTCGGCATTTCAGCTGGATCGTCGGCGCTTTATACGTGATTTTACCATATTGCCCTTCTGTAATAATTGTTAATATAATTAATTGGTTTTATTTATAAATCTAATTTTACGTTTCGAAGTATTAATTTGTCACGTAAATTGAACGGTTTATGTGACACGTTTCCCCATGGACCTCGGAAATCTTTTTCTAACAATCAATAATATAATTGATTGGTTTTTATTTAAGTCTAATTTTATGTTTCCGAGTATAAATTTGTCACGGTTTTGCAATTTAACGGTTTATTTGACACGTTTCCCCATAAATCCCCATAAATTTGATACAGTTACACTTGCCAAAAATACGAAATTGTGTATAATTATACTTGACGTACGTAATTGATGGTCGTACAAATATATGGACCAAATAGATAAACAATATCCGTATAAATACTGAAAATATAAACTCTATTAATTATTAAAGTAATATTAGTATTAATGAAATATTGTTATGAAATAATATGTGGATGTCCATCGGGCCTTATAGCCCATTACGATGTAACCCTAGGATGTAGCATGTACTATATATACCCCTTGATGGGATGAAAAAACTACTCTCTGATTTCTCTCATTCCTTTATCTCTCTCTAGTTTCTCTTCTCTCCTTCTTTCCCAACACGTTATCAGCACGAGTCTCTAACCTTTATTTTATTTTCCCTAATTTTAATTATTTGTTGTGAAAGAAGGAGATAAGAGAAACTAGAGAGAGATAAGAGAATGAGAGAAATCAGAGAGGTGTTTATTCATCCCATCAAGGGGCATATATATAGTACATGGTACATCTAGGGTTACATCCTAATGGGCTATAAGGCCCGATGGACATCCACATATTATTTCATAACACTCCCCCTTGGATGTACATCACTAAAGAAAATGCCTCGTTAAAACCTCGACTAGAAAAACCCAGTGAGAAAAACACTAGTAAAGGAAAAAGAGTACATAAATCTTCATACACGCATAACAAACTGCCTCATTAAAACCTTTCCATGGAAAACCCAGTGGGACAAAACCATGGCTTAGGAAAAAGAGTACATCGCGTGGTTACTCCCCCTGATAATCACACAATTTGATATTTAATGAAAATAATTCATGTCTTCATGGAACTTCACGACGATGTTGAAATAGATTGTAGTAACTGACAAACTTGGTATCTTCAATCAATAGGAATCTTTGATAAGTTCAATATCATATTTCTTCGGAGCTTGCAATCTGGACATAGTCATTTATGACTCCTTGACGTATAACCAAATATGTATCTCGTCATTAAAATTATGATGATCATAACTATAGCGTATTAACACGTCTATAGTGCTACCTCGTTAAAAGATTTTTTCCTTCTTTTAATAGAAGATGTATGATAAATTGTTCTTATAGACCATGTATATGAATGTATCTATTTTGAAAGCCATAATCCAATATACGAGGAGTTCATATGAGGATACGATATTTTCTATCCTTCAACCTTTTATAAAGGTGTTTAATTATTTATTTCAGTCTCGTAGACTGTATACATCTATGGATCAATTTCAATGTTAATATCCATATGATGAATGGTCATATAATTTTGGCGAAGTTCCAAAGATATTTTAATTTATAACTATGAGCGGTGGAAATAATGTTACTCCCTCCCTTCATAACCAAACACACCACTTCTCATTTTGACACTATTCACAAGTTAAGAGAATCTTCGATATTCTCGACAATCTACAAAGTAAAATATAGTCATATGGGATCTTGTTTGATTCATTTTTATGAGGAGAGTAGGAATATCACATTTTTAGAATTTTTAGTAATATAAAATGAAAGATATTGAAGGTGTAAAACGTGTCTCGGCAAATGTGAAAAAGCAAATGGTGTGTTTGGTTATGAAGGGAGGGAGTATCCTGTATGGTAACAAATATATTGGACAGATCTTTCATAAAAGATTGTATACCTGAAGTATACACGATTATTTTGGGTGATAAATATGCTGATACAGCTATCCCAGAAAATATGTTATCATGATATCATGAAAATAAAATAGCCTCAAAGGCACTGTATCATGAAAAATATATTCCGTGTGAGTACGTACATGAAATTGTACTGAGATAAGTATCACTTTAAAGTTGAAGTTGATAAAATTTGTGAGTAAAGTACATGAAATTGTACCATTTTCATATCAATTTCAAATTGAAATTAAAATTATTTGGAAGAGAAAGTACATGAAATTGTACCATGTTTAATATCACTTATTATTGTCAAGATATCGTGAAGAGAGGTCATGATAAATCCTCTGCATTAATTCCATGTTCACCCGAAGTTGAACAGAATAATATAATTAATATTGAAAGACGAAGAGTTTATTTCAATTGGTTGAGTCCATTCTATGAAATGAATGTGACATCTGATAAGACCGTGCTCGAAGAGCAGGTCGAGATCATGACATAATGTTAAGCCTGATATTGCAGCCTTAATTGAGCCTTATGATGTGACTTAATTGAGTCAAATTCGTTAATTGATGAAAGTAAATATCTCATGAAGATTCATGTGACCCTCATATACGCGAAGTTTCGATATGAGAGGAAGAAAATTATATACGAGTTGGAATTTTGACACGCACACCATGACCTGAAATTTATAATGTTTACATATACTGAACCTATGACGAGAAATTCATAGTGTTGACCAATATTGAAACCGTGACATGTAGTTCACGGTGTTTTACAAATTTTCACTTTGCGTGCAGTGAATATTATTTGGAGTATCAAAATTAAGAATAAACTTGATGTTTATGGATGTTTGCAAAGTATGAGATACTCTTAACAGTTGATATTCGTATCAAAATAATATAAACCATTTCCTGAAGCGAATGGTATTATCATATTTTCATGATGTAATACTCGTATATTTTATTTTCATACAAATTATGTAGTCGTAAAGACACATTCTTTTGAAAAAGGCTTAAAGAAATTATGCGTGATGTCGCATATCCGCATGTCATGGTCGAGCAAATTAATGCGATATTAAAATCGTGAGTCTCGTATAGGTGATTAATAGTCATTTTTCCTGGTAATGGATATGACATGAACAAAATATTCGATTAACGACCATTATTTCGTGAAACGAATATGGCATCGAATAAAAGATTGATTAAGTGATGAAAATTATGTCACTGACACTGAATAAGTGTAAGGAGGTGAATATTTTAATTATGTGTTTATTTAAAAACTCAAATATTTTTACCGGAAACGGTATAGTAATGATCACAATATCTTGGGAAGGCAACCTGATAATGCGACCATGTATTTATATGGTGGAATAAATGATCAGTTGATTAATGATCAGTTGATTAATGATCAATTTACAGTTGTTATTATTATAAGATGGAATTGAATTACTCTAAGAGTAATATATATACGGTCATATTCCGGAAAGAAATATTGACGGGTCTTGCCTATTGTATTAGACACCATTTGTGTCATGTCACTATCATTTGATATGGCCATATGACTAAATAAAATTAGTGTGCACATATGATTGAATGTAGCTAAACAGAAGTTTAGCTGGATGAGAATCGGTCAACTAGTAAAATTGACACGAAAATATTAAAAATGTGACAAATTGAGGCCATCCGGGTTCTTCTTACACCCGTTTCGATAAACCCGACGTTTATCTTGAAAGAATTTAATGGCGTGCCGATCAAGCTCTCTAGTGTACCATTAAAATTATATTTAAGGCAAGACAATACACTGAGATTGATTATGTGAAATATTGGAGATCTAAATACTACTCGTAGTTGGATAATGGAGATGAACATCCATATCCAGTTGACCTCAGTTTTAAGGTTTTAATTATGTGACCTATAGTCACAAATAATTTTACGAGTAGTTCATGTAATCAAAGTTTACAATGTAAATATTATGTGAACATGGTGATCTTCCGAATGGGCAATTTTAATTCAGCACGTAGAAAACCAACTGCGTTAAGTTGAACTCCAAAATATATTATTTTACTGAAGAGAATCATTTGATAAAGTCAATGAAATATTAGACAAATTTCTAAGGTGGATATTATATTGCCCTTTAAATCTATCAAGTAATGATAGTTTTTACCACCTTAGGGGGAGATTGATAAGGATAAGCTGGTAAAAACAAACAAGTAATGTTGATCCCAACTGAACCAGAAGTTCAGAGACTTATTTTGAAGATGAAATACATTAATTAGAGGTTCATGAAATATGAATAATGATTCGATCATATGATGTATAATTGTATATGATGATATATCAGCTTGATTACTTATCTTATTAAATATGTTATACATTGAAATTTATGATTTCACTATAGACAGATTCACCCTCATTGTGGTGTAGCGAGCTATAGATCAGTCATGGATAGTAGATGTACTGAACATTGAGATTCTTGCCAAATTTTTAATAATCACACACGATATAGTGTGAGGGTCATAATCGGTTCATTTGTTATAAGAAAATGGCAAGCATGTGCAGTTGGTACTCGTAAAGAATTGAATGTCCCGAAGTGGCATAGATATCTGATGATAATAGATGGCCTACATAAAAAGATTAGTACCACATAGATTCAGATTCAGATATCAATAATCAGTACCGATGATAAGATATTATATCGATATATTAATTTGTGGAATTGAATAATAGTTGCGCGCATTCGACCCTAATAGGGATCTTATATAAAAATCCATTTTGATTGTTGACGTACAATGTATGGGTAAGATTGAGCTCATGGACTTAAAGTCCACGTATTGACAGGAAGTCAATCCAATTATGAATATTGGTAGATATACTGTACAGTTTGCATTTGAGTCTCATGTGCATGTAATATAGTTATTCTATCGTTGCATATTAGTTAAGATTATATCATTGCATTAATTTAAAATATATACACTATAGGGCATTGTTCGTATTACATGCATGCACGAGATTATTATTGTTATTTATTGCAGGATATATGTTTAAAAGGAGATCATACTCCTAGATTGATAAGTACTCCGGGAAAGAGCTTATATTATAAATTATTAGCACATGACAGTGGTTGATCGAATGAGTTCCTGAAGGACTCGTGATTAAGTATATATATATGAACCTCTACACGTAAGTGTATCTGTGCGAGCATTCAACATGCATGTGATATGATGTGAATGCACGGTTTCATTGTCTCAGCTTGAAGTTTGAGCGTATGAAAGATCATACATGATTAAATTTTTTGTCATGTGAAAATACTTTATGGTCCAGAAGCGCCATAATAGTTGGAAAATAAGGTAGTGGAATGCTACAATGAGTATGTTAATCCGTACAATGACAAGAAATCATCAATTATTATTTAAGATAAACCGGATTGATTGATAATTCTCCTGAAGATCGATAATCAGTTGAGAAATAATGTTAGCTATACTCTTTTTCCCTTCGACTAGGTTTTTTGTCCCAATGGGTTTTTCCTAGCAAGGTTTTTAACGAGGTAGCGCTATAGACGTGTTAATATGCTATAGTTATGATCATCATAATTTTGAGACGACGAGATACATATTTGGTAATGCATTGAAGAGTCATGATTGACGATGTTCGAAGAAAAGTGATTATCACGGATTCCTATTGATTGAAGATAACAAGTTTGTTGGTTACGACAAATCTATTTCAATGCCTTACAGTTACATGAAGACGTGAAGTATTCAAGAAATATCAAGTTATGTAATCATCAGGGGGAGTAAGCACGTGTTGTACTCTTTTTCCTAAGGCATGGTTTTGTCCCATTGAGTTTTCCATGGAAAGGTTTTAACGAGGCAACCTGTTATGAGTGCTGCTTTTCGTCGTCGGCATTTCAGCCACGTCGTCAGCGCTTTTTAATGCTGAAAGACGATCTTGCCCTTGACTTTTTTAGATTACTTAACTAATGTTATGGAGTTAGATTAGTTAGATTAGGTAATGAAACTCGTTAACAAAGCGGTTTTAAAATTTTAAAACTCGTTAACAAACCGTTCCGTCACACTCACACTAACACTTACTTATTTACTCCACTCACTCTCACACTTACCCTCACTTACCCACTTACCCACTCACACTCCACTAACACCCCACCCAACATTTTATATTAAAAAAAACCGTCTTTTTTTTCGAGAAATCCAATTTTTCTAGAGACCCGATTCCGCCTTTAAATGGATCGACATGCGGTTAGTACATTTTTTGTTTATATTATCCGTCATTTTTTGTACATTTTTTGTTTATATTAGACCCGATCCGATTTTTTGTTTAAAACTTGTGAGAAATGTGTGTTAGTTTATTAAAGAAATCGCATTTTGTTCTATAACATGTCGTTTATGTGCTGGATTTGTTGTGAAAATCGAAGTTGAAATAGAAATCGAGGGTAGAAACGCATAACCAAAAAAAACGCGAACAGGGGCCCAGACGCATGAGTTTCGCGTATGGGGGGCCTCCTAGACGCGAAATTCATGCGTCTAGGGGGCCTCCTAGACGCGATGATCATGCGTTTGGAGGGCCTCCTCGACGCATGAATTTCGCGTCTGGGGGGCCTCCTCGACGCGAAACTCATGCGTCTGAGGGGCCTCTCAGACGCGTCATTTTGGCGTCTGGGCCCCTGTTCGCGTTTTTTTTTGTTATTGTTCGACGTTATGCGTTAAAATATCGTGACTCGGGTGTCGTTATTTGTAATTTATATGATTAGAATTATTATTATCAATATTATTAGTTCGAAATATGAATAGAATTATTATGAATATCGTGACTCGGTTTTTTTTTTAGTTGAAATTATACGAGATGTTTATATGATTAGAATTATTATGTATATTATTAGAATTATTAATATCAAAATCATGTTTAAATGTTCAAATCTTTGTATACAAAATTATGAAATTAAATAATTTCTGAATTTCGTAAATCCATTTTGCGTTTTACTTTGTAACTAATGAGTAATTTTTTATCGGTGTATCAGGAGGAGTTAGATGGCGACGGTATTGACTATCGCGTTTGTTTTATTTTTGGGCCAGCGTTCCGTAGTTCGGATGAGGCATTCAACTACGCTAGTGAGATAGGTTCGGCTCTTGGGTTCACCTTGGTGAAAGCGAGCAACAAAACGCAAAGTAATGTGAACCCGAAGTCAAGATTACTTGGTCAAAATTATTTTAAATGCAACCGTAACGGAAAACCGGGAAAAAGTACCAAGAGTTCTCAGAAGATCGGGTGTAAGTTTTGGGTGAAGGCGTGCGAGAGCTTAGATAGGGAACGATGGATTTTAGCCATCGGTCCATGTGGCATGCACAACCACAAATTGGAGGTTTACGCTGACGGGCACAGACGTCTAGCCGCCTTTGACGAGGCCGAGAAACAGATTATTCGGGACGGTATTCGGGACCACTTGACACCAGCCCAAATACACGACTGCCTTCATCGGAGAAATCCGGGGAAACCACGCCCATCGATCGAGACGATATACAATATCGGGGGGAAGTTGAGGGCGGAGGCAAGGGAAGGTCGTAATGCCATTGAGCAGATGATGGTACTAGCGCGTCGGGCTGAATACATCCACTTATTCTTCGAGCACGAGTTTACGAGTGTCGTGGAACGTATATTCATGGCTCACCCTGAGTCCGTGAAACTGTTTCGTACTTGGCCTTACGTAGTCACTATGGATGCGACGTACAAGACGAACACCTACGACATGAAGTTAGTGGAGATGGTCGGGGTGACACCCGTCGGGAAACCTTATCTGATAGCGTACACCCTACTTCGACACGAGGACACGTTGTCCTATACTTGGGTGCTTGATAAGTTGAAGCTGCTAATTGGGGACCGGGCACCGAACGTGATTGTGACGGATAAGGATTAGGCGTTGACGGCGGCAGTATCGAGGGTCTTTCCGACCCCGCAGACCCAGAATCTGCTCTGCACGTGGCACATATCTAACTGTGTGGAAAAACGTGCCCTGTCTTTCTTTCAAAAACAGAAAGACCGAGTAGCGACCTTCATGCACGGAGTATGGTACCCTCTCCTGTATTCTACAAGTACGGTGGACCTCGAAACAAAATGGGACAAGATGAAGTCGACGTGGAGGTTCTCGGGAATTCCTCTTTACATTCATGACACCTGGGGTAATTTCAAGAAATGGAATCACGCGTACACTGACCGATACCTCCACTTTGGCAACACCACCACGTCCATCGTCGAATCTGCGCATGCGGCTTTGAAGAAGGCTCTTGGCACGTCGACAGCGTTCTTGGATCGGTTGTTCGATAGGATTGACAGGCGATCGTCAGCAGTCTAAACTGCGGAAGAAGTTGGAGACATCCCGAAGGAAGCAATCAACTATTCTACCCCCCATTTTGATGAACTTGAGACTCCGGGTAAGTCGTAAGGCGTTGGACTTGCTGACCGGGGAACTATCTAGGATGCAAGAGTTGGGAGATCGGGTTTTTTACGAGTGCCGGTGTGTATTGAGGACGTCCAAGGGTTTGCCTTGCGCATGTCGACTTGCCGGGTTGATGATGCGGAATTCCGTAGTGCAGTTGACCGACGTTCATGTGTTCTGGAGGAAGCTTGACTATGCCGGGGAGGAAGTTATGCCCGTCAGCGACAAATTTCAGCTTGACGGGTTGATTGAGGAAATACGTGAGAGCGATCCGAGTATGTGGCGACATTACATTGATGTCCTGAATTCCGCATTACGTCCGGAGGAATCTGGGCTACTTGATCCTACCCCGAATCCAAACCCCAGAAAATCTAAGGGGACAGGGAGGTTGCTTATCGGAGTCAAACACGCAAGGAGGAGGTACGGGACCACCGACACGGGAGCGACCCCGAGTAAGTCGGCCAGGACTACGCACGCGTCAACGCCAGGGAGTAGTCACTCGACCGAACCACCCACACCGACCGCCAGCCAGTCCACCACAGGCACATGGCAGGGGCAACCGAACGCCCCCCTGGAGGTGAACTACATGGGGGGCCCTTCCCGGACATAAACAAACTTGTTGGTTTCATGTGTCTGTATCTCGTGAACTGGATTGATGTTATTGGAGACGGTCACTGCGGATTTCGTGTCATGGCTCATGCAGTGTACGGTGACCAGTCCAGTTATACTCGCCAGAGAAGGGCGTTGTGGGAGCACATCCATTCCCCCATGTACGACAAGGTGTACGTCTTTGACGCCGACGGTCGAGAAGGCGCCATGATCCGTGTAGGTACGACGGTCCCGTACCCGGTAGGCGAGGAGCATTATCTCGACGATTGCGATCTATTCGGTTTTGCCACAATTAATAACTGGGTTATATGTCGAGTATCCGAAAACCTCACCTGCAGTACCTACTACCCGTTGCGAGAGATGCCAGGTAACCACCTCCCGTTCGGCGTAATGTGGATAATGCACGTTGAACGCGGGGGAGTAGGTCACTGGATGAGGTTGCGAATGTCTGAGAACTGCCCGATGCCTCCTACACACATCCTTTGGCGAGGCGCGCATGACGGTACTACAGTACATTATTCGGAGTTTTACCGAGAACGTCAGGATAGGTGGGTCGAGGAGTGGAATGCGTACTTTCCGAGTCACCAGATTGATCAGAACGACCCAGGTGGTCGGAACAACCCCTTCAACTGTTAGTGTAGCATAAATATTAGACCAGCATTTGTATTATATTCATATTTTAGACCAGTGTTGTATTCATTCGTAAATTTTAGAAGTCGGCAAATCCCACTATTAAGAAAGAAACGAACATAAAAAACATCCGAAATGTAAAAAGAAACGAGTAGCCAACATAAACATATTACAAGTCATCCAAAAATCATCCGAAATAAAACATGATATCCCTAACTGTTAAGACATATAGAAATTACAAATAAAATGGAAACGAGTAGTCAACATAAAAGAAGTACAAATCATCCACAATCATCCGAAATTACAAGCTTGAAATCCGAAACACAGAAGACATAAACAAAATACGAATGAAATCCAAAGGAGTCAACGGCGACCTCGTTTCCCCTGGGATCGGGGTGGGCGGTCACCCGGGTAGGGAAGAACGGGCTGGAACGACGCCATCAGCTCATCAAAATACGCAAGGCGGGCTTCCGGATCGTCTCTAAAGTGCTGACCTGCAGAAAAGCGCTCCATCAACGAGAGAGCGGCCTGAAACAAGGTGGCAGAGGTTAGTATAAATGTACATGCAAATAATTATTGTTACACACCAAAATACGAACTGAGTACCTGTTGCGTTCCCCTTGCGAGCGTCGCCTGCTCCTGCACCTCGGCGGCGGATGGTGGTATGATCCTCGGGTGGGAGACTCTCGAGTACCAAGCGTGGTAATCCGGAGTCGCTTCCCTCGGGTAGTCCACGGGCCGGGAGAGCTTCCTCGGGTCAGCGCGCATGACATAGACACTCCTCCACGGGTGGGCCGAGTACACCGGACCGAAGTCAAAAAGGTAGTTCCCACCCCCATGACTCGGTCGATGCGCCCTAACCGGCTCGGGCATCGACTCGGGTATAGTCTAGACGTAGCCTAACTGTCTGATGACCCGGTCTGCCTGGTAAGGCACAACGATGTCCATAAAGCGCAGTGTCCCGAAGTAGGTAGTGGTACGGTGCACCGTGTGAGCGTTCCGCACGAAGGGCTCCCAACAGACCCGATCTGCTGTCAATAAGTCAAGTGATCGTCGGTAGGCCAAAAGGTTGTCCCCGCGCGCCGATGGTTTCTCGACGCCTACCCACGCAGTCGCGCGTGGCGAAGTCGGCGAAATCAGGATCGGTGCCCCTTGCCTAAAGTCGGGGAAGTACTCATAGATCCACCTGAAGCAAAGTCAAACACCCGGCCAAAGTGGTGAACCCCTCCCTCGAAGCCATCCCTAAATTCCTGTACAGCCACGCCAACGTACCAGCACCCCACGCAAAACCAGGAATCGAGTCCAAGTTGTTCGTCAGTGGGAAGACTGACGGACGAATACGATCGCTCGACCTATCCACAAAGAGGAACTCCCCCAACAACGTGATCAGGTAACCCTGCACAGTCTGCTCATGGGTCCCAGTGCTCATCTTCTCACGCACAGCCCTCGCTAGTACCGACCCGCTCCTGAAAATGGGAGGGCCCGCATCCCCCCTGGGTGCCTCAACTGCAAATCATTCATCCCGAAGAAGTTCCCCACAGCGGCCTTCCCATCAGCCAGAGCCCCAGTCTCGTTAAGAACAACGCATGGCTCACCCTCTATAGACAGCCCTAAGATCCTGGCGACATCATGCAACATGATAGGCATCTCGCCGAACGGCATGTGGAATGTGTTCGTATCCGGCTGCCACCTCTCGACGAATGTTGTAAGGAGCGGTATGTCCAAATTGCGTAGAATGCACGCCCGTAGGTGAATCAGGCCCGACTGTCGGACAGCATCCACTACATGAGGAAAGCGGTCGAACGACTCCAACTCCCTCACAATCCGAGGACGGTTGTAGGTCGTCAGCAGAGTCAGCGCGTGCCCTGGCTCTAACCAAAGCCGACGCGCAATATGACCCCCAAAGCTCGGGATCTCCGACGGATCGATGGGACCTCCGGGACTAGGTCCCTGCAGAATCCACGAAGTGTCGCTCCGTGGACGCCGGGGGGCCCTCGAGCCCGAAGTACCCACACTACCCTGGAAAGTTCCTCCAGGCCCCTTCCTGTAGACAACAGCCTTACCCTGCTGTGATGTCTCCGCGTCCGTCTCCTGCTCCCGCTCCTCCGCCTGCTGCTCCGAGAAGTTGTCCGGAAAAGCGTGTCGCCTTTCCTCCTCATCGAACTCCATGTTCAGGTCGGCAGACTGCAACGACCTGGACGGCTCGCGGAATTCACCGCTCGCGGTTCCCTCCGAAGAACCGTCGTGTGTACCGCTCGTGGTACGGAAAGGTGGAACAGGAACGTCTAGTGTCCCCCCATGAGAGGAAGACGATGGCTCTGGTGGGCCGGTAGGTGGCGGCCCCGGCCTACCCCTAGCACGAGTGGACGCAGTGACGACCCTACCGTCTACCCGGCTACTCTTCCCCTTACCAGCCATCTAATTTTACAAATTAGACACGTTGATAAAACAAAACTATGTCACTTGTTAATAATAATAAGAAATGAATTTAACGTTCTCGTACTATTCTTATTACTTGAAAAATCAATTGATATAAAATTTGATATGTAATAAAAAAAATTCTATTACTGATATAATAAGAAATTAATAAGAAATTACTATTCTTATTACTTTCAACGTTGTCGCTTGATATAAAATTTAATTTAAAGAACAAATTACTGATAACGTATATTCTTCTCAAATTAATTATTTTCAAAAAATGCTATTTTTTTAGTAAACACTACTAACCTTAAAATTAGTACTCATCGTTATCTCAATTGGATGTCCGATTTTAGCAAGAGATAACGATTACAAGTTTTTCACCTAAATTCAACTTTTTAGTTATTATTTTTCAAGCCAAATTGATATTTTCAACCTAGAGATCCATATATTTTTTTAATTACAATTTTTCAAAATATTTCAAAACCTAAACTTATCAACAATTAGTCCTGAATTTCATAATAATAATTCTAATAATATTCCTAAACATATAAACATTTCGTATAATTTCCTAATAATAATTCAAACAACCAACACCCCAGTAACGATACGAACATCTAACGAAAAATAAACGAACTTTACGGATATCGTAACACATAACATAAAACAAAAAAAATAAAAAAATAAAAATCGAAAACAGGTACAGACGCATGAATTTCGCGTCTGGGGGGTCCCCTAGACGCATGAATTTCGCGTCTAGGAGGCCCCTCAGACGCATGAATTTCGCGTCTAGGGGACCTCTTCGACGCGGAATTCATGCGTCTGAGGGGCCTCCTAGACGCGAAATTCATGCGTCTAGGGACCCCCCAGACGCGTTTTTCCGGCGTCGAGGTCTGTTTCCAGACCTAATTTGCGAAAATCGAGCCCCATTTCGCAGAAATCGATCCCACCATCATCCAAATCGATACCAAAATCGAATATAGAAAACAATAACTACTCAATTAGGGTATATATCACACACAAATTAGCTATGGGGAACCTAAACTATCAATCTAATATTAATTATAATCGAACTAATCGATCCAAAATAATCAAATACAAGCTAAAAGGTAATACAAAATAGATAGATCTACTTACTTGAGTACGGATTTGGAGTTGGAGTGGAAGCAGTTTTATATTTGAAAAATGATTTTTTAAGAAATTGTTTAAGAGAGAGAAAGAAGTGAAAATGAATTGTAAGGAGAAGGGGGGTTTATATATAAATTTCCTAAACATATTCCCGGGATACATTGAGACACGTTTCTCGGAGACCGTTCAATAGTCCAAAAACCGACATTTCAAATTAGTCGGGAATATATTTGTTACGTTAGTTAAGAAACTTAATTAAATTCATTAGAATATATTACATAAGGTAAAAGAGTTACGTTGAGACACGTGCCTCAAAAACCGTTCAATAGTACAAAAACCGTAATTTTAATTTACTCGAAAATATTAATTACATTAATTAACAAACTTAATTAATATCATTAATCATAATTAGGGGAAGGGTAAAAGAGTAAATTCACGTATAAAGCGCCGACGACGTGGCTGAAATGTCGACGAGGAAATGTAGTAGTGCCTGTTATGCGTGTTTGAAGATCTATGTACTCTTTTTCCTTTACTAGTTTTTTTTTCCTACCGGATTTTTTTTAGTCAAGGTTTTAATGAGGCATGTTCTTCAATGATGTGTCATCCAAGGGGGAGTGTTATGAAATAATATGTGGATGTCCATCGGGCCTTATAGCTCATTACGATGTTACCCTAGGATGTAGCATGTACTATATATACCCCTTGATGGGATGAATAAACTACCTCTCTGATTTCTCTCATTCTTTCCCAACAAAGATTATTCATTAAGGCCTAATTAATGATGGAATCTAACTAATTAAATAAAAAACAAGATTCTTCACATAGACCAAGTGTAAGATTATGATTGAGGGTGTATGGTGTATGAGACCCCTCATATACCAAGTGTATCTCTAATCTTTTTGAGGACGGAGAGAGGAATTTATAACAGATATATTCGTCACAAACACATTAATCACATATTTCACATGAACACTCGATGAAAGTGATAGCTAGCCTTTGAAAACGACTTGAAGCCCGTTCAAATAAATTTGAATGTTTAAAATCGTAACGTTGTAAAGCATAGTTGCTGGAAGCCTATTTTGGATAAAATATTCACAGTACATCATTAGCACGCAGAAATCATTTGACAGATTTTGAACACAACATTTTCTTTCTTTTTCATATCTTCAAATTTAACGGGTCTTTTTTTTAAAGATGAAAAAGCATCGATTAAGAGTTTTATAAACACGATTACATTTTCTTTGCCCATTCTCATCAACAATTACAAAAATACTTCATACTGAGTATGTGCGTATCAAGTCAGATCAGACTAAAAGAACGAGTTTATTTAATTGGCTCAAACTTGACTCAAGCCGATTAGAACGGTCCTTCGGATTCACATAGCTTTAAAATTTACGACATATTCCTGACAATTTCACTTAACGCTGTAAAACTTACACACTTAGTTTACACTGCAAATTTTATAGGATTGATAAAATATAATGATAAAAGACAAATCAAATCGTCAAATTTAAAATCTAAAGAGTTCTTATGCTATGTCAAATTTCACCAATTCTCACATAATTTGTGTTCACCATAGATGAACTCTAAAAACCCCTTCTCTCTAAAAATAAAAAAAACCTAATTTTTTCTCATCTTTCTCCCCAAAAAAACCCTACTTTTCCTCCTCGATCTGGGGCCTTCATCGATGATTAATCGATGGTAAGTCCCAAAAATTGTTTAAATCTCAATTACTAGTTATCAAATCTTATTCAATAAAAGTCTCTCTTTTATGAGAGTTGTTTCGTCCTTTTTTTTCAAGGTTTTTCCTTTATTTCGAGGTTTCAGTCCTTTACATTAGTATAGAGCATAGATTTCAAAACTATGTGCAAGATCAGGAGAGCAATGAAATCCCTACGTACGGCGATACAATTGAGGTCAGATCTCGGTCTACTATTTGTCAAAATAGAGGAAGTTCATCATCTTGGAGGCTATTTCAGCAGATCTATAGATTCCTTCGCGAAAGACTGTGTCAATAAACAGCGATATATTAAAGGCTATGCAGAAGCGCATTATTCTAATAGTGATATTGGTCTTGTTCTTCTTGTTCTTTATTTATTTTTCACAAATTTGTATTCAGTTCAATTTGACATCGTTTGTAGATGCCGGATGGCTTATTATTAATGTTATTGATCTTCACTTTCAAAAAAAAAAAAAAACGATAGATGAACTCTATGGTCACCAACTTCCTTAACCTTCCGACACTGGCCAGCCGTTAACCCCAAAAGTAATTTATTTACTAAGTTATCATATTTTTCCATGATAAGAACGAGTTCCTAACCGAGTTGTAAAAATTAGGAACAAACTTTTCTACGCTGGAAAAACCCTTTGAAGCTCTTAATTATTGACAAAAACTCGATTGCAATTGAAGAACTTCCACATCGCGGTCATTCCATGGCATCATTATCAAAACCGATTCATAGCTGACAACCAAGCTCATTGAAAAACAAGATGGTTCATCACCACACGGCTAATATTTGTCGTCGCCTTATAGAGGAGTTGGGTAATAGTTTTGTCTTACGTTTCATTTACAGTGAAGCTAATGGGCGGGTGGTGTGCCGATTAGCTTACAAACAAGGGAGTCGCTCAATCTGAGAAGTGATGCTTGATGGAGTACTCGGAGATCCCACAACCGTTGTTCAAATTAGCTCAGGGGAGTGGCTTGGCCTTGGATTGTCCTGTTTCTTATTTAGTAGCTTAGTTTTGTTCTTTCGTTTGACCGATTCGTGTAACAAAAAAAACTTAAGGTGTGTCACCATTAAAGGAGACTAACCGATTGATAACTGACTAGAATGTCAAAAAAGAAAAGAGGAATTGAAGGCAACGAACAGCTCACAGAAACAATAAATAATGACACCTAAACTTAGCTTGCATAAGTGCATATGACAAAAAAGCCAATTACTGATCCAAATTAAAGAGTGACAGCCAACAAAATAAAGTAAGAAGCACTGACATTCAAAAGGCAAAAATAAAGTTGGATTACATCAATTAGTAGAATATTTATAGAAAAAACAGACCAAATGGGGAAATCGAAATCAAGCACAAAAAATTCAGACTAGGAACAATAATATTAAGAGCTACAGTACAAACCAAAAGAATCTGGATGTTGATGGCATTAACAAAAGGATTGACACAGAAACTGAGCCTAAGGCGAAATTTCTAGAGTCGGATAGATATTACCCGTTCAACTTTTCCTAGATCAGCAGATATTGCATGAGGATCTAACTGAATCGGCAAAACAAAACCAAAAAAAAAGACGGTACTAGAATCCACCAAACCCTAGGCACCCACAGTAGATATAAACACAAGAAAGTAAGGAAGAGGGGAGTTGAATTTAAATTACACCACACAGATGACGACAGACCTGGTAATCTATGAACAAAGTTTTTTTCAAGTTATTATTTCAGTGAAAGGGATTCAATACTCTTGCTCAACTCTTCCAGCTTCTTCATCCTCAACCTCTCGCTTTCACCTACCAGCTGCTCGGAAAATTATTGGTAGCCGCAAATAGTGGTCAGCATTTTGCATTATACGTAAATTATAAAGGAAATGAGAAACCCAGCTCAGCGATGAGTGCATATAATTATTACCTCCACTAATTTGTTTATGAGCTGGACTTTTTCTTTGTTCTTTTCATTGAATGCATCAAGTGCTTCTTTGTACTCTCTTTCCTATAAAACAACACAAAGTTTACGGGGATAAAGGAGATTAGTTATACTCCCTTCGTTCATAATCTTTTGAACCGTTTCATCATTATTTGTGAGGAGTATTTTAATGAAACGGGGCAAAAGATAGTGAACGGAGGGAGTAGTAAACACGGCAATCTCATAATCATGATAAACGCTCAGGCTTGCACATAAGAATTGCAAGAGATATACGGAGTAATTTAACAACTCTTGCATTAATTTAGTAATGGGGTAGTTAGGAGTTAACTACTGTACAAGACAAGGACCTCAATGTTTAAATACTTTTTAGTTAAAGGTACAGATCTGTCATTCTTGGTGTTAATTTGACATGCTGTACTGCAAAATAAAAACAAATTGACCTTGTCGTAGTGCAAAATAAAAAGAAAGCCTACAAATTACTTTCGCCATTTTCCGCTTCATTATATCCCTCTTATGAGAAATTAGCTGTTTCCTTTCTTTCCTAAATTAGCTTACTCCTTAATATTAAGGGTTTAATGAATGTAAATGAATAATGGGACGTATCATTGTCATTGTACCAAGATGTCACATACTGATTACCATATGTTAGTGGGTATGTCAGTTATCGAGAGCACACACTTGGGGTGATGTTGCTTGTGGTCTTCATTGCACACAACAGTTGCGTGAAGGAGACAGCTTTAGCGTGGGTCTACCGTCATGCACTAGTTGCGTCTGGCGGCAGTGGACCTGCGTCACCACCAGTTTTGAAGAACCTCTCACTTGGGATTGAGCAGGGGCGTGAATCCCCTTGTTGTGTAGTGATATATCATGTTTGGCTGACCTTTGAGCTTGATATGTGGTGTATCCTACTCAGTCTCGGGTTTGTGTGGTGACAGACAGATCAGCAACAGTTTGGCCTGGTTGATCCTACGTCAAGAATGAACAACTGAGGATCACGCATTTCAAGTTGGTACTTGAAACTTATGTTGGGTGGAGAGAGATGGGTATGTAGATGTTTAGATTAGTACGGACGTCGAAGTGTACTTAATCAGCTACTCATATTCTTGATAAATGAAGTGCTAAAGAAATCATAGATGTCATAGAAAAGAAGACGTCACAATTTGTATGCAAACAATTAATCTCTAAAGTCAAGGTTTTTTTTTTTATAAATGACAGAAGTGAATTGGATAGCAGAAATAACCATTCAAGCCCTTAACTGTACAAAAAAGAATTTGAGGTCCTTGTTGAAAAAAAATGTGGAAGTTTATTTCCTTATCTTATGGTTAACTCAGGTAATCAATTGATCAAGTTGAGTTATCACACAAAATATTACTCCATATCTCTTTGTAAAATTGTACGGAGTATTTCTTAAGACCCAATCAAATTTTTTGTGCAACTTACGAAATCAACATATGCAATGAAATTTTTGTTATAACTGAATTGATTACCTTCTTCTGGACGGTTGTTCCAAGAGGTTTTAGCTCTTTTTTGATTACATCAATTCTCTTACAAACTTGAGCAACATCCTTCCTCATTGGATTGGCCAAAGCCTCCAGCTCCTGAACAAACATTTCAAGAACGGAAAAATGATTTGTTAGAAGTATTTCATGAAAACATTTTTGAACCAGGATATAGACAGAACAGAATGCTGACAAGGATGTTCATGTGAGAATGTGTAGTTTCGGAAACCATCACATTAACCTTATAATTAAAAGAGGAATACAAAAGGAATAGGTTGGTAGCACACTCTCACATAGTCACATGCCAGACAGTCTCATATGAAAATATGTGAAATGGATTTAGGCTAACATCCACATAAAAGATACGAGTATATCACAACTATGTTGCAAGTTCACTTCTATTTACATGTATTTTCCTTACTTTGCATTTACTTGTCATCTCCCATTACATCCATAATGTTTGATAGAGAATAATCATGCCATACGAACTACAAAACTGAACTATCTTATCATGTCCTTACAAGTAGTGCACATCTTTGGTTTCTTCGATGGTAAGTGACCGGGAACTGCTACATATTTACCAAACACAGGACCATGTAACTGAGTAGTCCATATTTAGTTAACACATTGGGAACTCCCAATTTCAGAGGTTAGGTGAACATCTTCAACTAACCCAAGTTCCCTTTTCCCCAAAGGCAATACCAACCAAAACTATCAACTTACGGTGCCTAACGGAAACTTAGATTAATCACACAAGAAAGCAACCCTTATTTCGATCAAATTAACATGCATAACAACGGTCAATAATGCACATAAAGCAACAATTTTAAGGGGTTTGTTAGGATAGGGGATTTGGAGGGCGTATGAGGAAAGGGAAGGAAAGAGATTTGGACGAATCCATTTTCCATGCATATCAAATTTCTTCCTCCGTAGAAAAGATTTAGAGGGAAAGTGTACCTAAAAACCTACTGACAACTAATTAACATACACATGCCCACAAGTAAGCAAAAGGTTCAAAATTGGAAGTTAACATTGTTGAGGATTTCACTCTACACTCCAGTAGAACAAACAGTTCAAATCAAAGTTTGTAGTAAACCAGGAAAAAACAACTCCCACGTTTAAAGAGCACGACAACCTTTAGCAAACCACCCCTACATACAACAAGAAATTTACTCTAAGCAACAAACACAAATTAGAGGTGAAGTAATACTTTCCGAGAACAAATCCATGTACATTTCTGAAACCCTTAAAAAAATAAAGTAAGATCATTTAAACAAAGAGTTCGTAGATCAGAAGAAAAAAAAATAATACCAAAAATGTATATACAAGCTAAGAATAAACAACAATGGTGAGGAGCTTTAGATCCTCTTATTTTCTACTCCACTATTTTTTTCACCCCTCACTTGCTTTTGTGTCCACCCCATTTTCCACTATTTACATCATCTTCGTCTATTCTTCTCTCGTATTTTTCCACAATAGAGAGGGAGACTTCATCTCCCCTTTTACATTAACCACTACACCGTAACCTTCAATTTAAAGAAAAAATATAAGAAATTGGATGACAAATGACAAATATTAATAGGTTGAGTGTTAACTCCAGAATCAGAAAACACCTCCCTCTAAAATCAGCGGAAGTATTCTTCGCCCACCTTCCTCTCTATTGTGAGTGCTCTGGCGAACTTAAACTCAATAATGTTGAAAATAACAGCAAAAAAAAAAATAGGGTTTGTAGATTTGAAATTTCTCAGAAGCATTTATTTATAATAAAATAAAAAATGCAAACTTTAGACCAAAAATAGTACTCCGTACTAGAATAGAAGGTTGAAGATAAGATAGAGGTGAAACATGGGGAAAATGAAGGAAATAATGAAGAAGATAGAGAAAGAAATGTAAAGGGGCCGGGGAGAGGGAGTACCCCACGAATCAAGGCAAGGCGTTTGGTCTCCTGTTCAACACGGCCAAGTTGAGCTTGAACTCTGTCTTTGACCTCCATCTTCTTCCTCTCGATCTCCTCTTCTTTGGCTCTGAATGTGGAAAGTGCCGACATTGACAGCTCCTCATCGTCTCCCACCGTGTCTCCTATGTTAAAGCTCGTCGTGTTCCCCAGATTAGGAGGAGCCGCCGTATCCGCCGACTGGGACCCGCTCGTCTGCATCCTCCTCTTCAAGTCTTCTTCCTCTTCCTCTTTTCTCTCCTCCTCCTCCTCCTCAACGGCTCTTTTTCTGTCTCCAAAGAGTAGGCCGCAGTCCCAGAACCCTTGCTGCTGCCTCTTCCTTGTCTTTGACTCCGCCACCTTTGTTTCTATTTTTTTGATTTGCTCTAAGAGTGAGGAGTGAGGAGTGAGGAGTGAGAGTGTGAAATGGGGAAATGGGGTTTGATATTGAATGAGTATCAAATACAACTGGACTACTACTGATTGAATATAAGTACTGTGGAGTATTGAATTGAATATGGGTGGGGTTCAACTTTTGTAGAGTTGGTACGCCCTCGCTGCTCACTCCTCAGGCACAGTAGAGTCATTAGTGTGGGGGTACGCCTTCTATAATTACCCATATATTTAAACTCTTAACCCAATAGCAATGACGATATTTAAGGAGTTTCATACAACGTATAAAGTACTCCCTCTGTTTGAATCCAAAGGGTACGTTTTCATTTTGGACACTATTCGCAATTTAAGAGAATCGTTAATATTTTCGACAATCTATAAGATAAAAACATAGTCATCTGGGATCTTGTTTGATTCGTCTTTATCAGTAGATTAAGAATATCGAATTTTTATAATTTTAATGTAAAACGAAAGATATTGACGATGTAAAACATGTCTCGGCAAGTGTGAAAACAAACGTACCATTTGGATTCAAACGGATGGAGTATCATTTAAGGAGTTTTTTTACCATTGAGCTACACAAGACTCCTTCACCTCAAATTTCCGCACACTTTTAATATTTATTTATTTCTCATACTCACCTCAGATTTTAAATATTATCAGTTAGACTCTGTTCAGACTCACCCTACCTTTTTTTTTTTTTTGTTAATGATGCGAATTTGCAGCGGAATTAAAATAAAAATGATATATTCGACAAGCTAGACCTATAGCTTGACAAATTACGAGACCAGGTCAAGACCTATTGACTCGAGACTCAAGAAAACAACGCTAGAAACCTCATTCAAGCGATGCAACCTGAATTGTTTACAACAATTCGAACAAACACTCGGTTTTTTTATATTTCTTCCATCATCAATGTATATCTCTACCAAATGAACTAGAAAACTACTTATAGGCTTACAAATTCAGAAATGGAAAACCGAAAGACTAGCTATTAAGCATAGTTATTATTACACATAATGATACTCATAAAACTCTATTAATATATCTAATAATAAGCGTAACGTCTTCAATAAAAGCTCGAGATGCATTTAATCGTCCCCGAGATTCATTTCATTACCCCAAGTAATACTCGAGAATGTATGAAACTGATCTCCGACTTGTATTGAATTACTCGTATCCCAACTCGTAACATCTGAAGAGATGAGGGGACTATTTTTAATGTCAAGGAGTCGTGCTGTCCTACGGATTATGATTTTTTTTTCGTTCTAATTTCTAAGCTAAACAAGCATATAATTGACCCTATTGAATTTCAAAAGCAAATAATTTGTTATTTGGTCGATTATGTAGCGGCTATGAATTTTTTGTCATGTTCGATTTGCTCGTTTAACAACGAGACAAGGTTTAGCATTATTGAGGACAATTTAAGTGTATGCTCAAGTTGGTTACTATAACTCGTAATCCATGTTATTTTGTGGGCCTGGTTCGTGTTTGATCACTACAAGAAAATCAGCCCCGGGCGTCTACCTGGTGGGCGTCCTGGGCATATGGACACCTACATGGCGTCTGAAAAGAAAAACGCGCGTCCACCGTCGGACGCCAAACTTGGCGTCCGACAGAAGTAAGGAAGGAAGAAATTCAGGCTGACGGGCGTCCACTAGCGGACGCCATATTCGCCTTAATGGCGTCCACTGTCGGACGTCATTTAGGTGAATATGGCAACCTCTATCGGACGCCAACTGTGAGTAAAAAAATTTTAGCGGGCGTCCACTGTCGGACGCCCGTTCGCCAGACTCGCTTCAAATACACGCTGAGCCCCTTCGCCCCATTCATTCCTAAATTTTTTTTACTCTCTAACATCTCTTTACATGCCGAGCCTCTTCGCCCATCCTCCTCTTCCATTTTCCCTTCTTCTTCCTAGTTTTCGGTATGTTTTCTTACTTTAATTAGTTCTTATTCATTATAATTAGTTCTTATTTTTTATTTTTATCAGTTTTTTTTGGTAGTTTGATAGTTAGTATTGTTTAGGTTTGAATTTCGATTAGGTAGATTAGTTTATCCCAATTTCGATTCGGTAGATTAGTTTTGCCCATTATCTCAATTTTGATTAGGGTTTGATGAATTTGGTTGAATTGGGATTAAATTTATTAATTAGGATTTGAGTAATGTGTAATTAGTTCGAAATGCTAGGGTTAGAGACCGTTCTCCCGAATATTTCCGTACTTGTCTTGCGTAATCTTGCTCGATTAGTGTTTGTGATGATGTGGGAGACTCCTTTGTCGCTTTTTGTGAGCTAAAATGACCTCTAGGTCTTCCGTGAGGTTTTGTGTGACTTACGACGAACCAAAAGGTGTCGTAACAATGCCGGATTTTCCCAAAACCACTTCCATCGTGATCGGGGTCGAAAATAGGTGCTAGCGATGCTTTTGGAGTTTTGATATCTCTATCCGAAAATTTGACCTTATTTGACCTGTTTAAGTTATTTCTGTCTGACCTAAGCCATGGATTTTTGTGTTTTGTTCGGTTAAAGTGGGGTTAAATTGATGAATTAGGGTTTTCGTAAATTGGGATTAAATTGTGATTACATTGGTGATTAAATTCGGTGATTAATTTGTTATATATATTTTTTTGAGTTTGATGTTTGTAATATCTGATTTATTTCAATTTATTTAAGTTATTATTGGTAGTTATATATAGAAATGAAGAGAATTGAACGGAAATGGATGTATGAGGGAAGACTTGATAAGAAGAGACGTCCCACCGTCGAATTTTTGAGTGGTGTTGATTCATTTGTCGTGGTTGCTAAAATGTCACTAGACTATGCATCGAGGGGGGAAGTTAGGTGTCCGTGTACTAAATGCAAGAACCTAAAAAATTTTGAGGTCGTTGTGGTTAAGGAACATATCACCTATAATGGTTTTTCACCCGATTATTATCATTGGATTTGTCATGGTGAGCCATCTCAATCTGAGGAACCCGAAAACCGACAAAATGAGGGGGGGGGGGGTTGAGAAGTATGATAGTTGACGTTGTGGAGAGCAACTTGTTCAATAACGATAACACATATAGGAATGACGACTCACCTAACCCACGAGACTCACCCAACCCACAAGACTCATCTAACCCACAAGAGCCTAACCCACGAGCAAAGGCATTTTTTGACATGTTGAACGCTTCGGAGAAACCGTTATATGGAGGGTGCGATGTGACTTTGTTAGAAGTCGCGTCTATGGTAGTTAGCCTTAAATGTGAGTTCAACCTACCCTTTGCTTGTGTCGATGGTATTGCTGCCTTGCTTGAGAGAGCATGTCCGTGTTGTATGGATGAGAGCAAAGCTTTTTATCTTCCAAATTCTAGTAAAATTAGTTGGATTGACTGTCATAGGCAGTTTCTACTAGAAAGTCACCCATATAGAAAGAATAAGAAGGCATTCAAGAAGGGTGAGGTTGTGCTTGACGACGCACCTGATTCACACTGTGATGGATGTGGAGGGAAGAGTTGTGACAATACAAGCTCCCGGCGAGATGTAAAGAATTTTGGTGACTGTCCTTAACTGCACATAAAACGGGATGGATCCAAACCGAGAGCCTTGTTTACCCTTGACGAGGCTCAGAGAAAGGCGTTAGTTGTTGGAGTGGGTAGAGAAGTTGAAGTTCCTTGATGGGTACGCCTCCGACTTCAAGCGTTGTGTTGATCTTAAGAATCTAAAGCTGCAAGGGTTAAAGAGTCATAAATGCCACGTCTTCATGGAGAGGTTACTTCCAGTATCACTAAAGCAGCTTTTGCCACCGACGGTGTGAAATTCTATAACTGAGATTAGGGATGGCAATGGGTCCGGGATCCTACCCGGACCCGCCGGGTCTTACCCTAACGGGTCGGGTATGGGTCCTCTTTTTTTTAGACCCTGCGGGTACAGGTCGGGTATGGGTCCTTCAATAATTTTCCGGGTCCGGGTCCGGGTCCGGGTCCGAGTCTTATAGGTTGGACCCGGACCCGACCCTTGGACCCGTTAAAATTATTTTTTTTTAAAAAAAGAAAAAAAGAACTTAGTGGATACGGTAATTCAATGTGTAATATAGTAAATGAAACTAATACAAACCACAATGGGAGAGGGAGACTTTACATTAACAATAGAAAATTAGAAATTAACCGCTAGTTATTCTAATACGTGTACCGAAACTCATTAAATACCAAATTTTACCTCCTTTATCAGTACGTCAGACCTTTTTAGCGGCCGGTTTAAAGTCATACAACTTCCGTTTTATTCATTTATTTGCCTTTATATTTATTGTGAATAATATTTTAATCAAAGGCGAACAAATAAAGGAGACGAAAGAGTATATATTAAAAAAATGTACAATCGGGTCCGGACCCGGACCCATCGGGTCCGGGTAAGGGTCTTAAAATTTTGGACCCTTACGGGTCCGGGTCGGGTCCGGGTCCAACTTGTGAAACACGGGTCCGGGTCCGGGTCTTGCCGGACCCGACCCATACCCTACCCGTTGCCATCCCTAACTGAGATATCTCAGTTTTTCCGAGATTTGTGTTCTTCTACAGTATCAATTGAGGACATGACTCGGCTGGAGGATCAAATTCCACAGATACTATGCAAACTTGAGATGATCTTCACACCGTTGTTCTTTAATTCCATGGAGCATCTACCTGTCCACTTGCCCTACGAGACTAAGGTTGGAGGACTTGTCCAGTATAGATGGATGTACCCATTTGAAAGGTACATAAATTTTAGTAACTTCATTTATAAATAATTTAATTTAAACATAGCTTTAATTGAAATACAATAACTTGTGTATTTAGATTTCTTAATCATTTGAAGAAGAAAATTGATTGGTAACAAGGCTAGGGTAGAAGGCTCTATTTGTAATGCATATTTGACAGAAGAGATTGCAAACTTCTGCTCCCTCTACTTCGAGAAAGATGTCCAAACAAAAACTAAGAACCTGAACCTAGAACAGTCGGTGTCAATTGATCCTACTATACCCGAGTTTTTCAAAAGAAGGAGGATGAAGGAACTTCATCCGTTGAGGGTTCTAGGACGCTAGATGAGAAAGAGTACAATCGAGCTCACCTTTACCTACTCTCTAATTGTGAGATCTTAGAGCCTTATGAGAAGCAATTTGTAACTGAATATGTTGCTGCAAACCCTGACGTGAACGCTGATGACGTTTGGAGTAAGCATGATGAACATTTTCCTAAGTGGCTCAAGGATCATGTAGTTGCCTTAGACATACATGATGATTTGGTTTGAAGTTTGGCATACGGTCCAGTGCGAGCGGTTAAAACTTGGAACTAGGGGTGTTCACCGGTCCGGAACCGGACCGGACCCGGTTGGACCGAAGACCGGCCAAAGGGCGTCGTCAAAACCGAAAACCGGACCGGATGGGTGTCAGACCGGACCGAGACCGGACCTGTCAGACCGGTCTGAACCCGGACCGGACCGGTCGACCCGACTAGCGCGTAAATGGTTGTAACTTGTAAGTTTGTAACTTGTAAGAATTTGGTTAAGATTCAACGTGTCAACGTATAATGTTTATACATGAATACGTAATCAAAATTGAGAAGTAAATAGCAAAGTCCAAGATAAAAATAAAGTACGAAACTAATAATGTATGCTTAAAATTTAATAATGACGAATTGACGAGACTAATAAAATCTTCGAATCTTTGAGGTCGTCGATCTTCAAAGTTGGACAACGACATCTTCTTCATCGACTATTGTCGTATTCGTCAAATCTATATAAAATTAAATTGACAACTTATGTTAGGAAAATATTAAGCAAGTCGGCAATAGGAATAATAATGTATAAATTTAATGGAAATAACTAAATAAGTGTATAAGTTCGGAAATACCTTTTTCAAGTTTTTCAAGTTCTTCTAACTTTTCTTCCATGTTAAGCCCTTTATCATTTCTTGGCCGAATCCAATCTTGTGCACATAAGAGTGGTTCAACAATCTTAGATGACATAAAATAATAAATTTTTGTGGTTAAAGTTTTCAATAGACATTCAAAGAAAATTAAAAGAGAGTAGAAAAAATAAATAAGAACTAAAATGTCTAAATATATATTACCTTTGGGGTCAATGAGCTTCTAAATGGTGATAGATGTCGACGACCGACACTAAAAGAGGACTCTGAAGCTACAGTAGAAATAGGCACTGCTAAGACGTTACGTGCTAAACGTGATAAAATATAGGGTACCTATGAGCGTTCAGTTTCCACCATGTCAACACATCATAATCTTGTTCGTGGTCCCCCAGTATTTCCTCCAAATATCTATCAAGCTCGGATTTTGAATACCCACTATCCGACCTTGTCCTCCGAACTTGGCATTCAATAGCTTTTTTGAAATCTAAACAATCATCATGTCCAACACTACTACCAACAACATGTGTACTCTCATCATTTTGAGGAGCCAAAGGAGCATATAATCTCCTATACTCATCAAATAACCCCTTTGCTTTAGCATACACTAGTTCGCTCATTTCTTCATCTTTAGGCGCACCATAAACACTAGTGAAAGCAAACTTCAAACCTACTAACTTAACATACGGATCAAGAATAGCTCCCATATAAACCAAGACATTCATCTTCTCAACATCTCCCCAATACTTGTCAAATTTCTTTTTCATAGCACATGACATAGGTTTAAAGTCATCATCATCGCTAGCACTAAATTTATTTAATTGATGAAGTGCACGAGCAATGAAAAAGAAACTAGAATCACTAGTCACATACAATGAAGCAGAAACTTTTTCAGTCAAAACTTTAAACTCCTTCAAAAATTTCATCAATGATTCAACTACACCCCAATCATGGTCACTAGGAGCACCAGAATGTTCTACCTCAATAGGATTCCCAAACTCATCAACATCATCTGAACCTGGACCAAGTTCATTTCCTGAAGGGTTAACTGGAACATTTACATCACCAAATACATCCTTAAATTTCAAAGCGGTTTCCAACATATCAAATGTAGAGTTCCATCTAGTAGGCACGTCAAGAGATAATGACTTCTCAGATTGTGTATACCTCTTTGCAACATCCTTACAGAATTTCATTCTAGCAGAAGAACTTTTAACAAATTTAACCGCATACCTGACCCTACTGATTGAGTCCTTGTTCTTTTTCAAACCATCCCATACAATAAGGTTGATAATATGCGCAACACACCTCATATGCAAATAATCCCCATTCCCAACTGTATTAGGCTTATTTTGAATAATTTTTCTTAGTTCCAAACAAGCAGTGTCACTAGAACTAGCATTATCAACAGTCAAAGTAAAGACTTTATCATCTAAACCCCATGATTTGAAACAACCATCAATAAGGTTTGCTATATCCTTACCCTTGTGACTAAAGATAGGACAAAAACAAATGATCTTCTTATGCAACTTCCAGTCATTGTCGATATAATGAGCAGTTACACACATATAGTTGATTTTCTGAATGCTAGTCCATGTATCAGTGGTAAAAGATACCCTTTGACATGAAACTCTAAGACACTCGATCAATTTAGTTTTCTCATTACAAAAGAGTTGATAACAATCGCGAGTTATAGTGACACGAGATGGGATATGAAATGTAGGGCAAGTCACATATATAAGACGTTTGAAACCAGTTTTCTCAACAAACCGAAATGGTAACTCGTCCACTATGATCATGTAAACAACTGCATCTCTAACCTTCTCGAGATTCAAAACCCACCCTTTCAATTGACCTTCCCCTTCATTTTCACTCCTATCAAAAATTAACTGAGTTTGTTTCCCTTTAGACTTGTTTTTAGGAGCATCAGGATTAGCGGGGCATGCAAGTCAATGATTTTTAACATTTTTGGAACCATTTATATTACTATCAGCTGCAAAATTTTTATTTTCACAATAGATACATTCAACTCTTCGCTTACCTTCCTCGTCGTCGTACTCACGAAAATGCACCCAATAAGCAGATCTCCTAGTTTTACCATCGACGTACTTGCATCCTGGGACTTTAGGCCTGACAGGCAATAAAGTTGTTTCTGGTTTTGTCTGAGAAACATTTATATTCTCGTCAACACCGACGTCAAAGTCCAATGTGAGCGGCTCTTGCGTTACGACCTTGTTGTGTGCCAAATTTGGACCGTTTTTCCTCTCATTTAGACCCGTTTTTCCTCTATTTTGTGAGACTTGAGTGCGATTATCGCCATATTTTGCGTAATTCTCACATTAGTGTCTCTCTTTTGCATTTAACGTGTTTTTGGTAGTTTTCTGTCTATTTTGATAGGATTTTCGACCGAAAATGTGTTTGAGCTTCTACGAGCAAGAGAGAGATACGGTCCAAGAGCAAAGCACACAACAGAAAGTTCAAATAATCCAACTGATCAACGAAGAAAAAGACCGGAAAAGAGTCAAAGGACCACCGGGTGAAGTTTCGTCCGACGACATTTTTTCATCCCCGAAGATTTTCACGGCACGCATGACCGGGCAACTTGACCGGGCGAAATTTCGCCCACCGGGTGAAATTTTGCCCGATGGTGAAGACGGGTCGAAAGCGCGAAAAACGAAGAAAATCTCACCGGGTGAAATTTTACCCGGTGGGACTATTATGTCGAGCCGCGGAGCGAAATTCCACCCCATGAAGATACAAAGGGTGATGGTCTTGCAAAATGAAGAGAAATCGGATTTGGGCCTTGAAGTTTGTGCAACCCATTAAGCAACTCTATAAATACAAAACCTAGGGTTTTGAGCCAAAGTGTGCCTTAAGTGAGCCTTGAAAGTGCCTCTTAGGAGTAGGATAGAAAACCTCCATATTGTAGTAAGTAGTAGTAGATTGTAGTAAAATTCTCTTAGAAAATTCTCAAAAACTATTATAGATCTACTTAGTATTAATACAATTACTCCATTATTGATAGAAAAGTTACAATCTTTATTGAAGAATTGGGTTTATTATTGAAGATTCAAGGGTTTTACAAGGGTTTATGTGACAAAACCCTTGCTTTATTTCTTGAAGATTCTTATTTCGCTTTTGAAGATTGAAGATTTATGCATGGATTAGTGACAAATTCTTGTGTATTTCTCTCAAAATTCAATCTTTATTATTATTTATCTTCTTTTTCCTCTTTATATTTCTCCATTGTTGGTAAAATTCTCTCCTCTCCCTTTTCTCCATTAATATATTTGTTAGTGTAGTTTTTATGCATGTTTCAACTATGCTCTTCTTAATGAATGCTTTGTTGTTAACTACCATGATTAGTGAGTAGATCTCTTTGTTAGAGGGTTAGGGGAGGAGGAACAATAGATAAAGATTTCATCTTTTGTGAGATTATTGCATTTGAGGGTGATATTGTCTTTATGGGATTGTTGTGTTATGTTTGACTTAGCTTGATCACCTAGGTTGACTTAACTCACCCGGACCAATATGGGGGAACTCGGGGTTTGGGTAATTCCGTCTAGAGACCGTAGTTTATTCGTCGCGAAAGCGGGTTTAGACTTGGTTGGTAGGGAAACCGAAAGGTGGAACCTCCCTTATACATCTTGTGATAATTCTTGCATTATTAGAATCTTGTCTTTATTTCCGATTCCCCGACTCTCCCTAACGCCTTTCCCATCAATAGTTTCCCACCTTAATCACGCAAGCTCATTTAGTAACCCGACTCAACCAAACCCCCCTTCTCGACTCAATTACTCATAGACTTTGACTTGAACGACTACCCCTCTCGATCGTCCCTGTGGATCGATCCCTGGCTTACCACTACTACTACTACGTAGTAGTATTCCGGGGTTATAAATATTGTTTGACCGCGTTGGATAGACGACAATCCGCGCGCATCAGACCTCTTCCAAATCAGGTTCAAGCCGTCTTTTTTTCGAAACCGAGCTCCTCATTATTCTAAAATAATAAATAAGCGAATAATTAAATAATATTCAAACAATTAGAAATTAAAACTATTAACATAGTAAGTAACTAAAGTGAATAACTGATGACCGAACATACTCAATTACTCAGTAGTCACTACTCACTAGTCAGTAACTATTAACAAAGTACTGTAATTAACAAATTCCTCAAAAAAAAAGTAATTAACAAATAAAAAATATTCGACGTTGCACTTGCCACTTGCACAGACAGGACAGCACAGTACACACAAAATAAAAACTACCCTTACCCTTGTGACGTTGCACACGCACACACTCACGCTCAATTACTCACACAGTCACACTAGTCTCAAGATTCACAAGTCACATGCTCAATTGCTCACACATCATCAGTCACAGTACAAACAAAATAACTTCCCTTTGCTCATCACACATCATCGCATCATTCACAATTCACATAATCACATATTCACATGCAACTTTGTACTTTCCACTTTGCAGACCCAATTTCTTCCAAAGTGTTCAACAACTTTTCAACCAAAATCAAACGTTCAAGTATTCAATAGAATCAACAAGTATCAACACACGAATACACGATGGCCAAAAAAAATACCTGTTAGTTGGTTTAAAACTTCGAGGTCCGGCATCCGGCGTCCACAGTCCACGGAGGGCGGAGGCAGACTCAGAGAAACCCACAAGAAGTCAAGATTCAAGAATTATTGTAAAGGTTCTACATAATATTGCATTTGTAATTCTGTATATTAGTGAATTAGTAATTTTGTATAGTATTTTTAATTATTTTAGTATGTTTAGCCGTTTAGCTGTTTAGGAATTTAGAAGTTAGAAATTATTTAGGAATTAGGTTGATGAAGTTATGGGAGATTATATTTTGAGAATATTACGATTTACTAAGTCAAACTTTGGGAATATGGAAATTTTTGAAAATTAAATTTGCTGAGTTGATGAGTTGCGTTCAAACTTCAAACTCTGTAAATTGGAAATTCTGTTAGGTAGCGTTTGGGAAGCTTCATTTCATTTGAAATGCTAGATTTCAAATCCATATTTTGAAATATGGAATTCAAATTCAATTGAGAGTGTTTGGTAAAGAGTAAAAATTTCAAAATATGAATTTCCAACCTTAATGTCATTGCTTAGGAAAAAAAAAACTACAAGTAGCTTTTAAATGTAACATCGACGAAATTCAAATATTTCGTATACAACTTATAATACGAGTACTTTTTGTAAGACAAAATAAAGTGTGTATCTTTCATTCATCAACCTAAACCCTAATCCCCAAATCCAATCCAATCCAATTGCTAATCATCTATCATCAATCCTTAACAAAATAAATACTAAACTCCGTAACTTTGACACACTAAATCTAATTGTTAATCTAATTATACACGATTGATTATACCAATGACACACCATCAATCCATTCTTCAACCCTAACACCCAAATCTAATTGTTAATCAAACTCAATCTAGTTCAATAATTAGAGGATTTCGATCAATTATTCAATTGATCACAACAACTAAACCACAAGCAAGCTATGACGACCATCACCAATATGACGATGAAGCGAGACTGATATTGGTGCTTATCGGAGCTGCAACAGGCGTAAGTGTGCGACAATGGTGGGTGGTTGGCGGTACTTTAATTTTTTATTGGTTGATGGTGTACGACGGAGAGGGTGGCAATGGTGCTCGATGGTCGCGCATGGAGGCAAAGCAGAGGAGGCGGAGCAGAAGAGTATAATGGTAACATATGGAATTTGAAAATGACAGGGGTTGAGGTGGTATTTCAAAAGAGCTGAAATATATTAGGATGGAATTTGGGTGAAATCCACAGAATTTTCAAATCCAAGATTTGCCAAACATTGTATTTGAGTGAAATCCAGATTTCGAAATGAAATGAAGGTTCCCAAACGGACCATTAGTGAATTCCGATCTTCCGGTCTACACCGGGTTTTTCCGGGTTTTAGCCCGGACCGGACCGGGAACCGGAAATGCAGAAGAAGAGGACCCGGGGGCCGGACCGGTTAGGGGTAGGTCCGGTTCGGTCTGGACCGGCCGGTCCGGTTCGGTCCGGTTGGTCGGTCTGGACCGGTTTTTGAATAGCCCTACCTGGAACCGATACTCGGTGAACGGGTTCAATTTTCACACATTCAACTACGAGAAGAACAAGGCTAGATGCAATTTTGGTATGAGTGTGTCATCTCTTGATGGTGATGAGTACTATGGTATTTTAGAGGATATTCTCGAGTTGTGTTATGCTGGTAAAGAACGGGGGTATAGTGTTCTGATATTCAAATGTGAGTGGAAAGACAGCTCAGTGAACGGGACCCGAGTGCATGAACGTTACAAGATTGTGGAAGTTAATCATACCAGAAAATATCCTACGTACGATCCGTTCATACTCGCGCATCAGGCAAATCAAGTCTACTTTGCTCCTTATCTTTACACGAAAAATGACAGAAATCAAAGTCAATGGTGGGCAGTCTTTACGACTAAACCAGGGGGACAAATGGACAGTTCTCTATTCCAGGAAGATGTGGTTTCAAGTGGTACACGCTTATCTCCAAGTGAAGAGACCATATTCTCCAGTGAAGATCAAAATGAAGGGGCAGAAGAAGATTTAGAGGACGATGACGATATCGATGGACTACGAGATTACATGGTTACGGATGTTCGGGAGATCCTTGAGGAGGATGACGGACACGATGAAGAGAATTTGGAGAACGATCAGGTGAAGGGCGAGGAGACGGAGGAGGAAGATCAGACTGAGGAGGATGAGGGTGACGACAATAACGACAACGAAGATGACTACTAGAGTTGTTGTAGTAGGTTATATTGATCGTTGTGTTAATTATTTGGTACATTATTTATTCAAGTTAGATTGTAATTGCTAATTGTTGTTGACATTGTTTAATTTGTTGCAAGCAGGCCCGTCAAACAGCAAGTTGGCCCGGTGCTTGGAACCGGGGCCCAAGTTGGGAGAGAGCCTCATTAGCTATGAACAGTATTTTATTATGTATATGACCATGAACTGGATCAGTATTGATACTAGTGTTGTAGTGGTAGCAGGCTTGAGATAAGGGCTTATTATGGTCTGAGGATAGGGGTTCGAGTCCTCATGGCAACCGTTATTGATATTTTCATCCTTGCTATTTAGTTTTCTTTTATAAGAATGAGATTTACGATCAATAAAAACTATTTTATTTAAATAAAATAAAAAATATGAATATTTAAAAAAATTTCAAATCGGGGATCTATTATAGACTTATAGTATGGAGTTGGAGTATAATTTTTCGAAATAACTTTAAAAATATAGCAGACGGTATCCGTTAAGGTTTTAAGGGGGCCTCCAAAAAAAATTTGGCACAGGGCCACCAAATATCATTTGACGGCCCTGGTTGCAAGGTTAAGATGGCAGGCGGTAGATCCACCAGGAGACGTGGTGGGGGAAGTAGGTCTGTTCAGACATCCACCACGCAGCAGGAGGAGGAGAAACGGGTCCCCGAAAAGGGACCGGAGCAAAATGAGCAGCAGCAGGGGCAGCAATAGGAGCTGGAAAAAGACGAGAACGGTCGGGTGAAGCTTGACCTGGTCGCGTTTGGTAATATAATCAAACATGTCGATTCTTTTGTAACATATGAATTCTTCGACTATATCTGTTAAGATTTCATACATATATGTGCTTCTCGACTCGGTGCAGGTTTCTGCATGAGGAGGTCACCGGAGGCTGTACTAGCAGCTACATGGTCGACAAAGGGCAGGGGTATGCTTGCTGGAGTATGGTGCCGTTGGACGTACGGCAGTGGTGGTTCAACAACTTCCGGGTACGTGGATTGTTTTTGTTACCGAGTTTTTATTTTACAATGTAGACTTTGTAAATATTTTCGCTACTAATTAGTAATTCGCCTTGATTGTGTAGTTGAAGTTCACTTGGGATAAGGAGTTAGAAGGAAGGGTGTGGGACCGATATAACGAGACCTGCACACGACGTTTTGCTTGCGTCATGAACAAACGCCACAAGCAGGGGACTGCGCTCAAAGACCTTAAAGGTGTATTTTTTAATAGTACTCAGTTTTAACAAACAATCTAACTTCAATCTTTTACTGTATTAACTAATATATTAGTATCTTCATATTTCAGGGGAAGCGTTGGAGAGGTGGGTTGCGTACCATGACAGCGCAGATTTCACGGTCAGGTCAGAAAGGGGACAGAAAAACAAAATGAAGAACTGCGAAAAGGAGGAGAAGGCGGACCCGACACATCATCGAGGTTCTCAGTCTTCGTACCGTCGTGCCAAGAAGGTATGATTTCTATTAATATCGTACTATTACTTAAATAATCATAAACTATGTTCGCATAATATATATTCGCCTAACGTTCATACTCATTTAGTAGATAGAAGCTGAACTCGGGAGGATGCCAACCGCGCCCGAGCTATTCCTGGACATGCACGCGAAGAGCGATGATGAAGGGACGACTAGTTTTGTCATGAGGAAAGATCGGGCAATCTGGCTAAGTACTAACTATTTCAAATAAATCAACTTTGTCTATACTTTAGGTGGTAGATAACTATCTTTAATGATTTCATCTAATAATAACTTGAATTGAAATCATTGTTGTGTACGCATGATGCCTACAAAAATGACCAGGCGAACCTCGAGAATGCTTCTGATGCTACCCAAGTCGACCCGAATAAAACTTTCTTCAAGGTCATCTCGGGGTAAAAGAAAGGAAGTGTGTACGGTGTAGGAAATGCACACGGGATGTACTTCACACCTCCCCCACTACGTCTCGGCACCTCTACACAGATGGAGTATATACCGGCATGATCTCAGCAGCCCGACTCGGAGAAGAAGCAAATGAAGGAACAGCTGACACAGCAGCAGGAGCAAATCAAGGAAATGCATGAACAGATGGCCATGTTTCAGGCCATGTTTGAGAGATGCAACCAAGATCGCCCCCCATCCCCTCCAGACGACAAAGACCCCTTTAACGGGGATGGTGGTAACTCTGGTGCTTCAACTAACTTCACAGTTAGCTGATTGTTTTTTTTTGTTGTTGTTGTAACTGGATTTATGGATTATGTATCTTCGAACTAGTTTAGATTTACGTACCTTCAAACCGTATGTTAAAACTTTTTTATATGAATGTTTTTTCAGCATAAATGTGTCGAGAGATGAAGTGTGTTGGTTGATTGAGAGTGAATAAAGTTGAGGTATTGTGGATGGTCGACAGTTGTGGTTGGTTGAGAGTTGTGGATGTGGTTTAGTTTGCAGGTTTTGGCTAGACATCGAACGCGTGTTTACAGCCATGTAACAACATACATGGCGTCCAATAACGGACGTCGTGCCAGACGTCAGAGGAAGCTAAAATCGAAGAAAAATGGCAGATATTCAGGGGATATGGCGTCTGACAGTGGACGCCAGTTACCCCTGGATGGCATCCACGTACTGCCGGACGCCAACCTAAAGCAGATGGCGTATGACTGTGGACGCCATCCAGGAGTACCTGGCGTTCACAGTCAGACGCCACACCTAGCGTCCGCAGTCAGACAACCGTTTTCTTGGCGTCCAACAGTGGACGCCCGCTTTAAAAATGGGCGACCGGTCGTGGCTTTCACTTTCTGGCGTCTGTTTGCGAACGCCCGTCCCCGTATAGCGTCCACTGACGCAAGCCACTGGGTGGATGCCCGGGGCTGCTTTTTTTTGTAGTGGATCCCGACGGATTAAAGTTAAAGGAATTGTGGTCAATTCCTTTTCAATGGAGGAGGGGATGATGCGATTATGGATGACACCGACGAGTTTGTAAGCTTGCTCTCGGTAATCTGAAGAGTTGGAGAAATTGCTCACATTTACTCATTGTCTTGATTGATATTTTTATTAGGGTGATACTTTTTTATACTTTAACATTACTCATTCATACCTCAAAATTACTACTTTAACCCTCTCATTTCCTCCTCCTACTTAAGTTTTTAGAGAGAAAAAAATCCAAATTCAATTGCATCAATCAGTGTTCTTCAAAAAGTTTTAGTTTGCGATGATTCAAGTACAAATTGAGGTCGTAGATTTCAAATTCAATTGCACTAATTAGGATTCTTCGAAAAAGTCCTAATTTGTGAGGAAGCGAGTAAAAACCGAGGTCAGGAATTTCAAATCAATTGCGCCAATTAGGGTTCTTCCGGAAAGTCCTATTTGCGATGTATACCAATTAGGGTTCCCAGAAAAGTCCTAGCTTGCGATGAATTTCAGATCAATTGCACCAATTAAGTCATTCGAAAAAGTCCTAATTTGCGATTAGCTGATTATACAAATAGAAATTGAGATCAGAGAATGACGACAAGAACCATAGATAATTAATTGACATTGATTAACCCTGATTTTCAATTAAAATTATTACTCCGTATATGATAAAATATCAATTACCAAACTATGATCCATATTCCATAGTGAATTCGCAAATAATGATTGATCGATAAATAAAATTGATGAGGTTTAAGTAAAAAAATTTGAAGAAAAAATTGATCTAGAATAGGATAAAAACAATGAAGGTTCTCTGAATAAAGAAAGGGTAATATTGGAAAGATTAGGGAATTTTAAGGAGGATTGACTAATGCGGAAGTATGAAAAAATAATTCCGTTTTATTATTAGACAAAGCTTAGAGTTGAATGATTGATGTTTTATTATTAGCTTTGAATTTCTCTAATTAGGTGCTCTTAATAGAGACCTTTCGCTTGTACCCGAATAACGGTTACTGGACCGATATCGGTCGCTAATACAGACGTCCCAGGTCCGTCAAACCAGTCCAACGAGGTTCAGGTAAAGCGAAGGGCGACCGATATCGGTCGCTATATTTTTTCCTTTAGCGATAGATGTCAGTCGCTAAGTAGTGTCTATAGCGACTGACAGTGGTCACTAGTCGGTTGCGCGTCTTTTTTAGCGACCGACATCGGTTGTCCGCTTCCTATTTACGCGACCACAAAGGTTGACCGCCTACTAGCGACCGATATCGATCGCCCGTCTTTTTTAGCGACAGAAGACGATCGTCGATATCGGTCGCCTGTTTTCTATTTTCTAGTAGTGGATGGAGAGTGGCTCGAATAGTGAACTTGTGTAGATAGTCATCCTCTCAAGCGCAAGCACATTGCCGACACTCTCATGGAATCTCAAATAGAAAAACCGAGACTCGTTGATTCGCGCACGCGGCATGGTTACGAATACACGACAATCGCTTGGCCTAGAGTTGACGGCACCATACGATCCATCATCAGTAGTAGAGTTGTCTTGGACTTGAGGAAATGAACCAAACATAGGAAATTCATATGGCATAAAGTCGACAACACCATATGATTCCTTCTCAGCATCAATCTCGACAACCTCGATTTGGGAAACCGATCCGAACATAGGAATCTCATATGGCCTAGCTAGATCGACGACATCGGCCATATGATTCTTTCTCAGCATCTGACTCGACAACTTCGATTTGGGGGACCGATCAATCCGAACAAAGGAATTTCATATAACCTAGAGTCGACGGCATCATATGATTCCTTGGCGGTGTTGACAGTAGCATCGGACTTGCGAGGCCACGTGGTACATACGCGGAGCGAAGTCTCGTCGCTGCAGCACCAAGGAGAAGAGATTTGGCTCTACTTCTTGTAGAAACGTCGGGGGGTTGATCAACCAAAGTCAAGCGGAGAGGGACCTAACTTTTGTTGTCAGACTTGGATGTCACCCTCTTTGATGCAACCTAAATCTTGCTTGAGGTCATCGTGGTAATCGTCGTAAGCTAGGATGTCGAAAAAGATACAAGTACTGGAGAGTGTCCCACTGAGCGTGCCAAATTTGTAACACAAATTTGTGTTAATCTGAAAAATATAGAGAAAAACACAAATAATGCGACAAAATAAATTTATATTGCATTTATAAGTTTCGGGTACAATCTCTATTTTACTATTTATTCAATTTGCACACAAATGGAACGAAAAGTCGGCGAAGGGTCTTGATTTTAAGACTTGGTTGACTTCGCCGGAAGAAGAGTAGTCCGGATGCCTTTGTTTTTCTCTTGTTTATCTTTGAAGAGGGTTTTGTAAAGAGCGTCAAATGTTGTTGTTGTGAGAGAGTTTTTTTGTTTGTTTTATGTGAGAATGATTACTCTCAAAATGAAACTAAACTCATGTATGATGTCTAACCTAATTGAACTTAGTCATTTTGTGAGGTGGACTTAATAATCACATGAGATGGGCCTTCATGGTGGAGTTTTTATGTAAATGAAAGAATAAATAATTGATTAAAAGTACAACCAAAAAAGAATCAAAAAGAAATGAGGGAGCGCAGCTGCTTAAATGTGTTTTGATTTTATGGTTATTCCGTGAGAATAATTCTTACTATTGATGTTTTTCTTAAGCTAATCCATACTCCCTCCATTCAAATCCAAAGTGCACATTTCTTTTTTGACACTATTTACAACTAAAGAGAATCTTCAATATTCTCGACAATCTATAAAGTCGACGTTCAAGTCATGTGAGATCTTGTTTGATTCATCTTCATGAGTAGGTTAAGAATATCATATTTTTACAATTTTGCTAATGTAAAATGAAAGATATCATTGGTGCAAAATGTGTCTCGACAAATGTGTAACGGAATTGCTAAATCATACACGTAAACTACTACGTTGTATACATTTTGCCATTAATTTTTCTTTTTTTGCCCTCCCCTTGAAAATAATCTCTCTATATTTTATGTATCCCCTCGAAATAAAACAATTTGAGCAAAAATTTTAAGATTACGGATCTATACAAACGTGAAATAAGTAATTTTTTTGTTTCTTTAATTGTATCATTAATTTTGTTTTTTTACAATTTGGGTTTAGGTAATTTAGTATTAGGGTTGTACGTGAGGTTGAGGAGTGTAGTTGTCGGTGAGCTGGCGATGGACAAGGTGGCCGACCTAAGAAAAGGTAGTTGACATGGTGGTCGGAGGATGGTGCCTTGTTAGGGGAGATGAGTCCAGTAGGGTGCTTCAAGTGGTGGTTGGCTGGGGTACGGTGGGGATGGGGCCTGGTTTGTTTTTTTTATTATTATTTTTTGTTTTTGTGATTTTCTCTAGTATTGGCTGAGAAAAATGTAGAAATGAGAGAGGGGTAAAAACGGAATATGCGTGTACGATATAGTAATTTCCGTGTATGATTTAACACGTCCCATGTGTAAAAGAGAAATATAATAGAGGGAGTACTTTATAATCTCAAATCAACCTTATCAATGCATTCATTAAAACATTTTTTCCATGGATTTTACGATACTAAGTGGGGAAAAAAGGAAGATGAATTTTGAGAATCTTAAAAAAAGAAATTAAGCGGTCACCTATATGAGATAGTTCATATTAAAACGAGATTACATATAGTTAGAATTAATCTAAAAAGTGTCCCTTATAATTGGAAGTATTGGCATGCCTTGATTTGATGGTGTGTCCGATTTGATTTGATTTGATTTGATAGGGGCATTTTGTTGTTGAGGCCGGGTTACTAGCCGAAAGAAAGTGAGTTGAAGCAGCAGGCGGCCGGCAACTTGTGTGTGTTCCATCCACGTGGTAGCCTCTCAAGTCCCAAGTGCGTCCTCGTTTTTCCTTTTCTGGATATTCTTGGTTGGCTTGGGTCGGCTCATAAGAGTAGAAAGTGGGAGGAAAAAGCAGAGAGTAGAAAGTGGGGGTTTGAACGCAACGCAATTCTGAATCATATATTGATCCAGTCAAGGCAATGCATCCATATCCATATCCATTTAATTTAAGGCAAGAAACAAGGTTGGTTTTCCCAATTCCCACATTGACATTCAATTTTATATGCTCCTTGTGCTTCCTTCCTGCTGGGCCACTCGTGATGTACATGTACATGTACATGTACATGTACAGCACTCGTATGTTGAAAGCTGAATAATGGATAGGGAGTAGAAGATTAGAAAATGGGTTTTAAATAAATAAAAGTGATTGTTTGTGTTGTTTCTTAATTAATCCCGCCCGCAATATACTCCATCCTTGGTTGTACGTTTCCTGGAATCCACTTGGTTTGGGGATAAAAGTCAGTAGTAGTAGTAAGTTAGAAGAAGACAACTTCTTCCAAGTAAATACTCTTCCTTCTACGGTACTACCTACATACATACATTCAGTTTTATTTCAAGGCAGGATAAGATCAGAAACACGGTGGTGGCGTGGCGTGGCGGTGCTGTTACTCGTATCATTTTGAGTTAGTAGTAGTAGATATAAAAGGTACTTATATATGTTGGTCGGAGTATCAAAGATTCAAAGGCACGCCACCCATATTACCCCTTTTTATTATATCTCATCTCTAAATAAATAGTACGGAGGATTATTTCAGAATATATTATAGTAAGTAGTCCATATCTTAATGAATGAATGAATGAATGATTGAATGAATGAATCAGAAGGAGCATAATACTATAATAGATACTGTAATAGATTTGGTGCCTGAGCCTCACTCCTAATTGATATTCATATTCATACTCCTATAATTACGTGTTTATATCTACTACTACTACCGCTGCATATTCATATTCATATTCATATTAGGAGGGTGAGATATGTTGAGAGAGATTATAGTAGGAGTATCTTTTATTTAGCTTAAGGCTCAAGTATCAGAGTTTTCCGCTCTTCTTATATATATGTATGTATGTATTGATCACACACAGAATACTTGAATTCTAAAGTAATTGCACGAGGAAGGAATTGAATGGGGCAAAGCAGCACAAAGGAGTCTTTCAGGGATCAGCAGCAGCAGTATCAGGCTCAGGGTATTCTACTCCCTATTATGCTCCTCCCCCCGATAACAACCAAGTGTCAACGTCATCGTCATCGTCAATGGGATATAGCCCCCATGAGCATGAGCATGTGCATGAGCAGAAGAAGAGACTTGATAGGAGGTATTCTAAGATTGCTGATGACTTTGCCTCACTTGACCAGGTACCCACTTCCATACCCTTTCCAAACTCACACTAATTCTATTTCACCCACGTTACTTTTCAATTTGTTGGAATTCGAATCAAACCAGATTCAAAAAGCAAATCTGCTTTTTCCATAAAATCAAATTAAAAATCACTAAACAATGGAGTCGTCACAAAAAAACTAAAATTCCGTATAACACGCAACTTCCATCACAAATGAAACTATTTTTCTACGGAAACTCGGCCTCCTCCCCCAAACATATAGTTTAGTGAAATTTCTCTGGGGGCTGTTTGGTTGGATGTTTAGGGGTGGATCCAATGTTTGGTTGGCCAATTTTGGAATGGAGATGGAACCCAAGGGGTTGTAAATCCACCCCAACCCTCACCACCAAGATTACAACTCCATACACATAACAACCCAATTACAATCCATCGAAGGATCGAACCAAACAACTGTTAATAAGCATGGGGTTCTAATTCCATCCCTCTCCTCTATTAGAATCTATTCCATTCCATTTGTTTGAACCAAACGGCCCCTTAAAAGTATTGGTTTGTGGCACACTGACTGCCGAAGTAACTCCAGTTTTGCCACAAAATCTATAACAAAAACTCGCAAATTTGGTATTTATGTCTTCTTGTAGTGTTTGCTTGCATAATTTGCGTAACAGAAAGTCTATGACATGGGATTGAATATAATAGTGATGGAATTGAATTGAGTACATTCACCAGAAACATATAATGGCAATACCCCATGCGCCAGGAGTGCCCCTCTTTTCCGTTAGCTACCCTGACCTATGACGCAAAGTTCGCAACTAGGGTGCTGAACAATGCCAAGAAGCTAATAAACTAATATCCAGGCAAAATTCATCAATTGTAACTTTGAATGCTAGATGAAATATATATAAGTATAACAAGGTTCAAATTCTGCAGGCCTTACATGTAAATGTGAGTGAGGTTATGACTTGCCAATTCCTAGCTTAGAAGAAAGTTGTCCTCTAAAGTCAGTCATTATGTACTTGGGTATGTGTGGTAAAAAGGTCCTTCAGATTTATTGTTTCGATTTCACATATCCGCCTTGGAATACGCCTTGACTTTGTTGATCAGAACAGAGGCTGTTGTTTAGTTTCACGACTTTTTTTGGTTGTATCTTGTATTGCTGCTGTTATGCTTAATGATTCTTTGAGGTTACGTACGTAGCATGATGAGAGGTATTGGTATGTAAGTTTATTTGAGACAATTCTCGATTCAAAGTGACACTGTCTTGATTCATCTTTTGCAGGTGACTCAAGCTTTGGCCCGTGCTGGCCTTGAATCCTCTAATCTTATTGTTGGAATTGACTTTACAAAGAGCAATGAGTGGACAGGTAATTTTTACTCTAATGATTCATGACAGTTTATATATGATTTCTCCTCATTTGTTATCGTTTTGACAGGTAGCAAGTCTTTCAACAGAAAGAGTTTGCATCATATCGGGGATGGCCTGAATCCTTATGAGCAGGCAATATCCATTATAGGGAAAACACTTGCTGCGTTTGATGAAGATAATTTGATTCCGTGTTTTGGATTTGGGGATGGTATATAATATGCTTATTGTTTTTTTACGTAGTTCTTGCATATGGCTATAGAATTTGGGCATCCAATAAGTATAATTTTCCTTGACAGCGACAACACATGATCAATCTGTCTTTAGCTTCTACCGTGGTGATAGAGTTTGCAATGGATTTGAAGAAGTTTTGTCTCGGTACAAAGAGATTGTTCCTCACTTACGCCTAGCAGGTTGGTTCATCATGCTTTCTTGCCCTTATTAATTTGCCTTCTCGAATTGTATTTTATCAGCTACTACTCGCGTCGAGGATAATATATTGGGTGCTTTAAATTTGATTTTTGCCATATTCCAATGGTTAATTTTGAACTTCAACCTTATACATGATAGGGCCAACATCTTTCGCCCCTGTCATCGACACAGCAATGACGATTGTTGAACAGAGTGGTGGGCAATACCACGTTCTCTTGATTATTGCAGATGGGCAGGCAAGTGATTTCCCTAATAATAATCTTGTTCATGTTGATGCTTAATTTTATTTGAGTGACTGGATTTGAACTAGGTCTGTGCAGATGGGAACTTAGATAAGGAGTAGCATTTGCCTAATTCTACTTGCATATTCCCTTTGGCATGTCTTTCTAGTTCATCACTTGGATTTTCTATGGAGAAACATCCTTCTTTACACTGTTCAAAGTAATATTAATCCTTCTTGCAATCGTGGGAATAGAAAGATAAAATAGAACAGGTGGAGAGTCTGATTTTAAGAATTAAGGCACTCCCTCTATTTCAAAATATGTTAGGGAAGTTCTTAGTTCTTAATAGTGGAAACATCCTAATGTAATGGAGTAGTCACTAAAAGAATTGTGATGTTGACTAGAGTCATACTCCCTCTCCCTCTATTCATATAGCTTCATTGTTTCAAATTCCTCTTACAAAATTAATAAATGGGTAATGGATGGGGTGAATTGTTGAGATAAAGGAAATATAAAAAGATAAAACCATGGCATTACGGAACCGTGTTTCACTTGTAGACAAGGCAATTTATCAGTTTCAATGCTATGCGAGTTCAATATTTTTTCCTCTCATTCTTTTATGATGCCAATTCTCTTTGGCACATTATGCTTGATGTTTACACCTTTACATTTTAGCTATATTAAAATACAATGATGGGAAACCCCAAAACTTCATCTTAGAAGTAAACATTTTTGCAGGTAACCAGAAGTGTGGATACAGAACATGGCATGCGTAGTCCACAGGAGCAGAAGACAGTTGATGCTATTGTGGCAGCTAGGTAGACTTTAGCATTGTTTTTGTTTTTTTCTAGATTTTTGTCAAAATTTATTCCATGCTTTGCTAATGCTTGTTATGATGTTTTACAGCAAGTATCCTCTTTCGATTGTATTGGTTGGGGTAGGGGATGGACCATGGGATATGATGAGGGAATTTGACGATAATATACCAGCAAGGGATTTTGACAATTTTCAGGTACACTTCTAGTGTGGCATCATTGTGGCATCATTGCTTATGAATATTCTAAAAAGTTCAGGATTGTTTAATGTAAGACTATTATTTTCTACTCTGTAGTTTGTGAATTTCACCGAAATTATGGCCAAGAATACTCATCAGACCCGGAAAGAGACAGAATTTGCACTATCGGCATTAATGGAAATTCCCACTCAGTATAAAGCAACAATGGAGCTTGGTTTATTAGGGTCAGCGTCTACTCATTGCTCTTGCGCATTATCGATGCCACATAAAATAATATTATATCTGTTTAATTAGCTTTCTTCTTGTTATTGTCTATGGCTTTATGCAGTAGGCGTAGGGGAACTTCACCAGAAATAGTGCCACTTCCTCCTCCAGTGATTGATACACGTATTTCAACTAATGCATCATCTTCTAACTACTCCAAACCTTCACTACATTCAACAAGCTATAGCTCAAACCAGCCTGTGTCCTATGGCAACAAAAGCCATGCTGGCACAGCTCCTCCTGAACCTAGCTTTTCTTCTGATATGGCGCCGAATGATGCCGGCTCTGCTTATGATAATCAGGTATATGATGCTATTAAGCTGCTCTTCGAAATTACAACATATATGTCATTGTCTTCTTCTCTTGCTATATGATCTATGACTTATCTTTCTCATTCAATGTGTTAATGTCAACACCCCCTCCCTCTAGTAAGAGTAAGTACTTGAATTTTGATGGATTGTGTAGACCTAACAAATCTGGCAGCCTTCTTGTTCTGGGAATTAAAGGGGGCTAATGGGAGGTTTCGTTAGGTTCTTCAGCACCTCAGTTTTCTTAGTTTATCGTGATGGATACAATATACAACTGTGAGATGGATACACATGCAACCTCTACACGAATGAGATGGATACTACTATACTAGGATGAAAATCAATTATACTCTTATGCCATAAATGGTGAATGTTCTGAGTTTCTGACACATTTCAGTGAAATGTGAGTGAAAAGAGGCACATGTTCTCTACATATGTTTATTGGCTGGCTATTTTTGAATGACCTAATATTTAACTCTAGCACAGGGCCCGACAGTCATTCAGAATTTCAGACGGCCTTGTTAATCTGACCAGATAGACAGTAGGTTAATTTCTGCACTGTGTGATGTGTCAAAAGTGCTTGGTGAGTACAGTATGGTTTAATTAGAATTGCTGAATCTGAACGAAGTGTGCTACATATATGTATCTGGACGTTGAAGTTTGAACAAGTGATTCTTCTGGGTAATGTATATTAAAATATCAATAAATTAAATTAAATATTGGATGCACCAAATTAGAGGAGAAAAAGCAAATTACCTTCGCCACTGGCTTGGCCACCAACTTCTTATCAGGCTTCTTTTTATCTTTCAAATAATTTATTTTCTCGCTGAAGCTTCTGTTTTATCAATTGAAACAATTGATAAAACAAAAACATTACTTCGTCCATGGTTGGAAGCAATTTGAGCAAGTTTAAGGGGAAAAGAAAAAAGTAATTAGAGAGGACCTAAAAGGATTGGGGGTGGGGGTATAAGATAATTTTTTGTGAGAGTTTATGAAAAAGCTGTGATTATTGTTTATGTGAGCTACTGGATACAGCTGAACGTATTAGGATGAACTAGGTTGGTCTTAGAGATGTAGTTTTCTTCGGTGACTAGAAAAGGGGCTAATCAATCGTTTTCTTTGGGTACAGATGTGCCCTATCTGCTTTACCAACAACAAGGACATGGCTTTTGGTTGTGGGCATCAGGTACGTCTCATACATAGGGAGCGTTCTTATTGACTACGTTACAATATCTTTGCCATTAAACAACTCATGTTTTTATATATGTAGACATGCGCTGAATGTGGGCAAGATCTACAGAATTGCCCCATTTGTCGAAGTGCGATACAGACGAGGATAAAGCTCTACTGAAGTCTTACTCTGCCTTGCTGTGAAGCTGATATTCAAATTCTTTTGTTGTCCATTTAGTTTTGGTTAGCGATAATGTCAAATTTACTCTGGGTTTTTGAGCATCTATATACATTAGTATTTGCAGTACTTTTCTCATGTGTGGATGAGTTCACCTTGTTTCGTTGAATTATGTAGTTGTCCCGTTGCAGATTTATGATTAGGTCGTAATAACCGGTTTTCGTTAGTTGCTCCCTGATTTTGGTTTAACTAGTTGGTGCACTGTGCCCTATGGGGTGCGGCACCCCAATTTTTGCGTAGTTCTAAACGAATTGGTGCGAGTGAATTTATATACTGTACCAAGCAGTGTACTTTCGCCGCATCATTGAACCCTTTTTTACATAGCAGGTCTTCTAGCAAAATAAAGTTGAATCGAACGATGTTGTGGGCTGCATTGGAGTTTTTACTATCATCACCTCATTAGCTCAAGATGCCGGTGACACCAACCATCATTCACGATGCTGTTTCGGTAAAAATTTACCTAGTGTCGACTTTTAGGTGTGAGTCAAAGTGATCATACTATGGCTGAATAATTTGAAAAAGTTAAGGGACCGTATTAATGAATGAAAGAATTTGCAAAGAAAACTAGTTTTCGTGCCCGTGAAATTCACGGGTCTAGCAAATAGTGTATTTGTGCGACTTTTATTTATCGCAGCGTCTTTGTTGTGGATTCTTGGTTTCAATTTAGAAGTCAATTGTTAAAAGAGTGAAAGTCGTAGTGTTTGATTTTGTTACACGAAGTTTTGTTTGCTCCGTCTATAAGTGTAAGATAGAAGACAATTTGATGTTACTAAAAAAAGAGTTTGCGAATCTGGGTAAGTCACACCTTCGAATCTTGATGAAGCAATTGGAATTGGAATTGGAATATAGGTCATGATATATGGAAAACAGTACTTAAATAATAATCATTTATTGTACTTAATTAATCTGAACACATAAATAATTTTCCAATCAATGGTTGTATGTTGCTGAATATTGGCCTTCTTAACTTTGGTGTGGTGCTGTTGGGCGCAATCGCTTTGCATACTTGCTAATCTCCTTCGTGGTTGCTTATGTTTCCTTGGGTTCATCTCTGCGGTACATTGTAGGCAGATTTAGGTCAATTTGCAGAATGAAGCAAATGTAAGGATTATTTGTAAGTGTAGTTTGTTTTGTACTTACTGTTTTGGCCGCTTTGAAGTTTGTGGTTCTTGTGGAGTGTTGACGATCATCTCGTCTTCTGCCGCTTCTACGCTAGTGGATTTTCCCTTGTTTCCTTCTACGCTCTGCGCTTTGTTTTTTTCTGGTGTGAATATAATTGACATTGGAAATAGTTATTCTAAAAGCAGTAAATTAATCGTGCATACCTTGTCTTGGGCTGTGGTGGGTGTGGAGTCATGCGTCTCAGCCATAAATGTCTTTTGAACTTTTAATTCTCTGTCAGTCCCAAATTTATTTATCCCTATCTTTACCTTGAAGGTGTATGACTTCCCAACACATTGCTGTAGGATGTCAAATACTTTCCCTTTTCCGTTGTCCTGCAATACCATTCCATAGCAGGTGAATTACATAATTTGGTCCTCCTTAATATCGAGTCTAATATTATTGATACGAATTTTTAGGTCGTTACCTTCTCATATAAGTTTAACAACTAAGTTATTGGCTTCCTTATGACCTTCTCTGCCTCCTTGTGGAAAATAACCAAAGGCGCATATGTGTCCCCGTCCTTTATCGTCGTCATTAGTCTATATCTGCAAATGATTATTTTTACATGTTTCTGTTTCATGCAAGTTGTAGTTTAAATAGTTGTGACCTTTGGGTTGGGTAGGGAATCGTCTGGCTACAATTAGCGAATGTGTTATCTTCTCGAATGCCAGTCTTGCATGTCGGACATGATTGGTATTTCCAGTCGACATCCGTGTGGACTTCTACTGAGGTTAGTTTGACGTAGATCTATCTATCAATCCTTGCTTGCTAATTAGTTCATTACCGTCACAAATTATAGTGTAAGACAAATCTACTGTCATCTTCGCTCGAAACAGGGATGGCCTAAATGATCGACATGAATGCAATGTGATGGCTGTATAAATAATTTAACCACTTTCTTAATAATTCAGTTTGCAAGAACCGAACAACATACAGTATAAAGAACCGAGTAGTCTAAACATGACCGCTAGAAACAATAACCGAGTAGCATGAAACTTACCGATGAAGAATGATGCGATCGGAACCGGCGTCTGTACCAAATCGATGGTGACACTACAGAGGAACGAAAAGAGGAAGGCAAATGAAGGTTTGTTCTTGTCGATTGTATGAACCCGGAAAGTATAAATAGGCCGAAATCGATTCTGAGCCTCGGATTCCATCGTAACCGCCGTACCATTCATGTCTCCCTGAAATTAATACACTTAATGGAGCATAAATTTATTTGGTGGAATTTATTTGGGGTTAACTAATACAGTTAGCTTAATACGGTTAGATTATGAGGTGAAGGAGGAGAGTATGAGGTTAGATTATGAGATTGCCACGTGTCGCATGTCTAGGGTTGCCACGTGTCGCATGTCTAGGTGGGTTCGCATATGAGGGTAACTCAAAGGGATGACTTTAGGTTTGTTCTTGTCGATTGTATGAACCCGGAAAGTATAAATAGGCCGAAATCGATTCTGAGCCTCGGATTCCATCGTAACCGCCGGATCATTCATGTCTCCCTGAAATTAATACACTTAATGGAGCATAAATTTATTTGGTGGAATTTATTTGGGGTTAACTAATACAGTTAGCTTAACTAATACAGTTAGCTTAATACAATTAGATTATGAGGTGAAGGGGGAAGAGAGTATGAGGTTAGATTATGAGGTTGCCACGTGTCGCATGTCTAGGGTTGCCACATGTCGCATGTCTAGGTGGGTTAGCATATGAGGGTAACTTAAAGGATGACTTTTTATTTTATTATATAGATGACACAAGCGATTGGTAATGCGGAAAATCCAATTTGGGATTAAACCCTGGGGAGTTGGAAAACCCAATCTCCCTAGCTCATAGCGGGTTCTACTAATCATACGATGCCCGCCTGCCCGGTGTAGATTGTTCTTAAATGGGAATTGACTAAGCCCGTTTATTTGAATACGAAAAATTAATGTTGAAGTTGTCAGGTACGAATAACACATACTACTGACCATTAAAGCATCGAAAGTTGCACATTAAAGGTAAAATTATTAGGAATATTAGAGATATATTTTCTCGTTTGGATTATTGTAGTTTTCATATACTCCTATAATTTTATATAGGACACTCTTTCATTAATAAATACAGTAATAATAATACAAGCATTCATTAAAACTTTTATATATATATAGAGGAGGGCTCCGGTGAGGCAGGGCAACTTCTTACACCCATAGAGGCAGCATCTGGACCATTAGATTAAGATCTGATCTAACGATCCAGATTAAAAGATTAAAAAACACGCGCGGCTCCTCTTCACCTTCTAAAACCCTATCATTTGAACACTACTACTTTCTCTCTACTCTGAAATTCTAAAAAACACGCGCTTCTCCTCTGCACTTCAATGGCTAGTAACTCTACATCTTCAATGGCGACTGATTCTTCATCAAAGCGTCGAAAATTAGATACAAATGAAAAACTTTCAATTTCACCTTCAATTACTTCAGATTTAGGTCAGAAAATTTCTATTTATTTTAAAATTCAATTTCAGATTTTAAGTCTGATTCTTAATTTATTTATGCCGTGATTCGTTTTTTGAATGCAGTAAATAGTCAAGAAACAACTGCAACATGTTCAATGATGGGCGATTCTAATATATTAGGTAAAATATTTCATTAATTCATCTATTTTTCAATTTTAGTTTATATTACTTCATCAATTTAATTGTTCAAGTTTTCATAGAGACGTATCTTATATTGTTTGGTTCATATTTAAAGCAGTTGCTGCTTTGATGTACACAAGTTAATATCTGAAGTACATGTTGATAATGTACTAATTAAAGTAGTTGCTGCTTTGGTGTAGATAACTGAGTATTTGTTGTACATGTTGATAATTGTTCATAGTTAAAGCAGTTGCTACTTTGGTGTAGATAACTGAGTATTTGTTGTACATGTTGAGAATTGTTCATAATTAAAGTAGTTGCTGCTTTGGTGTAGATAACTGAGTATCTGTTGTACATGTTTAGAATTGTTCATAATAAAATCAGTTGCTGCTTTGGTGTAGATATCTGAGTATCTGTTGTACATGTTGATAATGTTCATAGTTAAAGCAGTTGTTGCTTTGGTGTAGATAACTGAGTATCTGTTGTACATGTTGATAATTGTTCATAATTAATGCAGTTGCTGCTTTGGTGTAGATAACTGAGTATCTGTTGTACATGTTTAAAATTGTTTATAGTTAAAGAAGTTGCTGCTTTGATGTACATAACTTAATATTTGTTGTACATGTTGAGAATTGTTCATAGTTAAAGCAGTTGCTGCTTTGATGTATATAACTTAATATCTGTTGTACATGTTTAGAATTGTTCATAATTTTGATGTAGAATTTAATATTATGTGTTAAATTTACATAGATACTCCCGAACCTAAGCAAGATTTTAAGATGTAAATAGATGAGTTATGTACAACTAATATAGAATTATGTACAATGATGTCCTCAGATAAATTATGTACGGCTGATATAGAATTATGTACAATGATGTCCTAAGATTGGTTATGTACAGTTGATATTGAATTATGTACCATGATGTCCTCAAATGAGTTATCTACAGCTAATATAGAAATATGTACAATGATGTCCTCAAATGGGTTATGTACAGCCGATATAGAATTATGTACCTTATATAATGACCCTACGTCCTGTACATAATAATGAATACAGTGTACATAATTATTTAGGAAGATATACAGTTTGCATTGTGTTTTTTAATTAAAAATATGATATACATAATTATGAATACAGTGTAGATAACTAATTATTTAGTATCTGTACATTTTCAGTCTAAGATGTAAATAGATGAGTTATGTACAACTAATATAGAATTATGTACAATGATGTCCTCAGATAAATTATGTACAGCTAATATGAAAATATGTACAGCTAATATGAAAATATATACATTATCTAGTGATAAATATGTACATAATGAGTTATAAACGTAATTACAACTGATATGTAAATATATACATTACATAATGACCTATATACTATACTTTGTAAATTGTTACAAGCGCAACAAAATTTCTACTTTAAGATGTAACTAGATGAGTTATGTACAACTAATATAGAATTATGTCTAGTGATGTCCTCAGATGGATTATGTACAACTGATATTAAAATATCAACATTATTCAGTGACAAATATGTACATCATAAGCACTACTACATTTCGTCGTCGACATTTCAGCCACGTCGTCGGCGCTTTATACGTGAATTTACTCTTTTACCCTTCCTCTAATTATGATTATTGATATTAATTAAGTTTGTTAATTAATGTAATTAATATTTCCGAGTAAATTAAAATTACGGTTTTTGTACTCTTGAACGGTTTTTGAGGCACGTGTCTCAACGTAACTCTTTTACCCTTATGTAATATATTCTAATGAATTTAATTAAGTTTCTTAACTAACGTAACAAATATATTCCCGACTAATTTGAAATGTCGGTTTTTGGACTATTGAACGGTCTCCGAGACACGTGTCTCAATGTATCCCGGGAATATGTTTAGGAAATTTATATTTCGCAGAAATCGATCCCACCATCAGCCAGATCGATACCAAAATCGAATATAGAAAACAATAACTACTCAATTAGGGTATATATCACACACAAATTAGCTATGGGGAACCTAAACTATCAATCTAATAGTATTAATTATAATCGAAATGGGGCTCGATTTTTCGCGAACTGGGTCTGGAAACAGACCTCGACGCCGGAAAACCGCGTCTGGGGGTCCCCTAGACGCATGAATTTCGCGTCTAAGAGGCCCCTCAGACGCATGAATTTCGCGTCGAGGAGGTCCCCTAGACGCGAAATTCATGCGTCTGAGAGGCCTCCTAGACGCGAAATTCATGCGTCTGAGGGGCCCCCCAGACGCATGAATTTCGCGTCTAGGGGGTCCCCTGGACGCCAAAAATCCGCGTCTGGGGGGGTCCCCTGGACGCTGGAAATCCGCGTCTGGGGGATCCCTTGGACGCCAAAAAAATTACAAAAATTTGTAATTAGTAAGGCTCCAACCCACAACCTCTTGAACACAAATGGGCCTCTTCACCACTAAACCAACTGAACATTGTTGATAAACCTTACTAAACTATTATCTATATTTGATTCTAAAACCTCCTAAAATCGCCTATTAATACAATTTTAATATTATTAATAATATTAGTGTTGTTGTGGATGGGGGAGGATATATAATATAACATAATCCGTAACATAATAAAATGACGGTTTTCAAAAAAAAATAAAATTGTTTTATTATCGAGTTTCATTAACATGATTAAACTTTTTAATTTCATTAACAAAGTTAGTGAATGTAATTAGGGAAGGACGTTGTTGTCTTTTCACATTAAAAATCGCCGACAACCTAATTTCTAAAAAAGTCGGGTTTCTAGAAAAGTCGGGTTTCTCTAAAGAAAAGACGCTTTTTTTAAGTGAGAGAAAATTAAATTAAATATGGTGAGTGGAGTTTGAGTGGATATATAATAAGGACAAGATAATAACGGAACGGTTTGAAAAATTAAAAAACCGCTTCATTAACGAGTTTCAATAACTAATCTAACTTCTAAAATTACATAAAATTAGTTAACTAATCTAATTAAGGCAAGGGCAAGGCAAGGGCAAGATCGTCTTTTACTTTAAAAAGCGCCGACGACGTGGCTGAAATGTCGACGACGAAAAACAGCACTCATCATAAGTTATCAAAATAATTCAGCAGAGAATCAGTAGAGAATCTACGTAATTCTTGATAATCGATTTTCTACTTGGATCAGCAGGTTCATAATCAGTTTTCTCTAAACGAATTGTTCAGGATTACAATCAAATCTGCAAGTGAAAATGACGACAATCAAATCAAGAACAGAAATCGTTGATAATCAAGCATAGAATTCCTTGATAATCAAGAACAGAATTCATAAAATCAATTCTACGAACGAATTTACAAAGTGAACAAAATGAAATCTGCAACTTAAATGATGATAATCGAATGATGAAGATCTGCAATTGAAATGATGAAGACGCTCGATTTTATGAGTGAGCACAATTAAATCTGCAAGTAAAAATGATGAAGATCAAACGATGAAGATCTGCAACGGAACTGTTGAAGATGATCGAATGATTTGAATGAAAAAATAAACAAATTTCTAGAGAGAGAAAGTCGACTAATTCAAAAGGAAAGGAAGGAGATGGGGCGCGTTTGTTTTTGTGCTTTGAATTTTGATCAAGCCTGGTCCGTTGATCTCAATCAGATCTAACGGCCCAGATGCTGCCTCAACGGTTGCAGGGAGTTAGGCTGCCTCAATGGATCCCGAATCTCTCTCTCTCTCTCTCTATATATATATATATATATAGAGAGAGAGTCCATGAGTCCATGAGTCCTTCTCTATATATGAGTCCATGAGTCCTCATCTCATCCGTTGGATGAGATGAGGATGGATGGACAAGATGCGTTGCATTAAAAAAAAAAAAAAAAGATTTACGTTCCTAAAATAACTCACAAGAATTTAGGAAACAATAACTTCCTATCATTCACGTTCATCATCACAATTTTCATTCACGTTCATTCACACCTAAAAAAAAAAAAAACTCAGATTCATTCACGCTCATTCATCGATTTTGAACTCGAAATTCTGCTACCATGGATTCAATGACCGCATCATCGTCTTCAACGGTTGATATGCAACTAATCGAGTATAACAATGGTGAGTTTCAGTTTTTCATTGATGCGTGTCGTTTCCGCAGTCAAAATTAAATTTATAAACACTACTAACTCTACGGTAGATAGGGCAAGAAGAGGTCGATCCCACAGAGACTGACGTTATTATCTCAGGAAATTTATTATTTAATAATAGATATATATAGAAAAGGGGGGTTTTTGTTGGGTGAAAAATAATAATACTAAAGTAAAAAAACATAAAAAATAAAAAATAAAAATTAATCATAACAATATTCGAGACATGCAATATATGATATAGTCGGTTTAATCATCGATTCAATTAATTAGACTAAAATAGATCGGTAACTAGTTAATCCCATGAACGCACGCAAATTACTAGTTTTATCGTTTTGACTCGTTAAACCCCGTGAACGCACACAAGTTTAATCCTAACCAAATCTATCAAATTAACCATGAACGCACGAATTAACTTAACAAATTTAGTCGCATTAAGAATACCCATCAATTGAATTATATAAAACCAGAACGCTGCAATTAAATATAACTCAATTATCATACAAAATTCTAGCATTTAAATTAGACCAGAACGCTGCAACCTAATTTAAAACACTATTAATTTAACAATCGACTCATATAAATAATCTAGGTGATCAGGCTAAATTAATAAACATGAAAACAACAGTCAAATCGTGAATTTCATACGAATATCAAAGTACTAATTAAACGTTAAAACAATAACGTAATCTCATAACTCATTGACAATAATCGGTACATTACATGTTCGAATAATTGAAAGATTAAACTAAATAACTAATTAAACAATAAATAAACTAAATAAGATAGATAGATACAACCGTTAGATAAATTAGGAGTTGAATTGATCGCGTCCCGCATTAAAATCCGGTTGAATTTGTACCGACCTTGGCCGCGAAGGCCAAGGCCTTCGCCCTATATATTCCTATGTGTGTGTGCTGCTCCTTGTTCTCTCTTTTTTTCCTCTCTCCTCATTAAAGACCTAGTGCATCCTTTTATAGTGTTGATTTGGTCTTAATGAATTTCTTTCTTTCCTTAATTAAATGATCTTGTCACATCCTCTTCTTTCCTATTTACATCGGATTCTCCTTCCTTATTTTTCCATAATGGGCTGATGGTTTCAAGCTTGATTTCGACCCATTAGATGATGAAATTTGATGATCTCTTCAACAAAGTTGTTCATCTCGAACTTAGCTTTCCATCGCATCTTGAATCGTATTTTTCCGACATCGTATGAGTGAGATATTGTCGCCTTAAGACAGACCTGCAAACATACAAACGATTTTAGTACTCTGGCAATCTTAATCCAAGTGGGTTATTACTAATTAATTAAAATATATATTAAAAACTCAATTTAGCACAAAAATATGAAAAGTTAAATAATAAACCCAACTTACATAAAATAATCATTTTAACTCAAATATTACGAAAGACGACATAAAAAATATAATATTAAAGGGGTAAAAATACGCATAAATATCGACTTATCAAATTCCCCCACACTTAGTCCATTGTCGTCCTCGACAATGAGAAATCAAGAGCTAAAATTAAAAACATTTTAGACTAACCAAACTAGGTATGATCGACGACAAACTAAAAATATTTTATAAGTTAGTAAGTTAGTAAAGTTAACAAAACAAACTACGAGTTAGATTAGAAAGTAATATATATACATAAATTTATCCTCCACTATAAACTATTCAATTAATTAATTTAACAATATATAATATTTTAAATCGCTTCTAAATCGAAATTAGAAATAAACTCATTATCCTTCCCACTTATCTAACTACCTTCAAAAAATTGGGTAAGAATTGACTCAAGAAGACGGGTTTCAGCAGTTTAAGGTCTTAGGGGAAGGGGATCTACTTTCGGTACATTCCTATTACCAGTTCAGTACGAGGATCGTCCTCCCGAGCATATAAGGCAAACTAGACACCTCGTCTCATTTTTCCGCTCTTACTTATTTTTCTTTTTTTTTCTCTATTTTTTCCTTTTTCGTCGTTTGATTTTTTTTTCTTTTTAATCTTTTTTTTTCATGTTTTTTTTTTATTTTTTTTTTTCAAGATCGAGTGACCCATGTAGCGAGCTTTCAACCAATGACTCCCGCCCTTCCGGACAAGGCATTAGGCATTCTCCCAATCCCGTTAGGACTAGGTTCCCCTCGGATTTACTAACTCGAGTCACAAGACCGATTCACTCACTTTTGAGGCATCTAATATTTCTTATAGCCCTAATTAGGAGTCACCTACGAAAGTAAATTAATTAAAACAAGACCGGCTTACCGCTCGTACCTCTAGAGTCAACGAAAAAAAATAGTTAAGGTAGCTAAAACAAGTGGTATTCTTTATAATTTATTTGCAACTTAAATTTAAAATAGACTTAAAATACCATCTATTATCAAATTAAATAATCCAAGTCTAATCGGGAGGAAAAAATAAATGCATACACAAAAACGAATTTTTAAATTAGTAAAAGTTAAAGTTAGAGTTAATTTTTTTTATGAAAGAAAAGTTAAATTAGAATTTGTCGTCGACTTACCTATTCTAGTTAGTCGAATAAAAACAAAGGGTTTTAAACAATAAGCACCATTTTTTAAAATTTTCCAAAAAAAAAAAATTCCAAAAGAATTAACTTTTCCATTTTTTTCCGTAAGAATTAACCACTCCCCCACACTTAAACTCGACATCGTCCTCGATGTCAAAAATAGACATTGAGAACTTAAACATTAAGCATATAATAAGAGGGTGGAGGGACTTAGCGGATTCCAATTATTCAGTAGTTGGTGATATCATGTTACTTGGACGCCAAAAATATCATTGCTCCCTTGTTTTCCATGCTCCAAGCGAAATAATCAACTCGACACCAACTCAAAAGTTCTTTTACACTCTGCAAAAGATAACAATGATCGAGGAAGTGTAGCACAAAGGAAACAAAACACACATATCATCGATAGGGAAAAATAATAATAATAAAAAAAACTATAATAATCAAATTAATAAATTAAATATTTTTTTTGGGCAACCGACACTATTAACATCTCCTTACAAAGGTTGAGAAACTCAGGGAGGCACTTAAGCCGACTCAACTAATAAAAGAAAAATATACTAGTAATAATAAGGTTAATAATAAAAAAAAATAACGTCTAAGACAATAAACAATGAATCCCCGGCAACGGCGCCAAAATTTGATGCGTGTCGTTTCCGCAGTCAAAATTAAATTTATAAACACTACTAACTCTACGGTAGATAGGGCAAGTAGAGGTCGATCCCACAGAGACTGACGTTATTATCTCAGGAAATTTATTATTTAATAATAGATATATATAGAAAAGGGGGGTTTTTGTTGGGTGAAAAATAATAATACTAAAGTAAAAAAACATAAAAAAATAAAAAATAAAAATTAATCATAACAATATTCGAGACATGCAATATATGATATAGTCGGGTTAATCATCGATTCAATTAATTAGACTAAAATAGATCGGTAACTAGTTAATCCCATGAACGCACGCAAATTACTAGTTTTATCGTTTTGACTCGTTAAACCCCGTGAACGCACGCAAGTTTAATCCTAACCAAATCTATCAAATTAACCATGAACGCACGAATTAACTTAACAAATTTAGTCGCATTAAGAATACCCATCAATTGAATTATATAAAACCAGAACGCTGCAATTAAATATAACTCAATTATCATACAAAATTCTAGCATTTAAATTAGACCAGAACGCTGCAACCTAATTTAAAACACTATTAATTTAACAATCGACTCATATAAATAATCTAGGTGATCAGGCTAAATTAATAAACATGAAAACAACAGTCAAATCGTGAATTTCATACGAATATCAAAGTACTAATTAAACGTTAAAACAATAACGTAATCTCATAACTCATTGACAATAATCGGTACATTACATGTTCGAATAATTGAAAGATTAAACTAAATAACTAATTAAACAATAAATAAACTAAATAAGATAGATAGATACAACCGTTAGATAAATTAGGAGTTGAATTGATCGCGTCCCGCATTAAAATCCGGTTGAATTTGTACCGACCTTGGCCGCGAAGGCCAAGGCCTTCGCCCTATATATTCCTATGTGTGTGTGCTGCTCCTTGTTCTCTCTTTTTTTCCTCTCTCCTCATTAAAGACCTAGTGCATCCTTTTATAGTGTTGATTTGGTCTTAGTGAATTTCTTTCTTTCCTTAATTAAATGATCTTGTCACATCCTCTTCTTTCCTATTTACATCGGATTCTCCTTCCTTATTTTTCCATAATGGGCTGATGGTTTCAAGCTTGATTTCGACCCATTAGATGATGAAATTTGATGATCTCTTCAACAAAGTTGTTCATCTCGAACTTAGCTTTCCATCGCATCTTGAATCGTATTTTTCCGACATCGTATGAGTGAGATATTGTCGCCTTAAGACAGACCTGCAAACATACAAACGATTTTAGTACTCTGGCAATCTTAATCCAAGTGGGTTATTACTAATTAATTAAAATATATATTAAAAACTCAATTTAGCACAAAAATATCAAAAGTTAAATAATAAACCCAACTTACATAAAATAATCATTTTAACTCAAATATTACGAAAGACGACATAAAAAATATAATATTAAAGGGGTAAAAATACGCATAAATATCGACTTATCATTCATTCACGTTTTTATTCGTTTTTTTCTTCATGGATTTCAATAGTCAGATGGCGCTTTCAATTTGCGTTTTCATATCATTGTTTTATCGCGTCGAATTACGTTTTTTTTACGTCGATCTTCATGTTTATAGTGCTTCAATTGTCATTCCGTATCACAGTTCGTATCAATTTGCGTTGTTTTGATGTCATTGCGTTTTGATATCACAGTTTCGTATCAATGGTATTTTGATATCTCGATCTTTATAGATTACAGGTCTTTATGCTTTTTATTAATATTTTCCCTGATATCCATTGATTCTATTTTTTTGATTTCAGTTAACGCAGATTCGTCGTTGAAGTAACATGTCTTCTGAGTTAAAGTAACACTTCATTGCAATCACGGTAACACAACTGAACGTTCAGGAAAAGGGTTTTTTGATATGCTAGAGTAACGTATTGTACACGTTAGGGTAACACCACTTATGAATTACAGTAACACATTATTTGCATTGATGTAACGCTGTTTGATTTTGTGCAGGTAGTTGCGCCAGAGATGCGAACGCACAAGACAACACTGGAAAAGGTGGAATTTAATTCGTTTGATTAATTATGGATTAATATTATGGTTCATTGATATTATTGTTTCACCGATATTATTGTTTTGCTTTATGTTGAAGCATACATGGCATTGAAGTAACACAAGTAATGAATTACAGTAATACCTAATTTTAATTAGAGTAACACAAAAATGTAACACTAAAAAAGGGCTTTTGGCGCTGACGTTGGAGTAACATCTTTTTAGAGTTAAAGTAACGCAACTTAGGAGTTACAGTAACACTTATGCCCATGGGCCTGACATTTCTTAATTTTTGGCAGGAAACATTGGTAAAGAGCCGAATGCACAAGAATGGTGCAGAGATGTGGGTGAGGTTTTCACTTCGTACTGAAGAAGACACAGAGGAAGACGAGGATGAACAAGTGTTTTGATAATACTCGTGTTCTTTGACATTACAAGAATTTTTTCTTTTTTCCTGGTTTACACGAAAAACTAAGGTTGTACACATTTTTGCAATTAACACTATATTTATTTAATAAATGTGTTTTTGGTTAGAGTAACATCTCATGTGCGTTGAAGTAACACTATTAATTTGTTACAGTAACAGAAAAAAATGCATTGCAGTAACTGAGAACAGCAGTGTTGTTCATTCATTGAAAGAGTACCAATATTGGTGATTGCAATATTATTGTACTAACGGCATTAATCACTTAAAGTAACATAATTTGTTCATCAAAGTAACACACACAGTGCTTCGGTGTAACACACAGAATGTGAGACCAAAGAAAATTGTGTTAATTTCAATAATCCCCATAGTAACACCAACAGTGAATTAGAGTAACAGGTGCAGCTGGTCATTGTAACAGAGTTTCACAGCTTCAATGTATTGGTGATAGTCAAAATACCAATGTAATTAGACAGGTAACTAAAGAATAGAGACCATTAAATCGTAGTTACAAAAGAGATGACATGATTCAGTAAACACGCTATTTTTTTCGGCCCTTTGTTGGCTTGCTCTTGGGACCGTCGATGATTTTTTGTCTAGTGTTCTCATACTTGGCTACGTTTTCCAACAATTGCGATCGCACAGTGTTCCTGTCTGCCAATAGAAGTGTGGAGTAACATAAGAAGCAGATTAGAGTAACAAATGTACACAATTGAGGGTTTACAAGGATTCGAAGTATCACGAAGATGAAAGTTAAAGTAACACCTCTTATGCATTACAGTAACACATGGTTGTCTTTGAAATAACACCGTACATCAAACACAGTAACGAAGCACCCCTTACAGTAACACATCAAGTTTATTACAGTAACAGCGTATGTGCATTAAAGTAACATTCGATATATGTTCGTCTGTAGTTGAATTCAATTACACGAAACAGATGAAAACCCAGATAGCAAAACAGTCTTCAGTGAAAAAAATTAATTATATGGCACAGACGCAGCAAAATTAATGAATCAATATTTAGCGAAAGAGGTAATGAAATATAACACAGATGTAAACAAAACCTAGATCTTCAGTAAAAATAATAACCTTGCTCGAGTTGAGGACAGCGATTGAATTGAGTTGAGCGACATAGTTCAGTTGAGCGAGTGCTCGAGAATCCTAGAGTTGAGCGAGCGATTGAGTTGAGTTGAAGGATTGAGTGCGAGTTGAAGGATTGAGTGCTCGGGTATGCCTGAGTTGAGCGCAAAAGTTGAAGTTGAAGTTGAGCGATTGAGTTTGAGTTGAGCGTTTGAGTGTAAGGCTGTGCTTGAGTTGAGCGAAAAAATTGAGCGAGATGAGAGAAAAGATGAAGATGTAGGGTTTTCTTAAGCGGGCGTTTGAATGCAAAAAAAATAAATGAGATGAAAGAGAAGGTTGCAGTTGGCACTAATCTAGGGAGGAAGAAGATTTTTTTATTTTTTTTCCAAAATTTGGTAGTTGCTACCTTAATTAGCATATACAATCTCAAGCATTCATCTTGTTTAGATCAATGGCTAAGAATAGGACTCACGGACTCAAAAAAGAAAAAGGGACTCACTTGATCCTCTCTCTCTCTCTCTCTCTCTCTCTCTCTCTCTCTCTCTCTCTATATATATATATATATATATATATATATATATATATATATATATATATATATATATATATATATATATATATATATATATATATATATATATATATGAGGGTCGGAAGCCTGCACTGGGTCGCCCGCCCAGCAGGCTCCATAACGACCCGACCCGAGGAATCAGGAAGCCTGCCCAGCAGGTTGTCAGGGTGAGCCAACAGGAACCCCCCAAGGGGGTAGCTTCAGGCAGTCGCCTGCCGAGCAGGGCGATGCGGCCCGCCGAGCAGGGCCTTCAGAGCCCTCTACCTGCCAGTCTCTAGGAGACTTCTCCCCCAGGCAGGGTCAGATGATACCAGGGGCTCCTCCGTCATTTTGCCTAAGGTAAGGGAGAATGAGTGGACCAAATAGACCCACGTGTCGCTCTACCATCCACCCATTCTCCCGCTCTTTCTCCCTCCTTTCCTCTCTCTTGTGGAAAGGTATATATACTCTTCCATTTCCCACTTGAGAGGGGTGAGATTTTCTCTCTCTAGACTCTCACTCCTAAAACGCCACCTAGCTCCTCACAAACTAGGTTCATCAAGGCATTTCACAGACTGATTTAGGCATCGGAGAGAGTTCCCTCGGACAACCTCCGAGGCCCTGTGCGTTCACTGTGCAGGGAGCAGGCTCAATCCGCCGGGAAGGTCTGATCACCGGAGTGGGAGAAAGGAGAGGTTGAAGGAAGTCGGACAAATAATAACCCAATAACATTCTGAACATAAAACCCGAATCCGAAGTCGGGTTAATTGTTTCCGTACCGAAACAATTTGGCGCCGTCTGTGGGGAATCGACGGTTGTACCCACGAAATTACCCACAAAATCAACCACTCTCAAACACGAATCAACCAATTAAAACGGTCATGCCTGAAATTTTCGATGCCAGTTCTGGGGCAGGTCCAACAAATCCACCCAACGCTCCCCTATACGGCATGCCGCCAGAGGTAACACCCGCCGCCACGATTCCAGGCATGGGGCGGGCCAGCCTCCAGGGAGCACCGGGCCAAGGGGTAGATGCCACGGCAGGGCAGGAGGCACACCCGAGGCAAACTCTAAATCTCACCCCTGCTCAGATGATGCAGACCGCAGCATTTTTCTCGGCAATGTTGAACCAGGAGTTTACTCCAGATCATCTGGTAGGCAGGGTCGCCACGACCCCCAGGTTGCTCCACTTTGTAAGTGGAGAGGGAGCCGGGGGCTCAAAGCGGACCGCCGCTAGAAACATTTAGAGAAAGGCCAGGAAGACGGCTCAGGCGTATGCACAGGTGCAAAGGCGGGTCACAGGAGGCCATCAAGAACCGCCTGCGCAGCAAGAGGCGTTCTCCATTCACACTACAGAGTCCACGGCTGCGCGCGAAAGAAGAGGCTTATCCCAAGACCTGAAGAATCGCATGAGGCATAAGGAGCCAGTGTCCAAACGCCTGGGGGAGAAACAGGGAGATGTGTTCTCCAGGCTGACACCAGTTGAAGAATCGCAACCTGCACCAGGACTGTCCCAGAGCCTGCAATCCAGACTTAACAATGGCCAGCCTCTAAGGTCAAGGCACCGTCAGGATGATAACATCGAGCCTGCTCAAAAGAAGCGCCTCGCGACATCATTCCCCTCCCAGGGACGACGAAGCAATAAGCAGGCGCCCACCTAGGTACCGCTCCCCTGAAATTAGGAGACCGACCCCTGACAGAAGGGATGACCACGGTCACTACTCGGGCGGGAGCAGGTCGAGGGTGGTAGGCAGGCCAACCAAGACCCCGCTTCACCCTGAGGTGCAGGGATACCCCATCCCAAAAACTAAGATGCCCTCTGTTAAATTTGACGGCATGACTGACCCGGAGGATCACTTGGCAGCGTACGAGAGTCATATGGGCATGTATGACGCCGACGACGCGGTTTGGTGCAAGATTTTTCCAACCACCCTTGTGGGCCTGGCCCAGGGATGGTTTAGAGACCTGCCACAGGGGTCAATTTGCTTCTTCATCGAGTTGGCTGAGGCCTTCCTGGACCAGTATGCTGGAAACAAGAGACGACGTCTCACGCGGTTCGACCTGATGACTCTCAGGCAGAAAAAGGGCGAAACCGTCAGAGAATACTTGAAGAGATTTGACCTGTCGTTCCAGCAAGTAAAAGAAATTGACGATCCGACAGCAGCATACACGCTGACTAACTCCCTACTCCCCGGAGAGATGAAAAACCAGATGATCAGGGCCCAGCCGGAAACTCTGGCCAAGGCCCGGAAAATCGCAGAAGGGTTTATGCTGCAGGAAGAGTTCCACAGCCTGCCGGATACCCCCGCAGGCCCTACCAGGCAGCAGGGGGGACCGCAGGGTGGACGCGGCAGAAATGAATTCGGGAAGCAGAGAACCGAAGAAGGGGATACCCCTAAAAAGGAGCGCACAGTCTACCAACCTAGATTCGACAGCTATACAGCCCTCAACAAGTCCAGGGCAGAAATTTTCGAACTAGGAAAGGAGACTGCCAAGTGGAACCGTCCGAGCAAACCACGCAGCCCAAAGGGGGACCCCAAAAAGTTCTATACCTTCCATGATTGCGTAGGCCACACCACCGAGGGGTGCCGCCACCTGAAGGATGAAATCGAAAAACTAATCAGGAATGGCTGGCTGGCCAACTACGCAGCAAGGAATAAAACTCAGAAGGAAACACCAGAAAAACCTGAAGGCTCGGCGCAGAACCGCCTGATAATCCATGTGATATCAGGGGATGCAGAGGGCCAAACCAGCAGAAGAAGTCAGAAGAGGCAGATTCGTGAACTGAAGAACCAAATCTGTTATGCTGAAAGGGCAGGAAGCCCGAGGGGTATGACGTTGAGCATCACCCCTGAGGATGCAGGGTGAGTGGTGTATCCCCATAGCGATCCCTTGGTATTATCCCTGGAAATCAGTAACCACATTGTGCGAAGATGCATGGTGGATACCGGCGCGTACACGAACCTGCTATACAAGGATGCCTTCGATAAAATGGACCTGGAAAAGAGGCACTTGCGACCTGCCCCTGGATCATTGTACGGGTTCAGCGGGGCAGGTATACTACCCATGGGAATTATAGACCTGCATGTGACATTCGGGGAGGGGACCTCTGCCAGAAATATCAGGGCATTGTTTGTTGTAGTAGATGCAAGATCTGCGTACAATGCCCTGATTGGCAGGGCCACCCTGGATGAGATTGAAGCAGCCGTATCAATCAGGGCGCTCACCGTAGCCTATGTTACTGATTTTGGCCTAGAAGGAAAAGGGCACGGAGACCAGGAGTCGGCCAGGCAGTGCTACTCCGTGGCCCTGCAAACTCACGAAAGTGAAAGAAAAGAGAGAAAAGCTGACAGTTCCCCCAACAGGGAAGGTGAGATCCCAGTCAGTCATCAGGCATCCGACCACCTGGAACCTTGGGGGGAGAGCATGCTGGTGGACCTAGAACCAGGGAGGCAGGTCCTCATAGAGGCTGACCTGGAAGAGTCCTACCAGGCTGAATTGATCAAGGTACTAAAAGATAACAAGGATGTATTCGCTTACTCGGCAGACGAGATGTCAGGGGTCGATCCAGCATATATTGTTCACAGGCTAAACGTAAACGCGGACGCTCGCCCTGTAAAGCAGAAAAAGCGAAATATGTCCGCAGAGAAGGACGTGGCGATTAAAGAAGAAATTGAGAAACTTTTGAAGGCAGATTTTATTGAGGTTTGCGACTACCCAGAGTGGTTGGCGAATGTGGTCATGGTTAAGAAATCCTCGAGCGCATGGAGGATGTATGTGGACTTTACGAACCTTAACAATGCCTGCCCGAAGGACTGCTACCCACTCCCCAGGATTGACCAACTGGTAGACGCAACCAGTGGATACTCCATGCTGAGCTTCCTGGACGCCTTCTCAGGATATCATCAGGTATACTTATGGCAGCCGGACAGGGTGAAGTGTGCCTTCATCACCAGTTCAGGCACCTACATGTACAAAATGATGCCGTTTGGGCTTAAAAACGCAGGGGCCACATACCAGCGCCTGGTCGACAAGGCTTTCGAGAATCAAAAAGGCAGAAACCTAAAAGCTTATGTCGACGACGCTATTGTGAAAAGCAAGGGAGACGATGAACACTTGGCAGACCTACAGGAGGACTTTCTCTTCCCTGCGCGCCTACAAGATGAAACTCAACCCAAAGAAATGCACGTTCGGAGTTCGCTCTGGCGAATTCTTAGGTTTTCTGGTCAGCTCTCAAGGGATAGATGCTAACCATGAGAAGGTTCAGGCCGTTCTAGACCTTCCTGAACCCAGAACCATAAGGGACATCCAATGTCTGACAGGCAGAATGGCCGCCCTGGCACGCTTCATTGCCAGGTCAGCAGACAAGTCGACTCCATTCTTCAAAGTGTTGAAGGGCAACAAGCAGTTTAAATGGGAGGATGAGCAAAAAGAAGCCTTCGAACAGTTGAAAGAACATTTGGAGAAACTCCCCACCCTGGCGAGGCCAGTAGCAGGGGAGAAACTCTTCCTCTACATTGCTGTAACTAATGTGACAGTAAGCGCAGTTATCTTAAGAGAAGAAGCAGGCGCCCAGCAGCCTATATACTTTGTAAGTCATGCCCTGGTGGCAGCGGAAAAGAACTATCCAATGGTCGAAAAAGCAGCCTACGCGGTTGTCATAGCAGCCAGAAAATTAAGGCCATACTTTGACGCACACCCTGTCGTGGTGCTGACAGACCAACCTTTAGAGAAAGTACTGGAGAAGTTCGAGAAGTCAGGCAGGCTGCTAAAATGGGCCATCGAGCAGAGTGGACTAGGGATAACATACCAGTCTAGAACAGCTATCAAAGCGCAGGCCCTGGCCGACTTCTTAGCAGAGTGCTCCCATTCTGAGGAAGACAGCCCGCCTGCCGGAGAATGGGTGGTGTACACCGATGGGTCTTCCACATCTAATGGTGCAGGGGCCGGAGTCGTACTAACCAGCCCGGAAGGGGCAGACTTTGAGCACGCACTTAGATTCGTCTTCCCAGCATCGAACAACGAAGCCGAGTACGAGGCAGTACTCGCAGGCGTTAATTTAGCCAAAGCTGCAGGAGCAGAGCGTATTGTCCTGGCAACAGACTCCCAGCTCATCGCCAACCAAATCAATGGGGAATACGAGGCCAGGGATCAGACGATGGCCGCGTACCTGGAGAAAGTGAAGAGAGAGTTGTCGGGCCTAAAGTCGTATGAAGTCAGGCAGATCCCCCGGTCCCAGAACAACCGGGCGGATGCCCTGTCGAAACTAGCCAGCTCTAGCTTGCAAGACATACGGAGGTCAGTTTGGGTAGACGTCATCCAGGAAAAATCCACCACCCCCTGCTAGCCAGTCAGCGCTGTCGAGGAGGCGAGGCCTGAGGATTGGATGACCCCAATTATCCGATTCAAAAAATACGGAATTTTACCTTCTGATCCTGTGCAAAAGAGAAAGATGCCGGCAAGAGCCGCGTGGTTCATGCTAATAAGAGAGGACTTATACAAGAAATCATTCTCATCACCCCTGCTCAAGTGTCTGGGGGCAGGACAGGCTGCAGAGGTCCTGGATGACATCCATTCAGGGATATGTGGTCATCATATAGGAGGGAAGTCGCTGGCTCACAAAGCCTTAAGGGCAGGATACTACTGGCCCACCCTGTTGGCCGACGCAAAGGACTTGACTCGGAAGTGCAGAAAATGCCAGCTCTTCGCCCCATCAATCCATGCCCCGGCCCAAGAACTCAGGCCAATCCTATCCCCCATCCCCTTCGCCCAGTGGGGGATGGATATACTGGGTCCCTTCGCAGTGGCAACCGGGGGCAGGAAATTTTTGATTGTGACAATCGACTACTTCACCAAGTGGGTGGAGGCCGAGGCAGTGCCGAACATCACTGAGCATGCAGTCAGGAAGGTGATATGGAGGAATATCATCACCAGATTTGGCCTACCAAAAATATTGGTGTTTGATCATGGAAGGCAATTTGATAATGACCCTCTAAGGATCTGGCTGGAAGGCCATGGCGTCGCAGTCGCCTACTCTGCCGTCTGTCACCCTCAAACCAACGGACAGGCAGAGGCAGCCAACAAACAGATCCTGAACGGTCTCAAAAAGATGGTAGATGACCTTAAAGGCAGATGGGCTGACGAGCTACCAAGTATACTCTGGTCAATAGGACCACTCGTAAAGAGTCCACAGGTCAGACCCCCTTTGGCTTGGTCTACGGGGCAGAGGCCCTGCTACCCATCGAAGCAAGAATTCCCACCCTGCGATCCCTGCAGTATGACAGAACAGAAAATGTAGTGGCGATGGCCGAGGCCCTAGACCTGGTCAGCGAAGTAAGGGAGGAGGCTAGTGTTAACATCGCCGCCTACCAGCAACGGATGAGGAAAGCGTACAACAAAAAGGTACATGAGAGAAGCTTCCAGACAGGCGACCTGGTTCTAAGAAAAACGCAGGCCGTAGGAAGGTCGAGAGAGCATGGCAAGCTGAGTGCCAACTAGGAAGGCCCATATCAGGTGACCCGGATTTTAGGGCCAGGCATATACAGAATCGCCAACCTTGAAGGCCAAGAATTGAGCGCGCACTAATATGCCGACACCTTAAAAAAGTACTATGTCTAGCAAGTCTTAAGTAAATTTCGTTTTCAGAAAACTGGCGGAGAACGGTCAGAATAAGAATGTCGACGGCTCCGACCACACTTATGATTAAGCTTTTTTGCAAAGAAATGAAAGGAACTTCGAATCCATACTCGTTGTCTGTTCAAACTTGCATTTTTCACACACAAACGAGTAGGGGGCAATAGGGGGAGGCCCCCCTGTTGCCAGAACCAAGGAAAATGGACCCCCCAACAAAAACTCTAAGTCCCTCTGCCTACCTACGGGCAGGCAGGGGGCAGGCCCCCTGGACTTTGATCAAAAGCCAGGGTCAGGCCGGGCCCCACGTGCCGAATGAACAAGGACTGGGGACAGGCTCCCCAACCTTGTATAAAAAATGCAAAAGCCTCTCTCCCTGCCTCTGAGCAGGCAGGGGGCAGGCCCCCTGGACTTCGAACAAGAAGCCAGGGTCAGGCCAGGCTTCGCACGCCAAAAACAAACAAGGACTGGGGGCAATCCCCCCAGCCTTGTATAAAAAACGCAGACCCCCCTCCTGCCTCTGGGCAGGCAGGGGGCAGGTCCCCTGAGCTTCAAACAAAAAGCACCAGAAAATCCAGAGAAACCAAAATATTACAGATAAGCTGGCCACATCAGGGCTCAGCACAAGAGTTAGAAATACTGGCGAAAAAACAAAAGAACAGCAGGGAAGGGGCAAGAGCCCTCAGAGGACAACAGCCTGGCAAGCTGGGCAGGAGGGGCGCCTGAGTTAGGGCCAACAGCCTCTTCAACCGATCTGCGCACCCGGGCCTCGTCTTTGGCGGTGTAAAGAGCCTGAAAAGCCTCCTCATTGAAGTCAGGAAACATCTCCCTGATGGCCTCCATAACCACCACCAGGGAGGAGTTAGCACCGTTTTCGAAGGCCTTCTCCACCTCAGTCTCAGCCTCTTGGACTATCTCATTTTTCTCTTTCTGCCACTCCTCTGCCTTCGCCGCCAAGTCGCTACGAGCTGTCTGGAGGTCTGATTCGGCTTGGGAAAGGCGCTCCCCTAAGTCAGCAGCTCTCCTCTTGACCTGCTCTAGCTCAGCCAACGCCTTCCTGGCCTGCTCTAGCTCCACAGAAGCCTGCTCGGATTTCTTCAGCTCCTCTTCCAGGCGAGATATCTCCCTAACTGCCCTCTCACCCTGAGACTTCTAAAGGGCCGCCTGATCCTTGGCCTCCTCCAGCTCACTCTCCTTTTTTGCCAGCTGATCCTTCGGGCTAGAAATGAGCGTGACGTCCCTCTCAATTATGGCCAGGCGGTCAGAGGGAGGAGAAGTTACTAATTCCTCATCACTCAAGCGGCTGAAAGCCGCCAGTTCAGCAGAGGCCTGAATAACCCGGGAGGTACGCTGGATATACTGAGTCACTTGGTTGGTGGCAGAAGTCACAGTCTTGATGAGATGGTCCGCCAAGACGGCCCCTGAGTCAGAGAGCAGGGCAGAAACATCCAGGCTATCACCAGCAGTGTAGTGAAACTCGGTATTCTCCTCTGAAAAGAGGGTGCCTGGGGCGTCTCGTGCAGGGCGCTTTGGGTCAGGGGTGTCCGCCTCCAGGTCCACCACATCCTCAGCATTCGAGGGCTCCCTATTTCTTTTCCTGATCGGTTCCTGAAGGGTGCTTTCCCCAGTCCCCTCAGAACCGGCAGGCTCCGGCCCCAGGGGAGTATGAGTCCCCGCGAAAGAGCCTCCCTGTTTGCCAGCTGGAGAAGGAGTGGCCTCAGGAACGGCTGCGGTTTCCACACCCGAGGAGGAGGGAGCCGTCGGCTTCACAGGCGTGGATCTAGGGAGAGGGGGAAGCCTTGTCCTACTAGCTGAGAGGCCCTTCAAATACTTCATCAAGTTCTTCTCACCTCTCTTAAAATTGTGAGGGAGAGTAGGGCGGTTCTGGATAACGACAAGTTCGCTGCTCAAACCCAGGCACTTCACCTTTTTCCTTGTCCAGGTGCAGGTGGCAAGATCTGCAGGGTAAAAGAATGAACAGTTAGAAAACCCTCAAGAGGGGACAGAGGGGATAAAGAAAAACCGGTGGCGCCCCTGATCTACCTCAATCCAGGCCAGGGTTCAAACCCACTCGGGTCAGAAACCTATCAGTGGCGACGAGCTCTGCATGGGGGAGCCAGAAACTAGGGCCATAAACGCCTGATCTGTCTGTATGGGCCGCAAACTTCTTCACCAAATCCCCATCTCTTTTGTTCAGCTTCACCTCGAGGGCCTTTCCCCCAACACCAGGATGATACTCCTGGCGAGTCTCCAGCCTGGTATGGACGTGGTTCCTGAAATGCCGAGGAATCCTCCACCCTGTAGCACTATGCACATACAGGAAGTTGTTCTTCCAGTCCCTCAGGCTATCCATGGCAGGCCACATCAAGGTATGACCCTTCTGCCTCTGGATAGACCAGTACCCAGGGGAGCCCTCACTCCCAGAAGCGACCATTTGCAAGCCAGCCATATATCTCAGGGCATCAATGGAAGGCTCGGTATGATGAAACAGGCAGGTCCAGGCATACGATATCAAGGACCTAACCGCCATGGCGGTCAATTGAGCTATGGCCACGTTCATCCGCCTGAAAGTCTCTTCCAGGAAAGGGTGCAGGGGGAAACGAAGGCCAAATTCTAAACACTTGTGGTAAACTGCTATGCAGCCATCAGGCGGGCAACATACAGTATCTTTTTCCCCAGGGACAATAATTGTATACCCCTCCCCAAAATCATAAAACCGCTCAATTGCAGCGGCAACATTTTTCGCCAGAATCAAATCCCGATTTTTAGGTTCAGGGTAGGTCCCCAGAGGAACGTGATATTTGGCCTTGTCCAAGTAATATGTCCTACCCCTTTCTCGGGGAATGAGAGGGCCGGAAGTCCTAGAGGGATCAATCTCTAATGCCTCGTCGTCCGAATCAACGATGTCATAAGGGGCGGGGTCAGGAGAGTTACCTCCTCCACTATCCTCTGAGTACTCCTCCTCGACTACTTGGGGGCCAACCCCCCCTGGAAGAAGAAGCGAAATTTTCCCTACTCTCCTCTCCGTCCCTCGTCCTCTCAGCTGACGGGTCGGTAAACGGCAAGATGCGGGCGCGGGTTCTAGACATAGTGATCTAAGAAGAAAGAAAAGCAAGAAATCGAAAGAAAGGGAACAAGTGCTTGGAATCAGAAATCTAACCTAAGGATGACTGCTGGTTGGACGAAAAACTTGAGAAGGAAAGCCCAAGAAAATTTCCCAGAAATATGAAGGTGCGAGAAAAGGCTCGAATTTTCCTCTCAGAAATTTGTAAAAAAGGGAGTTTGTTAAAAGAAGTACAGATGCTAGATTGCTTTTACAAGGAGGGGGGCAGACGAAGGGTCGCCAACCCTAAGGAATCCGCCCAAGGGCCACTCCCCACGTGTCGCATTCAAGGAAGCCAGCCACTTGTGGCTTCCCAAGAAGAACCTCGGGAAGACAAAAAGGCGCCAGGGGATTAATCACCCTGTGACGTCATTCCTTCAAAAATATATATATATATATATATATATATATATATATATATATATATATATATATATATATATATATATATATATATAACGGCACGCATAAACAAACTGCCTGATTTTTCATTAATTTGAAAAAGAGCCCAAAAATGGGCAAGTTACATTCTAGACATGCAAATAAAAGTACAAGGGCCTGATTTCTGCCCCAGTTAACTAGCCTGCAAATCCAGAACATGCCTAATCATCATCAGGGGCCCGGGAAGTAGTTCCCAGGGCTGTAGTCATCCAGAGGAGACCCCCAGTCCCAGTCATCAGAGCTCTTAAAGGGGTCAGTAGGGAGGTCGTCCTCGACACCGCCTGAAGAATAGCCCTGACCCTCGCTGTCCTCGGAATCACGGCTGCTTGTGTCCCAGTCATGACCAAAGGGGACAGTCCTAGCATCATCAGGGAGTTCACGACCCATCTTCCTCCCCAAGGGGGAGGAAGGGCCTGACTCTAGAGAGGAGGTAAGCTCAGGACAGTTTGGTACAAACTGTTCTGGATGTAGCCACGGAAAGCAGTTATGGCAACCCCTGTCATAACACCCTCCAGTTCGGGTGCATCGCCCAAGGCGTGGGCCCGCAGAAGAAGACCCGGGATGCCTGCCAGACCTGGGGAGGGCCTCCCTCTTAGCCGCCCGTCGAGAGCGGGGACGCCTCCTTCTACTTCTACGAAGGACCTGGTGAGCTCTCTTAGTATATCTCAAACGATGGCGTCCTCTGAAACAGCGGATTTCCACGTAAATCCCACATCGGAAAACTCTTTTCCTGATCCAAGACATCGGCTCTAAAATGTTTTGGAGAAAGATAACAGAAAAAATGGCGAAGGAAAGATGCGAAAATGGTGAGGGAGACCGGAGCTTATATAGAAGCAAGAAACTCGCCATTAATGGCGCTCCAACCACCCCTGTAAGAGAAGTAGCCAATCATGAGATCCGCACATTGCCCAAAAATCCACTAAGCATGAAAAGCAATCATGACCAAAAGACATCCCGACTCTTTGCATGCCCAATGCAGTTAAGACTCCTCCCTCGGGAACGTGCAAACGCATTAAATGCAATGGTGAAGCCAACAAGTCAACCTCCCACCATCCGAATCAAGAGTTCACCTGCTAAAGGGAAGCCCTGCTTCCCTCCAGCCGGTGAGGGCCAATTGATGAGGGTCGGAAGCCTGCGCTGGGTCGCCCGCCCAGCAGGCTCCATAATGACCCGACCCGAGGAATCAGGAAGCCTGCCCAGCAGGTTGTCAGGGTGAGCCAACAAGAACCCCCCTAAGGGGGTAGCTTCAGGCAGTCGCCTGCCGAGCAGGGCGATGCGGCCCGCCGAGCAGGGCCTTCAGAGCCCTCTGCCTGCCAGTCTCCAGGAGACTTCTCCCCCAGGTAGGGTCAGATGATACCAGGGGCTCCTCCGTCATTTTGCCTAAGGCAAGGGAGAATGAGTGGACCAAATAGACCCACGTGTCGCTCTACCATCCACCCATTCTCCCGCTCTTTCTCCCTCCTTTCCTCTCTCTTGTGGGAAGGTATATATACTCTTCCATTTCCCACTTGAGAGGGGTGGGATTTTCTCTCTCTAGACTCTCACTCCTAAAACGCCACCTAGCTCCTCACGAACTAGGTTCATCAAGACATTTCACAGACTGATTTAGGCATCGGAGAGGGTTCCCTCGGACAACCTCCGAGGCCCTGTGCGTTCACTGTGCAGGGAGCAGGCTCAATCCGCCGGGAAGGTCTGATCACCGGAGTGGGAGAAAGGAGAGGTTGAAGGAAGTCGGACAAATAATAACTCAATAACATTCTGAACATAAAACCCGAATCCGATGTCGGGTTAATTGTTTCCGTACCTGAACATATATATATGTGTGTGTGTGTGTGTGTGGACATGACATAGGTCCACCCCGACGCGGCCACGCGCGGGTTTGGGGAGGCGAATGAATCTCCATATGAGATGGTCAAATTGAAATTTAAATCGAAGTAGGAGTCACCACCGAATTTTGTGGTTATTCGGAACCATTCGAGCCCACTCTATGTCGTAGTGGGCCGTATACAAAATACGGCCCATTTCCGATGTCAGAGTTTATTGGGCTCGTTCCTTTGCATTACGATACCGATACCGACATTATCGGATATCGTGTATTGAATGACTCTCGTTGCCAATGGATTCGGACATCCGGAAACCATAGTTCTGAGTAAGGGGTGAGGGTACGTGTTGGGAAGTTCACTAAGAACTCCCAACCCCGCCCGCACTTAGCGGTCTTTACTAAGATATCGTTCATTTTTGGTGTACACGGGTTAGTTCAACGGTTGAATGATATGCAAACATTATTTTCCTAAGCATGTGAGAAAAATAAATAAGTGGGTTGCTAAGTCGTTTAATGCATATTAAACTAATAACGTCAAAGTTATTTTAGCATGTGAGGTTCGTTTTAGTCTAATAAAAACAATAAAAACAAATAAATAGCTACAAACACGAGAAAACGAGTTAGTAACGATGAATAAATCGAATAAAGACATAAATAAATAATATGCATGATTTTGAAAAAGATTTATGACACGCGAAAAATACTTGTCGAAATCTGAAAATATACCGGGAAAACCGCTGTTTTATGTGAGAAAACGATGCTGGAAAAATTGGAAAAAAACGAAAAAAGGCTGCGGCTTACAGCAGCCCGCGCGACTCGCCCGGGAGGGGCGCGACTCGCGCGGGTGGCTGTCTCGGATTCAATTTTCGAAAATTATTAATTTTGATAAATCGCGTACAAATATGGATTAATTTATACTCGATTTATATTTTCGATATTCGTCGTATTCGATATTCGATTATGAAATCGATATTCGATTATGAAATCGATATCGAATAGTCGGAATGATTTTAGAAAAGGTTTTGAAAAAAATTTGTTTTGAACGAAAAGTAAAAAAAGAATTTTGAACAAAAAAGATGTTAATTCTCTCCGCGTTAAAATCGTTGTATTTTGTTTAAAAAGATGTAACGATTTTTTTAGCATCAACGAGATTTAATTAATTTAGTTCTTGTTAGATATGATATTTGATTAGAGAATCAATATCGTATTTTAAGAACGTTATACGAAAATAGTTTTTTTTTAGTGTCGATTATTAGAAATAAAAATATGTGACGAACGACCCATATTAATAATACAAAACGATCGACGACCCGTAAAAAAAAAGTGACGAACGAAAAAAAAGAAAAAAAAGACGTGAGAGAGAGAGAGAGAAAGGAGAAGAATCGGGTTTGATTTACACCCTCAACCTACATGCTTTATTTTCTCGGTATGGAGCTCGTCGGAAAGTGGTTTAGGCACGGGAGCGTCGAGATGATGTGGGTGAGTTTAGGATGGTGCGATTTTATGTGTGTGAGGTGTCGGGTTCGGCCGGATGGGGCGGTTTCGTCGGTACTTTGAGACTTCTTCGGGATTATGTCGGGATTTGTTTTGTACTATTTTTCGCTAGATGAGTTTATGACTAATTGATGTGTATTTTTGTTGGTCAAAATCTATTTTTTGTGTTGAATGTGAGGTCCTATTTATAGGACTCGAGGTAGTCTTGCTTGTGTGACAAGAAATACCGGTTTGGATAGGAAACACGAGAGTTCGAAAGGGAACGAAAGTCTCGTTTCTTGGTGGAGAAGCCAAGTATCTCGGCTGTCATGAAGAGTTGGCCGAGTGTTTTGGCTGTTTGGGATGTCTTGGCCGAGTATCTGGAGCTCGGTCGGTGTCTAATTCGGTTTCCGGATAGAATTCTTACTTGAGATCGAATTCTATCCTTAAACGGATTTGTTTAATATTTATGAAAGCTGATTTTTGTAGTATTTGGGACCGAATCAGCCGTGTGAGGTGTCACGGCTGACTCGTGTGTCTCGAGAATATTTTTCGACCGGGTTTTGACTCGGTCGTAAAAAGACGGTTTTACCCATGGTGCCGGAATCGACCCAAATTAGTCTCATTTGACTCGAAACGACCCACTGGGCCTGGATTTGAGGTTGGTTTTGTAAGATTTGTACTCCGTAATAAGCCTAAACCAAATGTCCATGATTTCGAGCCTATATCCGAGTCCATTAAAGCATGTTTGCGTCCTATCATCATCGGGTGTTTGGCGGAACCTACTATAGACACCTGGCGGTCAAAATGTGGGTATCTACAGAGCCCCCACTCTGACCGAGGCTTGGACAAGGCGAAAGTCAGAGTAGCTACCTGGCCAATCGAGGATTAAGACCTGGCAGACTTCCGATCGGGTCGTTTAGAGTCCATTAGACTTGCGTGAAGGGCTCGCCAGCCATAAGATAGAAATCATACCTGGATAGACGTCAATAATGTTGCGGGGACTTTTCTTAAAAAGTCTTGGGTATGTCTGTTTACAGACACATCCATCTTGGTATGGCGCGGGAGCCTCCATTGGAAGCTGTGTGCATACCGCTTACTGATAATCCCACCTCGAAATAGCTCGGGAGCCTCCATTAGAAGCTGTGGGTGTACCGCTTACTGATACATCCCATCTTAGAATTGCGCGGGAGCCTCCATTGGAAGCTGTGGGTATACCGCTTACTGATAATCCCACCTCGGAATACCGCGGGAGCCTTCATTAGAGGCTGCGGATGTACCGCTTACTGATACATCTGATTCTTCAGTAAAAATGTTGCTTGAATTTTCACTGGGAATTTTCTTTTGAGAATTCTCCGGGAGTCTTGGGATACCTGTCTGTTTTGCATGCAACATTCAGATAAAACATTGACTCGCGCTGGGGAAGAAATGATTTTTGATTGATTTTTGGAAAAAAAAAATGCTTAAAATTTTTGAAAAATATTTGGAAACGCTGAAATTTTTTGAATTTTCTGGAAATTAGAATGCTTGGGATGACTTGATTCCCGATCAAATTCTGACACGGAATTCTAAAATCCTCTGGTTAGGCATGTATGCCTAGATGAAGTGTGATAAAAATTCCTATTCCCGGGGTGACTAGGAAAGGGATTTTCTCAAATGGCTAAGTTTTGCAAATTTTAAAATGAGAATTTGGAGAGAGACATGCCGACAGACTCGACTCTGGACGTGACCGGACGAGTTGGCAGACACGAATGGACTCTCTAAGGGTTGGACCGTGACTCGGTAGGGGATGGGCCACCTAAGATGACAAGACTCTTAAGTTGCGCTATTCCGTAGCCTAGACGAGTGGCAACACGGTCGAATCCTCATAATGAGACTGTTTCCGTACGACAGGGCTTTGTGGTAGCAATGCCGTAGACTGGTGTTCTTTTGATTTTTTTTTTTTTTGGTTTCGGGGCATGTTCCCAAAGTAGGTGTTGTCTCGAGTCTCTGACAGATTCTTGTCTTCGACTTGGCCGAGTACTAGGACACACTATAGAAAGGAGGCTAGTTTTTGAAAGTCTTTGGATTATGTGAGTGGATGGAGAACTTCTGCCTAAGAGAAGCCCCCGGGACGACAAAGCTAGCTGCTGAGAACATGACAGTATCGTGACCGGAATGATGGTGCTTATGAATGAGTGTCAATGTGGGTGGTTGTGCCTCTTTTGAAAGGCTGCCTACGTATTCACGTGTTGTGAAATCAAACCAAGCCGTAGTTCAGTGTTGAAAAATGTATTATGGTGCCTAGTTTATTAGGGCTTTGTGTGTAACTAGCCATAGCAATGGTGTAGGCTAGGTGCATTCCCAATGATGTCTTGACCAAAGGGCTAGAATAGTTAGGATGTTGATCCTGTGACTGTGAGCATTTTCCGGAGTAGCCCCCAGGGGTGGTGTGAACTATTTGGGCATGTTCTATGCTGACCGCAAGTTGAGTTCCCGTGTTTGGGGTTGGTAACTGGTTTAGATGTTTTTTGGAAATGTGGTGCTAGGAAGTAAGTGACTTTGATGATTCGAAATCTGGAGCTCGATTTTGTGGAGCTAAGACTTCGAGGGTAAGGTATTGTAATGTGGTAGGAAAGGGGGAAGTCGAGTAATAATGACTCGAACTTCGATCGGGGTAGGTTTGATAATGCGGGATCTGATTTCCATGTCTGGCCCTAATAGTTAGGGTATCCTATGGAGCTTGAATCCTCAAAAATCCGAGCTGTCTCTAGCCTAGGTCTCGAGAAGGTCTAGAGGGTTGTAATGTGGGAAGGCTAGATGTGGTGTTAGCTGATCAGCTTGACTGTCTCTCCCTTATTTGATGGTACGGGTAATGATAATTTTTGAATTGACCGTTTCACTTGAGTTGATCGTTAACTACGGTCATGGGTTTTTGAATTCTTTGGGTTGACCTCTTAGCCCCGGTCGTGGGATGTTGATGATTCTTTTTGATCATGGCCAGCTTTTTTGTTTTGGTCTTTTGCTTTTTCTCTTGGACTTTTGATTTTTCTTTTTTTTTTGTCCAGTTTTTTTCTATTGGTCAGACTAACACCTAAGGTAGGGATTGGTTGATCTTGTTGGATGGGTGTTTATGGTGGGAAATGGGCCTGCCTCCCGTCTTGAACCCAAACTAGGAGACTACCTAGATTTGTCATAGGATTTGATACCGCTCCTGCTAAAGGTAGTTATGTGGCTTTCTATGTCAGACATGGAATAGGTAAAGTAAAACACGGGTTCGGTTTCCTGCAGTCGTTATAGATGTGCCTGTAATAGTCACGTGCATGTGCTCACAGTGTATGACGGTGTTCATCATGTTCTCGGAAACACATAAGGAAAGTATATATGAGGAATAGAAAAGCTGATTTTATTGAATTTTGGAAAGATGACAGAATACAATTGACTCTGACTCTGACTTTGGAATAAATAATATATCCTAGACTCGGACTCAGACTCGGACTTAAATCAAATCCGGACTCTTGGATGTATTGGAGGTAGATTGGATGCTTTGGTCACCGGGCCCTGTGTAGTCCATGAGGGGCTTTGCAAGCGACAACGTTTCCATGACGGGTGTTTTCCCGGTATCGAGGGAATCTTGGATAAGGTGTTTCAGTTTCCAACACTGCTCTGTATCGTGTCCCCTCCCTCTGTGGAATTCGCAGTAACGCTCGGCGTTCCATGATTTGGAGCGTCTTTCCAAGGGTAAGTCGGCTGTTGGGCCTAGGGGTAATATTAGGCCCTTCGAAACCAACCTTCAGAAAGCGACAGTGTAGGACATATCCAAGTGGGTAAATGTCCTTACCTTTGACTGGTTACCTCTCTCGGTCTTGCCATCTTGAGGGTATCGGACAGTTTCGTAAGAATGTTCACCCTTCAAATGGCCCAGTTGGGTGATTGACTGCCTTACCGTTTCTAGTTGTGTTAGACGGGATTGGGCTCTTGAAAGATCCTCTTCGATGGTGGCTACCCTGGAACCCAGGTTATCTAGGGCGGTATTGATTTTTGAGAAGATATTGTTAATGGAGCAAGAAAGCATAAGCATGCTTCCTTGGATATCCCCTTTCTCGATAACGCGGGCTTTATCGTGGTTAGGTAGTGTCTCGTTCGTCGGGTCCCTGGTAGGAAGAAGCGACAGGTGTTAGAACTCGCCTAAGCTCGGTTTTGCGCAGGTGCAAGAGAAGGAGTCGAATTAGACACGGCCCGGGATGACGGGATGATAAAGGCTCGGGGATCGGGATACTCGAACGTTGACCTAGACAAAGTAACGACCGCGAATTGGACTCGAGCTACATAAGGGTGAATCCGAAAATGGGGGCGACCGTGTTTGACCGTGTCACGTGCTTGGCCCAACCATGGTGACCTAACCCTAGGTGACTCGAGTGTTCGTAGCATAGGTACGACTCGAAGAAGGCATCATAAGGACGCCGGTGCAGGATGAACGTAGGGTACCCCTTCAGGTGACCGTGGTTGACTGCTCGGGTGGAGGACAGCCCCCGAGTGAGACTAAAGACTCTGGTAAGACTCAGATGGTGTGACATCTAAGTGGCTCGAAAATGGGATACGTGAGACATCACGTGTAAGACAAGACCCTTTGAGCAACCGTGATTGACCGTTCTGATGAAGGGTAGCCCCCGAGTGGGACTAAAGACTGACTCCTGGACGGGTGACTCGTGGATGGCGGGTCTTCCTTAGGATTTGGCAAAGTGGGCCTAGTCCCGTGTGAAGAAAGACCTACGTGTGAGCTATTCCCCAGACTTTGGACCCTAAAGTGTAAATGGGCTTCCCTTTGTAGGAGTTTGTCCTACGTAGGTGGGTCGTGCCTTGTCAAATAAGGCGGACTTGGATGGGGTGGAAACCCGTGATGTAAGATCGACGGAGTTTCGACGCTATAGACTCTAACTACTTATGACAAGACCCGACACTGCTAAATACGGGGAAGTCCTAAGAAGAAAGCTTTGAAAAGAGGATTTGGATTTGAAAAAAAACCGAATAAAGTCGGATTGGAAGGCCCGACTTTTTTTTTTGAAAAAAAAAAAAAAAGGTTTATCGGGCCGAGATTTTGAATTTTTTGAAAAGTTTGGACAGCATACCGGCTAGAAAATAGGCTATTTTGAGTCAAAATCATAGGTCCTAAATTCGGTAGCTTTCCGGGTTTGAAAAATGGATAGTTTTCGAAAAAAGATGCAAGTTTTTTGAAAACGACGGATTTTGAAAAAGACGAGACATGGATCAGGTAGCACGTAGACACGGAAATAGTATAATGACGCCATGTATGCTCTTAGTCTAAGTCTCGGTCGGTCGAATAGGGTCTATAACGACGATAGCTTTCTCGCAAATTAGGACGGTCTTCCTAAGCCGAGTTGGTCTTAGAACCTGCCGTAAAACCCATGCGAGTTCCGCCATCGAAGTCTTTAGTGGGTCCATTTAGGAACGCACCGTGGTATAGTGGGACGTCGGTCACAAGTAACCGGCCCGGGAAAGAATTGGGTTATGCATGAACCATTGAACTAAAACGTGTACATTACTATTCGAACGATTTCTTTTCGAGTCTCACCCTAGGGATGCCGATGGTAAGTGACTCATCAGTTGATCCCCAGCGGAGTCGCCAAATTGTGGACATGACATAGGTCCACCCCGACGCGGGCACGCGCGGGTTTGGGGAGGCGAATGAATCTCCATATGAGATGGTCAAATTGAAATTTAAATCGAAGTAGGAGTCGCCACCGAATTTTGTGGTTATTCGGAACCATTCGAGCCCATTCTATGTCGTAGTGGGCCGTATACAAAATACGGCCCATTTCCGATGTCAGAGTTTATTGGGCTCGTCCCTTTGCATTACGATACCGATACCGACATTATCGGATATCGTGTATTGAATGACTCTCGTTGCCAATGGATTCGGACATCCGGAAACCATGGTTCTGAGTAAGGGGTGAGGTGCGTGTTGGGAAGTTCACTAAGAACACCCAACCCCGCCCGCACTTAGCGGCCTTTACTAAGATATCGTTCGTTTTTGGTGTACACGGGTTAGTTCGACGGTTGAATGATAAGCAAACATTATTTTCCTAAGCATGTGAGAAAAATAACTAAGTGGGTTGCTAAGTCGTTTAATGCATATTAAACTAATAACGTCAAAGTTATTTTAGCATGTGAGGTTCGTTTAAGTCTAATAAAACAATAAAAACAAATAAATAGCTACAAACACGAGAAAACGAGTTAGTAACGATGAATAAATCGAATAAAGACATAAATAAATAATATGCATGATTTTGAAAAAGATTTATGACACGCGAAAAATACTTGTCGAAATCTGAAAATATACCGAGAAAACCGCTGTTTTATGTGAGAAAACGATGCTGGAAAAAATCGGAAAAAAACGAAAAAAGGCTGCGGCTTACAGCAGCCCGCTAGACTCGCCCGGGAGGGGCGCGACTCGCGCGGGTGGCTGTCTCGGATTCGATTTTCGAAAATTATTAATTTTGATAAATCGCGTACAAATATGGATTAATTTATACTCGATTTATATTTTCGATATTCGTTGTATTCGATATTCGATTATGAAATCGATATCGAATAGTCGGAATGATTTTAGAAAAGGTTTTGAAAAAAGTTTGTTTTGAACGAAAAGTAAAAATAGAATTTTGAACGAAAAAGATGTTAATTCTCTCCGCGTTAAAATCGTTGTATTTTGTTTAAAAAGATGTAACGATTTTTTTAGCATCAACGAGATTTAATTAATTTAGTTCTGGTTAGATATGATATTTGATTAGAGAATCAATATCGTATTTTAAGAACGTTATACGAAAATAGTTTTGTTTTAGTGTCGATTATTAGAAATAAAAATATGTGACGAACGACCCATATTAATAATACAAAACGATCGACGACCCGTAAAAAAAAGTGACGGACGAAAAAAAAGAAAAAAAAGACGTGAGAGAGAGAGAGAAAGGAGAAGAATCGGGTTTGATTTACACCCTCAACCTACATGCTTTATTTTCTCGGTATGGAGCTCGTCGGAAAGTGGTTTAGGCACGGGAGCGTCGAGATGATGTGGGTGAGTTTAGGATGGTGCGATTTTATGTGTGTGAGGTGTCCGGTTCGGCCGGATGGGGCGGTTTCGTCGGTACTTTGAGACTTCTTCGGGATTATGTCGGGATTTGTTTTGTACTATTTTTCGCTAGATGAGTTTATGACTAATTGATGTGTATTTTTGTTGGTCAAAATCTGTTTTTTGTGTTGAATGTGAGGTCCTATTTATAGGAGTCGAGGTAGTCTTGCTTGTGTGACAAGAAATACCGGTTTGGATAGGAAACACGAGAGTTCGAAAGGGAACGAAAGTCTCGTTTCTTGGTGGAGAAGCCAAGTATCTCGGCTGTCATGAAGAATTGGCCGAGTGTTTTGGCTGTTTGGGATGTCTTGGCCGAGTATCTGGAGCTCGGTCGGTGTCTGATTCGGTTTCCGGATAGAATTCTTACTTGAGATCGAATTCTATCCTTAAACGGATTTGTTTAATATTTATGAAAGCTGATTTTTGTAGTATTTGGAACCGAATCAGCCGTGTGAGGTGTCACGGCTGACTCGTGTGTCTCGAGAATATTTTTCGACCGGGTTTTGACTCGGTCGTAAAAAGACGGTTTTACCCCTGGTGCCGGAATCGACCCAAATTAGTCTCATTTGACTCGAAACGACCCACTGGGCCTGGATTTGAGGCTGGTTTTGTAAGATTTGTACTCCTTAATAAGACTAAACCAAATATCCATGATTTCGAGCCCATGTCCGAGTCCATTAAAGCATGTTTGCGTCCTATCATCATCGGGTGTTTGGCGGGACCTATTATAGACACCTGGCGGTCAAAATGTGGGTGTCTACAATATATATATATATATATATATATATATATATATATATATATATATATAGAGAGAGAGAGAGAGAGAGAGAGAGAGAGAGAGGGGATCAAGTGAGTCCTTTTATTTTTTTTGAGTCCATGAGTCCTATCTACAACCATTGATCTAGAGTGGGATGGATGGTGGTGATTGATTCTAGTAATTAAGGCAATAAATAACATATTTTGGTAAAAATAAAATCAAATCCTCTCTCCTTCCTTAATTATCTCCAACCAATACACGTTACTTCCTCACATTCAATTTTTTCCTCACATTCAATTTTTTCATTCACATCCTAAATGAAACCCTTCACCTTCATCATCCCAAACACAATCGCTCGACTTCTGTTTCTTTTCAAAACACACTCGCGCATCCTCCCGTCTTCAACTCAAGCAAGGCTACGTTGAAGCAACTCTCTAACTTCAGCAAAGATAATCTTCAGGCGGCATAATACAAGGTAACTCGCTAATTAATACTCGAATGTTGTACTAAAGAACTAGGTTTAGTTTATATTCGTATCTGATTTCATTAATTTTCTCGCTAATTATTGATTGATTTACTTTGCTGCGTTTGTGCCCTATAATTAATTGGTTTCACTAAAGATTGTTGCGGTATCTGGGTATGAATCTGTAGAGTTTAATTGAATTCACCTACTTCATATTATGCTTCTACTATGCTTCTACTCTTCATACTTAGTCTAACATATATTGAATGTTACTCTAATGCGCATATTCAGTTACTGTAATAAACTTGAGGTGTTACTGTAAGGGGTTGTTCAGTTAGTGTTACACATGTATGATGTTATTTTAAAGACGACCATGTGTTACTGTAATGTACAAGACATGTTACTTTTAATCCCACCTTTGCGTTACTTTGAATGCTAGTAATCTGGTACATTTAATTGTGTAGACGTGTTACTCTAATTTGCACTCTATGTTACTCTAACACTTTCTTTGTGTTACTTTAACGCGTATCAGCTTTACATATGGTATTTCTTTCACTCGTATCAGTTGTACTTTAATTTTATATACCAGATTAAACTGTAACAATAGTTGTACATAATTATTGTACTTTTCAGATGGCAAAAGGAGGAGACAAATCAAGGTGCGATCACGGTTGTTGGATAACGTAGATAAGTATGTGTACGCTAGGCAAAAGATCATCGATGGTCCCAAGAGCAAGCCAACAAAGGGTCGAAAAAAATAACGTGTCTAACGAATTATGTCATCTTTTTCTAATTACGAATAATGCTTTGTATCGTTTTCGAAACTTGTTATGTACATTAGTATTTTGATTATCACCAATGGAACAACGCTGTTAAACTCTGTTACCCTGACTAATTGTTCCTGTCACTCTAATTAACGACCGGTGTTACTATGGGAATGAATGAAGTTTACCCAATATACAAATGTGGTCTCATAATCATTGTGTTACATTGACGCATTATAACTGTTACTTTAATGAACAAATGATGTTACTCTAAGTCATTAATGATGTTATTTTTTGTCTCATAGTTAAACAATGCTATTATCAATGACGCATTATATATGGTTCTTTAAAAAGTGAATGTTGTTACTTTGGTAATGAATGGTTCTAATCCAAGTTATCCTCAGTTACTTTGGTAATGAATTGTTTAAACAACGTTGCTGTCCTCAGTTACCTTCATGCATTATGTCTGTTACTGTAACTAACGAATGGTGTTACTCCAATAGACATGAGATGTTACTCTAACCAAATACACATGTATTAAATAAATATATATAGTTAATTGCAACGTAGCACAACGCTATGTGTAAAAAAATGTGTACAAAATCCAGTTCCTGTGTTTTGCCAACCCCCCCACCCCCCCCCCCCCCCAGAAACGGACTGTCTCTGCAACCTGAACTCCCGAATTAATCCGCACAAGCTTTTCAACATGAAAATTAATCCGCACAAGCTTTTCACATTTGCCTTGTCTTTTGCCCTTAGAAGTCTGTATCAATGAAGCTTTAGTGTCGTGTCTGCTTCAACAAAAAACAAAACAATAATATCAGTGAAGCTTACGTTACTGTAACTCAGGAGGTATGTTACTTCAATGACGTTTCTGCGTTAATATAAAACAAAACAATAGTATCAGTGTATATTATGGAAAACCTAAATAAGAAACATAAAACCCTGGAATCTATAAAGATCGATAGAGCAACTAACCATTGATAGGAAACTATGATGAATGAAATAACAATGAAAGCAATATCAACATTAAAATTGACGGTTATATCAATTCATAAGTTGTGTTACTCTAACTATTACACTATGTTACTTTAACATCATCATCATCAAACCCTTTTTTCTAAACGTTCAGTGTGTTACTGTAATTGCAATTAAGTGTTACTGTAACTCAGAAGGTATGTTACTTCAATAACGTTTCTGCATATCATCAAACAACGTTACATCAATGCAAATAATGTGTTACTGTAATTCATAAGTGGTGTTACCCTAACGTGTACAATACGTTACTCTAGCATATCAAAAAACCCTTTTCCTGAATGTTCATTTGTGTTACTGTAATTGCAATGAAGTGGTACTTTAACTCAGAAGGCATGTTACTTCAACGACGAATCTGCGTTAACTGAAATCAAAAAAATAGAATCAATGGATATCAGGAAAAATCTTAATAAAAAGCATAAAGACCTGTAATCTATAGAGATCGAGATATCAAAATACCATTGATACGAAACTGTGATATCAAAACGCAATGACATCAAAACAACGCAAATTGATACGAACTGTGATACAGAATGACAATGAAAGCACTATAAACATGAAGATCGACGTAAAAAAAATGCAATTCGACGCGATAAAACATTGATATGAAAACGCAAATTGAAAGCCATATGACTATTGAAATCCATGAAGAAAAAACGAATAAAAACGTGAATGAAACACTGAAACTCACCATTGTTATACTCGATTAGTTGCATATCAACCGTTGAAGACGATGATGCGGTCATTGAATCCATTGTAGCAGAATTTCGAGTTCAAAATCGATGAATGAGCGTGAATGAATCAGAGTTTTTTTTTTTTTTTAGGTGTGAATGAACGTGGAATGAAAATTGTGATAATGAACGTGAATGATAGGAAGTTATTGTTTCCTAAATTCTTGTGAGTTATTTTAGGAACGTAAATCTTCACTTTTTTTTTTTTAATGCAACGCATCTTGTCCATCCATCCTCATCTCATCCAATGGATGAGATGAGGACTCATGGACTCATATATAGAGAAGGACTCATAAGAGCCTTACTCTATATATATATATATATATATATATAAATATTTCTATAATGGTATCAAAGTCTATCGATCTTGAAGACAAAAAAAAAATTGTTGTCCTGCCAGTGGGCCTATAATATATTCAGTGCCTGAGGAAGGGATTTGTCATGAATCTCAACCAAACCAACTAATACTAACTTGGATAGTATAAGGTGAGTCAGAGCGATTCCTCAAAGACGTTAAGTCGGACTAGAGCATGCAAAGGTCCTAGATTAGGTTTGACTGTTTGAGTCAAACGATGATTAATGATCATGATTAAACGATGAACAAAACTACTATCCACAATTGAAGCTAAGACAAGCTGCGCAAGAAAGGAAAGAAGCAGCTAAAACACGAGATTAACGATATAAGAAGGGAACTAGGGTTAGGTCGGGTACAAGGGTGTCTAGGCAATCAAGGAGGAACGACAAGGATGTTGACGCAATCCACTAGCATTGGCTATGCTCGGGCTCTCTCAACTTGGAGGGTCAAAGAAATCTCTACACTACGCTTTCGCTTATAACGAAGATAACCAACAAGCCATTATGCAGTAGCATACAAGAGAGTAAGGAAACATGTATTTTCTCAATCACAAGTGTTTGGGGATCCAAACACTCTTCCTTCCAAACTGGTGTTGGCTGCCTAGGTGCTCTCTGATTCACTTCCTCGAGTAGCTTGCCGTCTGGATGCCGCACAAGCAACACACAAGGGCCTCAGAGGGTGTACGAGGTTGCATCTCCGACGCTCAACTCAGTGATGGGATTTGGGGTGGAATTAAGTCTAAGTATGAGTCTTTACCTCTATTCTAGTGAGATAAGTGCTCTTTTGTGCTTATTTTGTGAATCCTTGGTTAGTGGCATGTGGTCTCACATTTATAGGCGTGTGCAGATATCCTTGAGCCCGACGGCAGGCTTGCCGTCCAGGTGCATTCCTTGGCCGACGAGATCCAGACGAGACCCACAGGTGCTGGGGCTCATGGGCAGCCGGCAAGGTCCCGGATGGGGGAGGTGGCCGGCTAGGCCTAGTCGGCCAGAAGTCGACCCCCATCAATTGCCCCGCCGTCGGCGTGAGGCTGATGTCCTAACATCGGGTTCGGTCGGCGGCTTTTACTGGCTACTTGCTTTGGATGGGTAGATGTTATGAATAACCTCTTCACCTTCCTTCTTGGGAAAGATCGAAATTCCCCTTGCCCAGCGGGGAAGTTCTTAGTAATCATTACCTTGGGGTAGTTGGAAGGATAACAATTGATCGAGACGGAAATAATATCAAAATGAATCATAGAAATAATGGACAGATTTAAAAGAAAATAAATCTGAAATGAGACCAAGTAGTGGTATGCTGTCGTTTTAACAATTTCTGCTCCATTATCTTTCAACGAATTACTCCCTCTGGTCACTATTTTTCGCCCCACTTTCCTTATTTGGAAGGTTTTTATTTTTTGCCCCACTTTTCCACTTTCCTTTTATATCTTACCCTCTTACCATATTATCCTTCTTTCTATCCTTTATTTACAAGAAATGCCATTGAATTTTACACTTTAAGGCCCACCATTCATTTCTTTACCATTTTATATTCATTCTTCACTACCCACCATCATTTCTTTACCATTTTACATTCATTCCTTATTTTACGTGCAAAAGGGAATGAGGCAATAAATAATGACCGGAGGGAGTAGATATTATCCTAAAATGATCTAACGGCCTCAATATAGGTGGTGATATATACTGATATGTAAATGAAATAAAATACGAGTATATTAAAATGGATTTATTAAAGGTAATGGACCATCCATTCCTTTTGAGGCAGTAAGTGAGGGTGAGGGGCAGGGGTGAGGAGAAGAGGTGATGAGGTTACCACGGCATCCAAGGAATTGGGGAGGAAAACAGTGTCGTCGTCACTTGCTCAGTCGTCGAATTCCTCCTAATTAAATGGCAATTGGCTGAGAAGTGAGAATCTGCTCGCATCGCACAAGATACTTACTGCTACTAAAACAATCAACCAAATGAGTTGCATATCAGCCTGTCTGTCGTCAACGTCGACTGTGAAATTCCACAACCTCTGCCTCCACACCAATTCTTCTTCTCCTTCTTCCGCCATTAAATTATCCCTCCGACCGAGGAATCCTAGGGTTATCAGAGCAAGCGGCATCGATGTTCCCTCGCCAATCAGGCCCGGGGGTGTGGTCGAAAGCGATTATCTCCCCTCCGATGTTCGCAAGCGTGCCATGGACGCCATTGATTCCCTCGGCCGCCGTGTCACCATCGGCGACGTTTCTGCCAAAGCCGGCCTCAAACTCAACCAAGCTCAAAAGGCTCTCCAAGCTCTTGCTGCTGACACCAACGGCTTCTTGGAGGTATCAATCATCTCACTATACTCCACAATAATTACCCTACAATTCTTTCATTTTGCGATTCCATGGATTATATAGTCTCCAATAAGCATATCCTGCCTTGGGACGGAAATGGGATCCCCAATAGCTGAGAAAACATAAGTAAACCAGCCTCTCTTTGAGCCTAGCCTCTTAGGATAAAGGTACATGAACCGCCATTTTATCCCCATCAAAGTTTACACACTAATGGATGTAAACATATCACGCGCCCTTCTACTAAAATGAAATGGAACACCTGTATGCCTAATTGATGCAGAGTAGCCGTTCTATTTAACAATATGGGATGCCCCTGCATAACATTAAGTTAATATACCGTAATAACTACTAACTACTTTGTTAATAGTTAGGCATCAAATCAAATCACTTTTGTTTTGTTTTGGGCTTCAATCAGGTGTCGGATGAAGGTGATGTTTTGTATGCTTTCCCAAACGACTACCGCTCCAAGCTTGTGGCCAAGTCTCTTCGGATGAAAATTGAACCTTGGACTGAAAAGGCTAAAGTATCTTCATCATACCCTCTATTCTATTCTATTCTATTCTATTCAACCTTGTTCCTCTTTGCGCTGCTTGTCGTCTAATCATCTATCTACTTAACCTTTTTGGCAGTCTGCAGCTGAGTATTTAATTAGGGTTTCTTTCGGGACAACATTGATCGCTTCCATAGTTATTGTGTTTACAGCTATCATAGCCCTCTACGCCTCAGCTGAAAGGTATGCTGATCGGTCACCTCTTTTTTCAATACTTTCATTATGCTCCACTGCTTGGTTGACATTATATTATGGTTTTCACAGCGATAGAGAGAATAACAGTCGCAAGAGACGAGGAGGCAGCTCTCTTAACTTGGATTTTGCCTTGTATAATATGCGGGATTTGTTCTGGTATGTCTTCTTTTCATGAGCATTGACAACATCCACATTATCTTTGCCTATATTTTTACAACTACGGAGCATATCGTAACATCTTAAAAGATATTATGAAATATTCACCATATTCCATCCATTACTTTGATATAAGTATTGTGTTATCCTCAATTTAACAAAAATTTATGTAAAAGTTTACAGAACTCACATTTTTTATTTGTAGAAAAAAATGATTTTGGATATACTTTACTTATATATTGTGGATAACGTGGTGAAATTAGTGTATTAAGATGTGAAAGATTAATAATTTGAAAACATACTAATGCTTTGAAATATTTTATGGCTAATACTCCCAATAGAAGAGTTTAGTTATAGTCAAGAAGTTAATTCTCTATACCCTCTCCATCGTAACCATAGCATATCCTTCTTGGTGTGTTATTTTTCTTATGTTATTTTTGTATCATAACATCTTGTTTATTATTATTATTATAGTAATAAAGTAGAATCAAAATTTTAATAAAATAATGTCATTCTAAATAGGCGAATTTAAATCCTTGTTATTTTTGCTTGGGTTCAAAAACCATCACAATATATTGCTATGAATTGATATTATCAAAAACCAAAAATCATCGAATTGTCAGTTTACTATTTGGCGTCCTAACTCAATCCAATTTAACTATAAGCCAATTTCAATTTGTAAACAATAAAAAGTGAAATTAAGGTTGGCTTCATGTTTTGTGGAAAAAAAATACTTTCGCTTGCAACTCGGTGGTATACAATAGGCATATTCACTATAGAGCTACTTCTAACAACCTATGTGTTTTGTTATCATTTCCAACCGGATGACCCATTAATTCAACTGGGCGAAGATTATAAATGGATCGACTTTTTTGATTTCCACTGGAAATTAGGAATAGATGGACTTTCGATAGGACCCGTTTTACTGACGGGATTCATCACTACTTTAGCGGCTTTTCCAGTCACTCGGGATTCCCGATTATTCCACTTTGAGTAATCTAATTGATTGCGACATGAAAATTACTGAAATTAATTAAAAAGAATAATATTTGAACAAAAGTATTCATTTTGGAAGGCTATACAATGAAAAACAACCGTAGTGGCTAGGCTATAGAGTTTACACTCGACTGAAAAAAAAGTACTACAAAAAGAATACGAGCCTCGCATCATTAGATTCACTATTAAAAAGTTGTCTTAAGAGTATAAAATTTAAAACAATACAATTTTTTTATAAGATTTATATGACATTTGCGATTTGAAACACGAGAATCGAACTACTTATAATAAAATAAAATTATTCCATTTTTCATATTGACTATAATATGATTAGTTTAAGATAGAGCAATTACATTGGGTCCATAACTATTATTAATGTTGAGATTCAATTTTTCGGATCATATAACAAAATTAATTTTTTCAAAAGTTTTATAATCATCATTTCATGCTTACAATTTTATAGATATGATATTTATTTATTTTTTGTGATTTGTTACCTTTAATTAGTGTTCCAAATCCTAACCACTTTGTTATATGAGACTTTTGTACAATATCAAGCATTGTACGGAGTATTAGTTTATTAATGTTTTTATTTATATTTATTTATTTAAATGATGCTGTTTTATTTTTTATTTCATTTTGCTGGTAATAATTAGATTAGTAGAACCACTTATCTTAATAAATAGTTTCACTTAAATGTGAGTTTTGGCAGGAAAAATGAAATTGTTATTATAATTATCAATGTAATACTTCGTCATTTTCACGTCCAAATCAGAGGCATTGGCTCATTTAAGATGTTAGAAATTATTATAGGCAATCATTCATTCACACAAATGATATCTTATTAACTATATTAATTAACAAAGTATTATAAAGCTATACAATATTAAGTAAAGTATCTGTTTTAACATGTTGATTACACAGGCATATAATCGCGTACATTTATCTTCTACTCGGATTTAGCTTCTGGTTTTTTTAAAGCATATTTATATGTATTCTCAAATTTTACTCACATTTAATTTTGGGATTATGCCTACATCCCATGTCTTGGAAATCAAAACCTTTGTCTAATTGTGCCTTACTAGGTACTGGGATAGAGATTACTATAGGAGAGGACCAAGAAGAACAGATAAGCAAGACAGGAACTTCCTTGAATCTGTGAGTTAGAAGATCTCTTTGGTCACATGCTTTTACACGTGTCTTGATTATTAATATTTAATTGATGATTTTTGTTGCTTGGCATGAAAACATTTTGACATGAGTTCCTATGTTGTAGATCTTCTCATATGTGTTTGGTGACGGTGATCCAAATCAAGGAATTGAAGAAGTGAGATGGAAGATGGTAATATTTGGAAACTGCACTGAATCTTCTATTGCCCCCTTACATAGTTGTTGTCTGCTTTCCACTACTAATTTAATAGTACGGTCCCTGGAAAAAAATCAGAGTTACTCTCAAACAATAGCAATAGAAATAGGAAAGTTATGCAAGGCATGTTCTTTCCAAGATTCCAAAGCATAAGCATCTTTAGAATTTTTTTGTTTCTAGTATTGCAGAAGATGCAACTGCTTGAATGCGGTTTGGCACTACTTTGGTTTAGGTAGGTCACTCACATTGGTCATTTTGTGATGACAACATACCATAGTTTGTGTAGAAATGAGACTTGACGAAGTTTGGCCAATGTAGTGATATGTGTATTAGGGTCAAGTGAAAAGACATATGCATGATTTTGGAAATAGTGTCAGAAAGGGCAACATCTTTACTAGGTGTGGCGAGCATTGTCAAAGATGAGTCCTTTATGGCAAAGTGAATGCTAATGGTATTATTAATAAAGCGTTAAACTTTACATTGTTTTCCATTGATAAATATTTTCAGCTTAATGCAATAGCCAATAGGAAGTCATTTCTTGGTTAGTAGTTGGTTGTATCTCTTCAGATGGAGATCAACTTTTTCTTCCCTCAGTTAGAGTTGTGTTAATTTCAAATCAAATTGGGGACTGCAAAGTGCCGATTCTTATCTGTAAAAGACTGGAAATGTATGGGTGGTTTATTCTTCCTTGATTCAATAGCATAAACACCATCATCATCATTCTTCTTTTAAAGAGGTTAACCTCATTGATATAGCCTTGCTTCAATGTAGTTTGGATTATGAATTGTTGCAGGCCACGAGTAAGTTAGTTCTGCGACGATGGCTTGTATATGTCAACGGTAGACACTAAACTGATATCTCATGAAGTCCAGTGTTAAAGATCAAAGTTATTGAAAGAGATTTGCATATTTTTTTGGCAATATTAGGTGTCAATTTTTCAGTATGGGAAACACATTAGAAGAAGTATTAAGCATTTAAAAAGATGAAATCTTGTTTCCAACTTGATTAAATAGGGTGATGTTCATTAGACATGGAGCGAATGTGCTAAAAAATTCAGTTTTGCCACTTGTTTTATTAGCTTAATACAAAAATGTGTACACCATTTATCGTCATTTCTCAGCCTTACTTGAGCGCCTCAAAGGCTCTTATGATCACACATTTCATAATCAGGTTGCATTGTAAGTTTTCATCTTTGCTTCGTAACCCACTTTTCCTCTCAGTGGGATCGATTTTCCTGGTTAGTAAGTGTTCTCGTCTGTTACCTTCAACCTTGCGTGAAACAATGCTCTTATGTATTGTTGTTTGTTTCAATGTCTATGTCCTGTACCTTTTCTACAAAGCTTTGTTAGATCTTTTACTTTTATGTACTTTATGTTTGCAAGGATCAAACTACTGAACTCCCGTCCACTGTTTTCCCGCCAAGACTGTCACTGTCAAGTGGCTGAAAGAGCTGTATAGTCTCTTTATGGTCTGCAACATCATGTTCGGACTTTAATATGCATTTATGGGACATGAATCTTGATCTGAACATTGAGTTTAAGTGATTAATTTGAGGTGCAAGAGAGCATGGATGCAAGAAGAGGCCAACAATGTTTATAACTTATAAGCATCTTGACCTGAGCTTTTTGTTTGTTTTTGCATCCCATTATTCTCATGTTTCAACTTAAAGACATCTTATCTGCTATTATCTCAATGCACGACTGATTTAGTTGGCATATGTGTTTTCTTTGCTTCAGTTATTATCATTAAGCCTAAAGCTCCACGTCATTTGTTTACCAGTTTGTATATATCTATTGCTCTTGTAAATTACCACACTTGTCTCTTCTTTATAATTGATTGCACCTTTTGTTTTCCTTTTTGTCAGATAGGCCAGTATATAACATCGAACGGTGGTGTGGTGACTGCGGATGAGCTTGCCCCGTATCTGGATGTTTACACAAAGGACAAGGTGAATAGTTCTTGACGAGCATGTTTCTCATACCTGTTAGTTCCTAACATTGTTACCGATACTAGTTAAATCAATATCGCTTAAATGGCATTTTCTTTGTTTACTTAAATCTCTAGCCGAGTCGTTGATAACATCTAGTTTGTTGATCCATGCTATAAAATCTGGGGACTCGATACCTCATGCATGGTGTACAATCTCGTTTTGAGACTAAAACTTGGAACATAATCAGCTATTGGCTGTTGCCATAAAAATGTGGGCAATATAGAAACAAATTTTTGTTGCAGATGCTATGTGACATCACGTCGTAAAGTAGTACCATAATTGCATAATGGCCAAGTTATAAAGGCTTGAGAGATTTAATATGCTATCGTGTTGAGGCGCAGTCTAATATATTGTGGAACAACTGAGTTTAAGCCGCTGCGACCGATATATCTGTGTGTGCTTATAGCACACTCTACACTTATTAATTTACTGGCAAAAATGATTAATAATTTTTTTTCTTTGTGTTCGGTTATTTGCGGTTCCTCCTTCCTCTTGTTAGATATTTCACCTGCAGGGTGCAGATGCATATAATCAATTTGCTTAATTGATGACGAAGCATAGTTCCCATTTATTACAGTCTAGATCTTATGCTATTATCCCTGTCTTTTCACAGAATGATGACTCGTACATACTACCTGTGCTTCTACGGTTCGATGGTCAGCCCGAAGTGGATGAAGAGGTTTGTTTGAATTAATTTTAATTATTTATATGTGCATGAATTCTTGTCGAGGAATTAGATATCCTGATTTGGTTTTGATCAATATTCTCCTTTTCACAGTAGTGCTCTTCCGAGCAAGAATGTTCTGACCATACCCTTAGAGAAATTATTGTGATCATCCACATCATAGAAGCATATTTACTTATTTAGGCCAGACAAAAGGTACAAAATTCTATGCTACTTCTGCTAATCATTTTATTAGACAAAAATGGCCTAAAGTGCAATGCGCTAAGACTATATGGGACCAGTGTAATATGTTAAAACACTCTCATATAGCTGCTACGCTTCTGAAGTGGCTACCATTGATGATATTCAATGAAGGGCTCTCTTATGGATTAATAAGTATGCGCTTTGCAAAAGAGAGAAGGAATATCGTTCCTACCTATATGTTTCCTGTGAGTACTCTTATTTTGCTTAGAGAGCAATATCGGCTTGGATTGGGGTTTAAAAGACAAGGCTGAAGTCTCAAGAGTGAATTGAAATGGTATGACAAGTAGGTACATCAAAAACATTGGCAGACTAGCTGCGCTCGAAGAGCTCTTGTTTCTAATATCTATTGGCTGTGGAATGAGAGGACTCAACGAGTGTTTGCTGCAGAGAGCAAAGTCCTCAGACTACTGTTCTAAAATTCAGTTGTGTTATCGTACAAATTCTAGTCTAGAATAGTGGCATACATGAAGATGATATTGCTGGAAGGCTTAGCTTATACTCCCTCGAATGCTTTGCAACATTTTCCTTATTTGGCTTATTCATGGAATTGCAACTTTCTAATTTGGTCTTATTTTGTGGGGAAAACAACACTTCTTTATCAAGTGAGACTCACCTCCCTCTCACAACTCTTTAACAGTCGTGCCAAAAGAAAACGTTACAATTTCGAAAAATAAGAGGGAGTAGTACATATTGGACTCCTATTTTTTGTAAGATTGACTGTTTATTTTTTCTCCATGAGGATGAATATAAAGCTAACCTTCTTACGATAAAATGGCTTGCTAATGGCATAATGCCAAAATAACCCAGTATCCCATTGAATTTGAAATATGTATTTCTGGTACATTCATGGACTATTTTTATGACCCAATCTCTCAAACAACTTCATCAACCCACAAATTTCAATACACTTGCCACGCTTTCTCTTTCACACCTGCCGCAAGCATCCATGAAATCCATAGTGATACAAACCCCATGTAAATCCTTTATACTCTTTTCTTCTCTTTAAATGAAAATCCAAAGTTTCCGTTATTATTTGAAGATCCAATGGTATTTTGAAAATTAATCATTCTATGATTTCACTTGTGAATTTTTTTTCATTCTAATGTGTTGTGAATAATAAAGCTATATGGAACAGTTCCTGAAAGTGGAAAAATAAAGTCAACAAATTGAGGATATGTTCGTATATTGTTCCTCAATTTATTCCTACGTGCATCACTTTTGCAATTTTGAAAAACGATTTGGAAACAGCTGAAGTTTTTTTTAAATTGCTTTTAAGATACTGTCTAACTGATTTAAAAATTTATATGTGCAAATACTATGGAGTCATAATTTGTAAATGATAGAAAGTTGACCCATAAAATATTCAGAAACGAATTTAGATTATGCACCAAGGAACTTGCATCCACATTCACGAAAATCATCTCGATTACGTTGATTTCATCGGGGCTCATCTTTTGTTCATGGTTTTATTTTCTTATAGCCCTTGTGGTGGCTTCTGTATTTCACCACATTCTTGATGGAACTTTTAAGAGAAATTTAAATTGTGAGTTATGATGTAGTTAGTGTGATTGCTACAGTTTTCTTAAAGGATAATGGTGTCTGGTGGGGCAGTTATGCTCTACACTGAAATTACTTGGATAGTTGTTCTTCTGCCAGATATTCATGTAGAATGAACCACAGGCCTCCTTTGGATGTTGCTTTAGTAAAGGTATGATGAAAATCTATACCTTAACTTAGGACACAGTTTCAGGCTCTTTTGTTTGGGTGCAGGGAAATATCTTATATAGATTCCCATCACTTCAGCGAACCGCGTCTTTGAACAGGACTGGAAAAAAGGAGTATGTTGGGACAAGATGGTCTGATTGGAGTGGAAGAGTACAAACATTTTTTGAAGAGAGGAAGTGGCAATTCAGGTTTGAGATGGTAGTTTTGACTTTTGACTTTTGAGAGATTCTTTAGCAATCGTCTTTTACACTTACTGTTTTTGTGCAGTAAAACAAGTGTTACTGATAGAGCTGCTATCATTGCACTGGGGGTTCTAAATTTGTTTGGAGTGATTGTTCTCAGCACCTTGCTAAAGTGTGTGATTACTGGCTGTTTTTCTGTCCGTCTCTGCATTTGTTTGTATTTTTGTAAATCAATATTTTTGGGATCTGATCTTTTGTTTATTTCCTCTGTCGTTACTCTTATTTCAAGGGATATGGCAATAAAACCAAATGGGTTCATCTCATTTACTGCTGCATTATTGCCTCTACTTCAGGTTTGTTCTGACTCAGGGACCTTACATTTATTTGGCACATTGACTGGATACAACTTGGAGGATTACTGTAAAATATGGTTGAAAAATAATCACATTCCTCTTTTCATTCTTTCATTCTGTGGCCATCTTTGCATTTTAAATTGATGGGTTCTAATCCAATCTATAGATATAGAAAGCGATAGACAAGAAACAAACTTTTTTTTAATGGCGATGAAACATGAAACTAAAGGGATATTAGATGAATTTACTTTTATAAATTTACATTGTTGAGATGCCTTCCCCCTCCCTCCCCACCCTCTCACGTTCTTGCTAAAACGTGACTCAAAGTACTCCTTCGTGTTTTTAATTTTAGGCTTTTTTATTTGGTTGCTTGTGTTTCTATTGTAGCTGAGCTGTGGTCATGTCAAATGATTAAGGGCATGTTTGGCCTAGTTTATTAAAAATTAGCTTTTGTTTCTCAAGTTTCAAAAGCCAGAAGCACCAAATTGGTGTGTCTATTTCCAAGGCTAAAATGGTGGTTCTGTAGTTATTAAAAAGTGATTTCTAACTTCTGAATAATTATGTGTTTGGCCAACTTATTTTTTGGCAAAAAACACTTTGAAAAGTTAGGCCAATCATGCACTAAGATGTTCCAACTTATTTATTTTACTTTTCAAAAATCCACCCATGCTTTACAGGTTCCTGTCTTAGCCCCACCTATTTTACATGGATATAAATAGTTACTTCCTTGCTTAAAAGTACATCAACCCGAATTGCATGTGACTCTTCTAATACTCTCTTCTAGAGCAAAGGAACAATCAAATGGAACACAGGAAGCATGCATATATAAATTACGAAGTACTTTTTTGTTATATTTGCATTGTACGAGTAATAATTTTTTTCTTTCTTTTTTGCATTGTATTTGTCGGATATTATTGTTTCCATTCTCCATGGAGCCAAAGACTCATCATCTTTGGTTCTTCATTATAATGGAATAAAGCAAAATGACTTACCAAACTGGTTGCGCTTCTTGTTATTGCTGTAAAGTAGTCGTCATTCGATGCAGTGTTTGATGCAATTTTTATTTTGGGTCATTCAAAAACAACCTCTGTGTTGCCAACACAAGAGTAAGGCTATGTACATTCAGCTCTCCTTTGCCAGCAATTTGTGGGAGCCCTTGATGCATTGGGTAACGTTGTTGGCGGATATTTTCCTTCAGAAAACATTGTGTTTCTCTACGCCGGGAGTAGTATTCATTTGTTTATGTAGGCATGGTCATCTTTATTCGACCAAGGTATATAACTAGTGTGGTGGAAGCTATGTTTTGTTGCTACAGCCTACTCGTGTTCATCTGTGTATCTCTAAAGAATGAGATACACTTGGATACGATACACTATAACACTAGCATGAAGTGCGCAGATTTGTCTTAAAACTGCTTCACTGATTTAGTAACTGCAGAGTTTTGTAGCTAATTTGAAACTAAAGGAAGTCTTACAGGTCTATGCGGGTTCGTTTTTTGCTATACCATTGGTCCGTTGGTTTTTCGTTCTTAAGACAAATACTGAGATAGAGAAAAGGAATGAAATGCGAAAGCTACGAGCTCAGGCACTGGCAGCACCAGATCTTTCACTAAAGCGCAAGGTAAGTTATTTGAGATCTGTTGTTATCACAAGGTTTTAGTCACATTGGTCTTCAATCCTGTGCAAGATTTTGCAATAATTCAATTTTTTTTAAAGATTATTAATGTGTTGGTCTTCAGATTAAAACTTATTCATCAAATTAGATTGAGAAACCGTGACATGTGATAGAGGAAACACACTATTGGTAGCGGCATGTTTGCCTCTAGCAATGGTGGTAAATTGAGTGGACACAGTGATTTAATAGACACGTCACTGCAGGCAGTGCTGTGTTATAATCCGATGTTTATCTTTGGATGAGTTTTTTTTTACTCTTGTGGAGCTACACTAGAATTTATCTCCCGGGTTAAAGTTTCCCCAGTTATTAACGTTACAGATAAGTTGTCGTCTGAACTATAACCAAAAATCATGTTCTTTTTTTTTTAAGTGCATTGCAGTCTAATTCCAAAAAAAAAAAAAAAAAAAAAAAAAAAAAAAAAAACGTATGCATGCTTTTCCTCATGCTTTACCTAAGTTGATGTTACATTAGCATTTATGATCTGAATGTGTGGACTGATAGAGATAATTGATCAAGTTGTACCGGCATGAATGATTAAGTAATCTTGATAATCGGTCTTTCAGCTGTCAAGTGCTAGGGATATGGCACAGAGAACAGTCATTGGCAAAGACCGTATTGTGTACAGCACAGACAGGGATCTAGATGAGCAAGACTACGAAGAACAAGAGTGGGAGAAACGGTTTCAACTACTAGAGAGGGCGGACTAACGAGTACTACATGATTAACTATAGTTATTTATCATTAGATACCAGAAGCTTGTTATTATTCTTGTATAGTTCTACTCTTTCCGTTTCGGTCATTTGTTTATCTTTTATATTATTTGTGAGGAGTGTTTTAATCAAATGTAACGAATGACTTTAATGGAGGAAGTACTCCGTTAGGCTAAAGTGCACAGAACATTTTCACATTTCTCGTTCGGCGATGTACTGGTCTTGTCTGTTACATCCTCAGTTTCTCGTCTGTACAGACAAGTAAATTATTAACATCCTACTACGGAATATTAGTTTGGGCAATGTAGTAGATCTGTAGATGCATTTGTAACAAGCTAAAGAATATTTTTGGAAATGTGGTTGGCGACTACAAAAATACCTTTATCCAAAGTAGATTTGTAGGTGATAACGTGATTATAAGGTTGTTGCGAATGTGTTCGTTTGCAAAAGTGGGTAATTTATCTTGGCCTCCAACTTGATATTGGGAGATTGTACAGTTCAATTATCTTGGCCCGCAAAAGCGGTAAATTATCGTTATGATTGAGCAAAAGCTCGTTAGGAAAAAGCACGACCAAAAAAAAATTCTACAGTTCAATTATGGATAGCATCAAAAAGAGAATCTATTCATGGAACAATCTCTTCCTCTTCGCAGAAGGTCGACTAACTCCTATCTCTTCCGCTCTATCATCACTCCATTTACATGCTGTCGGCTTTTGCATTTGTAAGTGTTGCCCACAAGATTAATTTGCTTTCGCTGGAAAGTGGCGAAGTGTTAATTCTCTTAGCATCTTGGAAAGAGTAGGCAAGTGTTGGTTTTCTGAACATGCCGGAAAGAGTACTGCGCATTCGAAACACTCATTGCTGTAACCAAGCTCTACTAGCTAGTAAACATAATTCCATAGTAGGGAAAATTCTCTGCCAAATATCAACACAGTTGGAGTATATACTAAAAGCAGCCCGGATGCTCATGGCCATGGGGTCGGAACTTGGTCCAAATTGAGTTCAACGAAGCTCACACTCAGTACGTCCATGTTTAGCAAGTACCTGAACAAGAAGAGGCAACTAAAGAAAAGGGGAGATAGCTCCCTCGGTCAAATATCATACCACTCGGTTCACTCACACTAACCTTTGTACATGAACAAGTAAATTACCAATGCCTGATAACCGAGGGGAAAACAATCGTGGAGGCAGAACTTTGAAGGATGCTGGATATAATCATCGGAACATCATACTAGTGAGTTTTGAGCTACGTTTAGAATTTGGAAACATTATAGAATTTTCTCTGCCTTTAAACAAAAAGATTGACGAAAAGGATCGATAGCACGTTTTGTTTCATTCATAAAATCTAGAGCATCTTAAAAATAAATAAACAGGTTTGATGCACAGTTCTCCAAGGATCAATATGAATGGGACTGTGAGTGTCCTCTTCCCTTCCGTTCAACATGCCAACAGAGCAGAGCAACTAAACATGTAAACAAAATCTTCTGATTAATTTCACGCACATCTATCAACAGGTCTAAACTTGTCACCGTCTCTGATGGTTCCGATTTTGAATGCTGTCAATCTCACTTCACATATAGAAAATGTTCCCACGAGATCTAATTTCGATGAGATTGATGGGATCCCCTCAGCTGTCATATCTTTTTGACATATAGCACAAAACCAATGTGATTTTCAAAGTAGCATATGCTGCAGACTGCTCTGCCTGTTTTTGTTTTTATAAGTCCGACTCCCCTCTCCTGAGCTTCCTCTATGAACTCACATAATAGAAAAGATATGGTGCAACAGCTCATTTGGGGGATACACCTTTAGTCCTGTTAGCATTAACCAGTAAACTCATCGAGAACATCTCAGTGGTTACATCAGAAGTTGCGTACTCAAGTGTTCTTCTCCTGCAGAGCAAAACGTGCAAAATTAACCATATATCATAGGAAAACCACAAATACATTTGGATACACTATCATAGGAAAACCACAAAAAGTCTGCAAGCCCACTTTGTTAAGTAATCAGGGCAACTTTAAGACTCAAACAAGAGTGCGTTAATTAAGTAATTATGAACCGTCATGCACACAGATAAAACAAATATAAAGACTTCACAATGGTGAAGTCTGCTAAGAAAGATGTAATTTTCTATTCCTGGAATCGTTAACTAATGGCAAAATTAAGAGCTTGTATATAATGCTGCATAGAAACTTACCACTTTAATGCCGCTGAAGAGTCCCAACTCCCGTAGTGAATCATCCGACATACAGTTACAATGCACAATCATATTATGCATACCACTTTCATAGGATGGTCCGGTCTCAGTGTTTCCCGTCATATTAGGGATGTAAACTGCCCCTTTGAACATCCATTTATCCCTCTCTTGACTATAGAAATCCTCAAAAAGCTCACCACACAAAAGACACACACATTGACTTTCATCTGCAGGAACCATTTTCTCATTGTTTTCCCCTGTCCTGCTCGACTCTTCAGAGAGGCAGGTGAAATTATACCCAAATGGGAAACCCGCATTGCTATCTATCCAGTCCTTAGTATTGGAATACCATCTTCTTGATGGTGGATTTGTGCAGTTCTCCCTTGAACGTTTGAAAGCATGCCATTCTGAATGTTTGGCAAGCCTTTCTTGCAAATTAAAAGAAAGACCACACACATTGCATCTGTGGATAAGGTCTCCCGAAAGTCTGTCAATTACAGCTGAATGAAACTTTCGTAGCACAGGTGGCTTAAATTCAAATCCAATGAGATCTTCACCTTCAGGTTTTCTGCTAGGAACGACGATGCTAGATGACTTTTCAGCAGATTCAGACGATGTCGTCTCATCATTAGTTAATGTAGGGAGAGCTTCAGAGCTTTTGAGAATTGGAGGTAATGTAACATTGGCATTCGTAGTAACGATAGGCTTTTGCTCTGAAAGCCGACCATCACACAGGACACTGACAGGAGCTGTTTCTTCAGTTTTTGGTGCAGATATCAAGCCCTTTGATATCAATGTACTTAAAATTGAGAGTGGATTAGAGTCACCACTTACCTTCGCCTTTTTGGAAATTTGAGCTGATGTGCAGGTCACAGGTGGCAAAGAGTTCGAAGAACCAGATGAGGCCAGTCGCTTGTCCACTTTTCCCTCAGGCGCTGAGGGACCAGGTGAGTCATGAGAACCTGATAATATTGAGGCACCCTTGAAAGGCAGTGAATTTGTTGCTGAAGATTGGACACCTCCTGAAATGGGCCCGCCAGTGATTAACCCACTTTTCATAACAGCAGCCAGCAAGTTGCTCACATTCGACTGTTCACTTGAATCTCCAAGGAGAGGATTCAAACTGACTGGTGAAGCCACATGGCTACGAGATGAACCCAGGACCTGCTGAGCTTTCTGAACAATGCCAGTGAGCTTAGCCTCTGGATCTGACAATTCTAGTGATGATGGAACATAATGTGTTTCATCAGACGACGGGTTTTGTGGAGTCTGTGATTGTATTTTTTGCAGATATCCTGATTGTGGATTCTGATTTCCACTTGATAAATCACGCAGCCCCATGTTTGGCTGCCCAGAAATTGATGCTGCTCTAAGATTAGACTGAATTAAGGATTGAGATTTCAAAAGATCTTTTTCAATAAGGCTTTGACGAGGATCCCTTTTAGAAATAGCAGAAGATGGACGTCGGGCCCCCACTGTTTTTCCTGTTGGGTAATGTATTCCCACAGAAGCTTTGGCACCTGAGGTAGAAGTAGCTGGAACACCAAAATTTGATAAACCTGTCACTGAATGAGTGCCTGCTTGCTGCAACAAAGGACTATTGGACCTTGGTTGAGCGAAAGGGGCATCTTTTGGTTCAGTAGGACTCTCCATGTTGTATCTGACTTCAGTTTGAGTTTGCAATTTAGCATGACGACTACCAAATTCCTGCAAATAGACACTTTTATGAGTTCACCTGGTCAATTGCTATGCAAAGCAATGCAGATATGCTAACACTCCATAACCGACCCAAAGCAAATAAAAGTATTCATGCCTGGCACTAACAATTGACTCTGGAGAAAAGGATTAAGATGATATATTGGTAGTTAGTGACACAACAACTAAATTTAAAAATATATATATACTCGGGAATGACAAACAGAACCTAATGACGTACCGATTTATCTAACACACCAGGATCAGATATCTTATTGCCCAAATCATCCCACCTAAACTCCTCTTCTTCAGAGTTCTTCCAGCTTTTAGATGTCTCTAGGCTGCTTCTTGAAGGATTCTGAAGTAACGGAACATCAGTACTTGCTGCTTTTGTACTTTTGTAATTTGAAATCGCACGTTTGGCATCATGTCCATTTCTTTGGGTAGAAAAAGTCTCGTCCACCCCTCCGCTAGCACCAAGCCATTGTTTTTCATTTCCTTGTCCGATTGATTTACTAACAGAAGTGCTGAGAGATCTTTTGACGCCTAATGAAAATTCATAGTTTCCAGATCCTGAACCTCGCGGCTTTTGTAGGCTGGTTCTATTTGGCCTTTCCCCATCTTCAGAAGATCCGACATCAATCCCGCTGATATCAATTACTTTAGGCTGCATGAGTTGATGCAAAAGGAAGAAAATGCCATTAGAGGGTGTAAAATATATTTAAATCAAGTATTTCTAAATGCAGCTAGTCACCTATGCACCAGTGAACGGTTACAGCCACCAGCACTTAATTTATAGGGGTGCAACGCACAGTGAAGTGCTAAGGAGCCAAGGTGACAGGGTGCAAGGAAAAGGCACACGCCTATTGGGCGCTTGGCAGCATATTTTTAGTGACAAATTGGTACACCCCAAATAAAATTTTGGGCAACAATACCCTTTTTAAGAGAACTTAAGTTGGCTGACATTCAATGAAATAAAAATAATAAATAATGGGGAAAAGAAATGGCATAATTAAAGTTCTAGATGAAAAAGATACGAAAAGTACATACTAGCGAGCCTCATCAAATTAGCCTTGTCTAAAAGGCGGACCTAAAAAAGCACCAAGGCATTTATGCTAGTGCCTTACACGAGGCGCGCCTTAGTTTAAAACTAAGCCAGCACATATAATCTTCCGCATATATTGATCATCTCATCATGGCAAAGTGAAAATATTGAGATCAATGAAAATGAGGAACCCATTAAATAAGCTAAAGAAATAACAGCCTACTTCGTGACAGAATCAGATGTTTTGGAGGCTGGTTCAGACATTAACAGAGTGCAAAACAGAAAACTAGAAACAATTAGTTGAGTTTCGGATTTCTATCAAGTTAAAAGGAACATTGAGATTGACTTCTATATCATGTTATTTCATCCTATTTCTGTCCGTGACCCTCACCTCCTTTCTTTTTACTTGTGACCACTTTGTTTTCCGGAAAATATACAAAAATTAACACTAATGAAATTAGCTTATAGTAACAAGTGGTTATAGAAACAATGGGTAACAGCTAAAGATCAAAATTGAAACTTAATGTGTTTTTCAATGATTAGTCAGCTAATTCTAAGATGAATATTTTCCAATAAAGGGAGTATTTCAATTGCTCAAGGACCAAAAAGACCAATGTGAAAGTTAACTGCAAAGCATCCTTTTATTTTTGGTACGACTTTGTTGTTCTATGTCATGAGACAGCTCACATAGTACAAATAAAGGCATCCCCATCTGATTTATACAAAACAATATGAGCCACCATGTAAGGCTAAATCACAAATTTACAAAAACATGCAAACCAGTATCAAGTCATATAGCTTACCGGACTTTCCTGCTGAAGCCGTTGCCTAGCCTGCAAATACTTTGGATTCACGTGGATACTGTGGGACTGACGTTGGGTTTGTGAATCAGTCTTCGATGCGACAGATCCAGATGATGACCCATTGACAGCAGTCGAAAATCCCAACTCCATCTCAATAATCTGCAGTTGCTGAGGAGGGAATACACCTTTCCAAGTTCCAAACAGATGTCGCATACTAGAATGGATTGGGGGGTCAACTTGTCTATAAGCCTTGCAGAATACCTAGAGGATCCCAACCAAATTGTTAGGTGGCATAAGAGAAAGTGTTTCAAGAAATTGCTTTATCAGAAAAAACCGTCTCATTTTCTATGCAGTAACAGGTGACGCGTGTACCTTACTACTCTTCTCAATTGAGAAGCAATAGAACCCAAACTTCAAAGTTCAAACGAATGCGATATAAGCTTTATATATAACTATCAAACACCAAAATACAGGCAACGCTGACAACATAACATCCATTCTTTGGCATAATAGCCAGACAATTGGAAGACAGGGCACTTTTAAGTTGTAACTCATACCATTATAAACTTATTTTCAAAAACATGTCTGGAATTTTGAAGGACTACAAAAGTGTCAAGATTAGAGTCACATAGCATCAACACAAACATACTGTTAAGCGAAAGAGAGAGCAAGAAATGAAAATTCTGACCTCAGGTAGTCTGGTTGCAAAAAACTTGATGTAATCTCTACCAATATTTTTGACAATACTATCAAGAAGATAGAGTGATGGCAGCTTTTGCTCACTAGGAACCTGCAGAGAAAATGCTAAGATCGTATTAGAAGCCAGCGCTCATCAAATTTCATGAAACGAAGGGATGAAAATAACTCAAGAACACTAGGCAAAGCTTAACAAGATAAGGATCAGCCATCAAGAACCAATCATAGATACATGCACGTGCAGTTTAAGACATTTTCTCAAACAGAACCTTGAACAAATTCCACACCCTGAAACACTATGACACTGATCCTATCTAGCAGCAGTAGAATTAATAATGAACATGCAACAGATAGTGTTACTCTTGTCTTTGGATTAGTGATTTATAGGTCACTCAGTTTGTCATTTAATTGTGTTAACTATGACGAACCTTGCATAAACAGCTACTGTAACTTGCTAAGGGTTCATACATCACAGATGCACAGAGATGCCCCTGTCAGTCTAAAGAGCATAGACACATTCCAAGTGACCGTTCCTTCCAGATGTCGTACGATACACGCTTTAAAAATCTAAATGAAGAGAAAATTTCAGTGAAGAAACATCCGACGTGAAATACATTCTCCACAATCTACACAATCAGAGGCTTTAATTTGTGCTGCATTCAAGCAAGGATGAGATAAACCCATGTCTATCAGCAGAAATAAAACCAATGTTGACTGCAAAGTGTCAACAATTCCTTCATACACAGTGGCATGATAAACTGCTCTGTATGAGGGATGCCAGATACACAACTTCAACGATAATGTTGCTTGTTAAGTTATCATCATAATAAACAGCACTAGATACAAGATCTTAGACATCGCAGATATTACATCCTGTATACACTAGCTAGATGCAAGATATTAGATATCATCATTCTGAAGAGAGTGCTTTGCCCTCTTCAACATGAAGGATAAACGGTTGATTATACATTTACCATAATAAAGCTTACAAACTCGTAGAAGACAAATGATATTATTAACATTTCACGACAATATAGTAGGAAAACATCCAGCAAACCATAGCTTGTATTGAGACCTTGTTTACAGGGTATTACTATGCAATGTCCTATTTCCAATCATTCATAAAATGCAATAAAAGATGTGATGGAAGATGCCCACATATGCTTCGTTAGATACAAATTGCAAAAGATAGAAGCTTGGTCTCACGTGACAAATTTTTGCTCACATCCAAGTTTGCTGAAGTGAGAAAGATAAGTTTCGGCTATGGGAAGTTGAAAACACATTGATATTTCTTTAAGAACAATATCATTTAGTTGACGTAATATGCTGAATCTCAGGACAAATTTTTGCTCACATCCAAGTTTGCTGAAGTGAGAAAGATAAGTTCCGGCTATGGGAAGTTGAAAACACATTGATATTTCTTTAAGAACAATATCATTTAGTTGACGTAATATGCTGAATCTCAGGGCATAATTAGGACTCACAGCTTGGCCATACAATATATGCTACCAAAGCACAATGGGGACATGAGTGTAATTCATGAATATATGCATCATCAGCTTTGTAATATGATCAGAATATCTGAAAACAGCGGTAACTAAACAAACACTGCACTTGTTTCAAAAAGTTACTTCTGATTCATAATCACAAATTTTCTTTGTTTACAATAGCAAAAAGAGCCATGAAAAACAACTACTCATTAGAATCACCTTCTGTACATATCAAGATTATATCAAGATAAACCCTATATACCATTGCTGCATAATTAGAAAAGAACACCAGTATACAACAACAACAACAACAACAACAACAAACATAAAGCTACGTTAGCAACTAAAAAGACTTTGATTGATAGTTAGGCCGAGGATTTCACCTCAATGATATGAGTACAGATGGTGGCGGCGATGGCACGCGCCGCCTGCAAATTCTCTCCGGCAATAATAGTCAAATTGGTGATAATAGGCTTGGAATTAAAGGTAAGCTCAGCCAATGCGGTCTTATACTGATTAACCAGCTCCTGGTACTGTTGAAACTGCTGTATCGCGCCTCGAACCTCGCCCATGCCCTCATTCTGATTATTCCGAAACCGGGTTGTCGTCAAATTACTGTTATTACTCGCTGGCGGTGGTCTTCGAGGATCTTCGGCTGAAATCCTGGGCTTCTTTAAGCTGTTGATTGAACGATCGAACGGAGGTCGGCGAGAACTCTCCATCAACAGTATTGATTACAAGTCTAATTGGGGGGAAAACAAAAGAAATCAAAACCCTAACCTAGATTAATAATTAAAGTACATGAAGAAAACTATCATGTTTATTATTACAAGTAGTACAAGATTGAATGCTTTGCGAGAAAACCATAAATAAAAATTACAAAGATTGCAGAGACGATGGCGTAAATATACGAATTACAATCTTAAGAATTGGTGAATCTAATCTAAACGGTTTACAAGGGATGTTGATGAATTAGGGAAATTGCCGAAATTGAAAACCCTAATACTAAATTATAACTTCAGAGGAGCGTGTATATATATATATATATATATATATATATATATATATATATATATATATATATATATGTGTGTGTGTGTGTATGTAGATAGAGATCGGATGGAGATGCAAGGAGGGAGGAGTGAGTGCGTATGGGGAAAGAGGGAGGGAGGGAGAGGAGGCGACTTGTTTATGAGATTTCCCTTTTGCAATCACCATACTAGTTGTGCAGCCCTCTAGTAGTCTAGGCCTCTAATACACGGTCCGGTCTAAGACATGTTCTTTTCGATCAAATTGAACTAAATTGAACTGAGGTTGAGTGAGTTGAACTATATTGAAATTGATTGGAGTAGATGAGGCAAAATAAATCTCATAGGGCTAAATTGAACTGAATTGAAGTCCAAAAGAACAGTGCCTTAATTGTCATGTAAAATCTAGGCTATACTTAGGGACATGCTAAATCATAATACTACGTTGTACACGCATATTCCATTCTTTGTCCTTCTCATTTCTTTCTTCCTGGTTCAGTTTGAGAAAAATAAATAAAAAAATTCCCACCCCCTCCTCCGACCTATTATGGTGTGACACCATCATCCCTTCGTCCTCTTTGACAACAACCATGGTTAGCCCAGATGCCGACCACGACACCAAGTTAGCCACCAAACTACGACGCCTAGCCAACCTTCATCAGGCCTTGTCCTTCTCTCCATCGTCGGTTTACCCACAACTATTCGCGGTCTTCCCACTGACAACCCAATCATAAGCCACTCAAACTCTAATTATAAAAATTAAGGGGACATTTGGTTAAAACACGAGAAAGGGAAAGAGAAAGGGAATAAACATGGGAAACAAGGTAAAGGAAAGAAAATCAAAGAGATTAGCTTAGATTTTCCTTGTTGTTTGTTTAGAAATTATAGGGAATAGAAATGACAAGGTGGTGACGATCTTAGGGTGGCGATAGTGACGAGATTGGTGATGGTGGTGGTGGTGGTGGTGACATTAGTAGTGGTGCCGGAGTGGTGGTTTTAGGGTGGTGGGTGATGAGTTGGGGCGGTGGGTGAGGGAATCAAAATCCAAACTCTTGGGGGTGGGGGAATGAAATTAGAGGAGTATGGGGTAGGGGTGTAAATGAGCCGAGACAGCTCGCGAGCAGCTCGAGATCGGCTCGGTCAAAGCTCGGTCAAAGCTCGACTCGTATGAGCTCGACTCGGATCATTTATGAGTCGAGCCGAGCAAGACCTGGCTCGGCTCGAATAGCTCGCGAGCGGCTCGATACTATTTTAAAGCTAGAGTTTCTTTCCGCTACCTAAAACAAATATGCCTGTTAATCATAAAAAAAAAAAAAAAATGTAAATCGTAAATCAAATCATAATTTACTTATATTAGTATATTACCTTAAAATTTTGCCCGTATATTGTTAGTTGTTACCATAATTTACACATATTACTAAACCAAATTAACCCTAGTTCCCTAAACCATTTAAATTTCGTTAAAAGTCAAATTTCCGTTTCAATAATGTATTGATTTAATTTCCGTTTCATTAGTCAAAAACTCAAATAAGTTGAGCACTTAAGCTCCAGCCCAACCCATCATGCGAGTCGAGCTCAACTCGAGCCCGCGAGTCGAGCCTTTTCCCGAGCCACGAGTCGAGCTCGAGCCACGAGTTGAGTTAACGAGCTCGAGCTCGAGCCTTTGTTTTTGAAGCTCGACGAGCTTGAGCTCGAGCCGAGACTCCCCCTTTTCTTTTCTAGATCGAGTCGAGCAGCCCCAGGCTCGCGCTCAACTCGGCTCGTTTACACCCATAGTATGGGGCCTTGGGATGGAATGCAAAGGGGAAAAGGAAATGGAAAAAAAAATTAAAACAAACAACCACAAAGAGAATGAAGGAGATTGATTCACTTTCCCTTTCCTATAGCCCCTCAACCAAACCCCCCTAAATTCTAACTAGAAAAAAGTCCACTTATTCAATCTCTAATCATTAATGAAATAATTTACCTTATTCCAGGAATAAATTAACAAATCGTAGGGGCTTGTGATCCCCATCAATCAAACTGACATCCACCCCTTTTACCGTTAGAAATCTCAAATCAAAAGCAGATATTCAATAGGGTGTCGGGAACAAGGTTATGTCGCTACTTAATACCAACGTCTAACGGTACCAACGCATGCACGACACATCATGACCCTAAAAAATATCCCAATCAAAGACTCGAGAACAAGTAGGACATGGCCTAGGCATCGAGAACAAAGGAATACCTAGCCGATAACTAAGCACACATTGGGGATTCCTCTTATTCATGGTTTGCCCCAACTCGGGATTATTATGAACCACACGTAGCTAATCAGACGTATGATCACCCCTGCAGAGTCTTCCACAATGTAATATGTCGAGAAGTCAAGTGGAAATTTGTAACTACTGTAGCAGCAACCTTCGTGAAATATTTATTTGCCAATTTTTTCATAAGTTTAGGGGAGCAATCTCATTAGGATTGCGCAAGAGGTCAGAATTGGTAGTCTCATTAAACATACACAAAGCCGCATCAAAACTAGGTCCGAGAGCCAAGACACTCGAAAGTCATAAGAACTTAGCCTACAACTCAGCAGACTGCAAGCAAGAAGCCAAAAAAGCATAGTGCAAAACATCCCCAACAACATCAACCCAAGCCCTCCAAAAGTAAAGGGTATGGTGGCAAGACACTACTGGCAGTCACCTAAACAAGGTTCGGACGTGGTGACAATGCGTTTCAAGCTAGAACGTAGTGCCACGACAAAAGAATACTGGGCCAACTCAAAAGAAGTCGAGAGCAGGTACGTACGTAAAGCAAAATAAAGTTTAGAAATACTAGTACATGCACGAAGCAACAAAAACTCGCACTGTGGATCCTCAATCCTAGCAACAGAATCCATAAGCTCGATGCTCCTAGTCACTCTCCTCACCACAAGCTCACTGCTGAAAAGAGGGCACACAATGACGGGGCCACCAAAGACTTTAACACCACGCGGGAAGCCTGCTCTTGGACTCTTTTTTAGGCAAAAAAACCTCGATTTTACCAACATTAAAGTGACGACTTGATCGAGGACCATCTTCTAATCTTCTATAATCAGCTCTAAAACCTTACCCCTAACCAAGGTATCCCCAACCAATAGTGTCATTGTCTAACTACCAAGCCTGCAAACTCAAGTCAAAAGTCTGGATCTTAAAAATCAAAGGATGCAAGACCAAAGCGAAAAGCGGATGACCCAAATGGTCACCATGCTGGACCCCCTGAAAAGACCATAAGCCGTGCTCCCCGTACTACAGTACAGCCTGGTAGACCCAAAATAACAAAACTTTACCCAACGGGAAAGAACATGGCATTGACGATGGACCTTGCGTAACATGATTCACGACCGGCCATGTTGAAAACATTTTGGAAATCACCAGAAGCATGGAAAGGCCCACATCGATCGTCACCATGGGCCTCAAGAAATCGATTCAAAGCATACAAAATAACCTCTCCTCCACCGGAATCACCGATCCCGAACTACAAACCATCAAAGTAACCACTCAACGACATGTCAATCAAAGCAATGCCAACTTTAGAGACAAGGCGTCTCCAAACCGTGCCCACATCAATAGGACGAATCTCACCATCAGATTTAACAAGCGGGGTGAGTCGAGAACTAGTAATGTACTCACCCAAAACTTGCAGACATTTGCCCTGAAGAAAAATTAACCACCCGAACGATAGAGGTGATCAAATCATCAGAAATAACAATAGCAGCTACCCTCAAACAATCCAAAAGATGTTGGGCAAGAAAATCATCCCGCCCACATGACATACCACGCGGAAAACTCCTAATCATTATCAACACAACGACCAAGGACGCAATGAGGGTGTGGTGAGCAGCGTGCAAAGGCGGCAAGAAGGAAGACAGAACGAAGGAGTAGTGCTTATCTTTTAAAACCTCAAGAGTACTAACATTATATTGTAAGGAGCAACACCGGAAGAAAAATAAGAAAGCACCCAGACAACGGCAGCGTAGTGACCGTCACAAATCTTCCTTCAACATTGTCGAAAATTAAGCTCATTCAAGTTTAGGTCATTATTCAAACTAAAAGAAGGACTCTACTGGGCTAAGGTCTCTCGCAGAAGTTGTACATTGCCACCATGCATGAGTACGAATGACACTGATAATACACTCCTCATGACGCTGACTCTTGGCAACGGTCATACACTCAAGATTACTTCTCGAGGAAAAGGTCTTAAGTATACATAAAGGCAAAATAGGTAACCCAACTGGATATATCACTATGGAAGGTAGCCACCGCACCAAGAACACCCTTAAAAACCCTAAAAAAAAACCAAGACATCATCTAGGATGGTTAGACTTGACAGTGCGCAATCCCTTCACCAACTAGCAATCAAGAAAAGACATATCTAAACAACCCAACGCATCAGGCTTCATAACAACACGAAATGACGAAGAATGAGCGGGCGGTTTTAAATTATCATAAAGAATAAAGCTAGCAACTCCATCATCACAAACAATGTTGTTGTTGTTGTGGTTTTTCTACGTTGTACCCTCCTATTTTTCCATTTTCTATTATGTACCGCTCCTATTTTCCAAACCCCACTAGTAACTCTGTAGTTGATTAACTTCATAAAACGTGACTTAATCACAATTATCCGTCTAATGCTCCGTTAATTAGATGACATGACAGTGATTCTAGGCTATGACATAACCAGTTTTGACGACCTTGACTTCTATTCCCTTCATTTTCCCCAATTTTCCCTCCATTTCATTAATTTTCTCTATTTTCCTCATTTTATACATCAACTTCTTAGTCTTTTTTACCTTATTGATTTTCCTCAACTTTCTCCCCAACTTATTCTTTAGCTTAAAATAATGATATTTTACTGATTTCTAATGAAATTAATTTAATCACATTAACAAACCAAGTATTGATACTGCATTTAAAATAAAGAGGGAAAGAATTATGATAAAATGAAGGAAAAAAATCAAAAATTATGCATTCAAAATTAGAATTAGAGAAAACATAGAAGACAGAGATGGAAATCAATTAGGGTTTTTTAGTATAATAATTGTAATTAGGTCACGTTTAATGAAATTAATCAACTACAGGGGTATAAGTCGGGGTTTAGAAAATAGGAGGGTATATGGTAGAGAACGGAAAAATAGGAGGGTACAACGTAAAAAAAACCCTTATTATATTATTATTATTATTATTATATATTTTTTTTTTTTTATAAAAACGGAACTTACATTAAACACCAGAACAAATTACAAAAAGTTAGAGGGAAGCCGAGATACTATCTGGGCCCCCACTCCCTTAACGATTCCAAAGCTAATTCTAGTGAAAATATGAATTGTGGCACACGCTCCAGCATCCTGAGATAAAGCAAATTTCCGAATCCGCTGGAGCAGAGAAACAACATCCGTGTCGAGCTCGCCGATAGAGGAGAAGGAGAAAGGTAAGAAACCATACCCGATCGCCGTGCAGCGTGCCTGATACTTGGCACATTTACGACGGGCAGCATCAGCAACGACCCGTTCGGGCTCAAAAGCGGTGAGGCCAGTCTGAGTCAAGGGCGAGGACCCAGTCAGATCAACACAAACATCACGCCCCTTGTCCCACGAGTAGAGCAGGAGGTCGGCTGGTCGCAAGGGCTTGTCGTTATCGTCGCAGAGGCCAATCTCCACCTCCTTACCTGCAGAGATCCCGGTCCGGAAGCAAATATCCAACAGTGTGTCACGGACAAGGTTATGACGATGTTTAATCCCCACAGTACCAGCACACGAAACCGCGTGATCACCAAAAATATTGTCTCTGAGGCCCCTGGGGCAAGAAGAGCAGGTCCCGGAAAGCGGAAACAGAGGGACTCCAAGGCGGTAGCTAAGCACACTGCGATATGTCCGACCGTTCATGGTTTGCCCGAGCCCAGTAATAGGGACAACCCTCAACCAGTCCGAAGAATGGTCCCCCTGCTGAGATTTCCACAGGGCAACCTGTCGAGGAATCAAGGAGAAAACAGATTCTGCCGCTGAAGCAACCCTCGTGAAATATATATCTGCCAATTTCTTCATAAGTTTTGGGGCAGTGATCTCAGATGGGTTACTCAAGAAGTCAGAACCGGTGGCCTCAACGAACCCACTCAAGGCAGACTCAAAGGCAAATCCGGGGGCAGCGATCTCAGAGGTTATTATTATTATTATTATTATTATTATTATTATTATTATCAAAACAAATTTTACAATAAAATGGTGGACAATCGAGATACTATTTGTTTAGCAATAACAAAGCTAATTCAAGTAAAAATAAAACCAGCTACGCATGCCCGACATCATGAGAGTCTGAGACATATAATTTCTAAATCCGCATGAGCAGTACATTATTGTTATTATTATTTATTTATTTATTTATTTATGAACTTTCCAATTCAGTTGAATTTAGTTCAGATTCATTCAATTCAATATAATTTAAACACTTTCAATTCAGTTAATTTCAACCAGAAAGAATAGGACCTAACCGATGTACTTGAAAAAGTAATTACGTCTATCTACTTTCATATCGCAATGACCAGAAGTCCAGAAGCATGACTATTGCTCCAGGCCTCCCAATTCTAGTGTCAGGAGTACATATATACATGTCAGTAAATCTGTCATTACACCTTCACTTCCCTCATCATGCATCATGACTCTAATCTCCACAGTTATTAGTGCATTTTTTCAATTGATTTAGCGCTTCCCCACACCTTCACGCTTGGGCGGGCCTGCTATATCGGTCTCCTTCCCTACTAGTATGAGTAGGGGTACGAGTATGAGTACGAGTACGAGTACAGTATGATTATATGAGCACCTCTTTCTACCTTTAATTGCGGCTAAATCTCCTGTGATATTTTGGCTTTCACTATTCAGATCTTTTGCCCCCTACAGACACTAAATTACTTTTTTCTTCAGGAACAAGCGCTTAAATTGTTTAGTATTTACAAAAGTAGGCACTGGTAAATTTGCTGGAATAGAACGTGGACGATGATACAGTCAACATCTGAATAACGGATGAACCACCCGAGAAGAACAAAACAAAGCATCACGATGATGACAATAGAGACTGCCACAATGAAGGTCTCCGCTTCTAATCAGCCGTCATACTCATCTGTCCCGTGCCACTCCATCCTATCGAGGACTTCCCCATTGCCGTCCTTCTGGTTCAGGAGCTCCAGACACCAGGTTTACTCATTAGCTAAAGAACAAATTTACAATATTGTTATATGTGGACAAGGTTTTATCTTTGAGCGGATTCCTCAACATCATCCTTGAGCCTGGCATCACCATTTCCTGTCTGTTTCATTTTCTCCAGCTGCCTTAGCAGCTGTAACCTTTCTGACCCATACGTCGATGGTATCTGCATGAGAGATCATCATTAAGTCGACAAGGGTCTTATGTGATACTCACTAGTCAATTCAAATTGGATTAGAACATACCAAGGCCGGCACATATCTTTGGATGGCAGCCAACATAGCCGCATGCCCAACTGCAGTCACCTGCCAAAAATAAGAGCTACTAAGTCAGTGAATGATAACTCCCTGTGGCTGTTTGTATTCAAATTTATTGTTATCTTTCTAAAACAATTTACGGAGGTGCTTTAACTTTTGTTTGAAAGAAAATTTAAGTTGCCAGACGTCAAATGCCTTAACCTAAGAAGTAAGAAGTCAAACTAATTAAGAAGCATAACAGATGTAACTTATTTTAAAAACAGGAAGAATAGCATTTTCCTGGACTCGGCCAACAAGTTGTTGAAAATCACAATATCCATATTCAATAAAATAAAATTTGATTGATCCTGTAGCAGCTGGCAAAAAAGTAACTCACGGGAAGGAGCATCAGAATTCCAATAGGAACAACTGATGCAAGGTCAGTGAGAGTTCTTTGGAAAAACTTCTTTTCCTTGTCAGTTAACTCATCACCAATTACTGCCCTCCTGAGAAGCCCTGAAGCAGCAACCGTATCAATAGCTAAAAGTTGAGTGCCTTGCCAAACATCCTGCAGATAAATAATCATTTCAAGCACATAAAGTACTCCGTAATTGCTAACCTCTGTTCCACTCCCACTTAAGCTAGTGAGATGAACTTTGAAAAGGTGACAGGAACAAAATGGCATGAAGTGTAATTTATGAACGAGAAGGCTAAATAAAAACCAAATCCGAACATAAAACCCAAAACTTGTACCAAAATCAATAAAGTGACCTGGATTAAAGGTCAACTTTTTGCGTTAAGTGCTCATAACTACGGCTATTGAAACTCCCCCCCTCAGGGATGTACTTTTATGGAAGGTGTGCACATACCGTGCTTGTCTCTTTAAGCTTTTCAAGTGATTTTTCAATTAAGCTCCCATTCTTTTGCACTGGCACAAGTTCAGAGCCTCTAAGTATACTGACACGCTCAATATCCTGAAAAGATTGAAACAAGGTTTCATTACTAACTACAATCATAAATCTTACAGAATAAAGTTTAAGCCAGTCTTCAGGAATACAAGTATACAAAGCCGAACCACACTAGCCACCACTATAAAATTAAAATCTCTTTAACGGCATCACATCTACGTACAAATAGAGTTGTACCTATTATATCAAACAGCTTCAAAAAATATTACATCCATCAATGCAGTGCTGCAAAATTTATCATTGCAAGGCAACTTTTTCTGTCGGAGTATACACTTGAAGTTTCTATCAACACAAAAATAGGAGGGAAGTGGAGGGAGAGTGAAGCTAGTGAGTTTTCCTAAATACTTCCTATGGTGGAAATTGTCTCAGCAAGAGGAAGATATAGGGATCCCCCTACCTCCAAATTTGTTCCACCCCATATTGCTAACCAGACAAAAAAAAATTGCCACCGCCCATTTCCCTCTGAATCCTTTCATCCAGACAAAGGATTATTCTTTGTTAGGATCACTAATGTTATTATTAACTTATCATAGGGTCCCATTCACTGAATTCAACAGGGGAAACAATATAGCCAGTGACAGTGGGCATGGGAAGCCGATTAGCAGAGTATCTAGCACTCTCTACAGCTGTTAATCATGTGATACGGAAAAGGAAAATATTGGCGGATTTAGCCTACGAGCAAGATGAGGCAACTGAAGTTCTGGCGGATAATAAGTCGGCCAATGCCATTTCCAAAAAAATCCAGTCTGTTTAGCTAAGACAAATCCTATGAAGATCAAGTTCCATGTACTTCATGACATGGAGTAAGAAGAAAGTGAAGCTCATTCATTATCCGACCGAGTTCCGCCTATCTGGCATTTAGACAAAGGCTCTATCAAAAACAAGATTCGTATTCTTCTGGTGCAAGCTTGGCGTTACCTTAAAAGTCTTAAGGAGAAGTATTAGAATTCTTAAGGATATATGTTAGAATATGAAACTTTCATAGGTTGTTTTAGAATATTCTTGAAGTGTCTAGAATGTTCTAGAATAATGTAGAGTCATCTATAATGTAGAAGTACTAGACTATTCTAGAATAGTTATGAATGTTCCAGGTGTACAGAGAGAAACATATACGGAGTAACACATTTAGTAGGTTCGAATTCTTCTGGTGCAAGCTTGGTGTTACCTTAAAAGTCTTAAGGAGAAGTGTTAGAATTCTTAAGGATATATGTTGGAATATGAGACTTTCATAGGTTATTTTAGAATATTCTTGAAGTGTCTAGAATGTTCTAGAATAATGTAGAAGTACTAGACTATTCTAGAAGAGTTGTGAGTGTTCCAGGTGTAGATAGAGAAACATATACTCCATATCTAGGTCACTCGAGAATGTACTATTCTAGTGGTGGTGGTGGTAGTGGTGCTGGTAGTGGTATTACCTCACTACTCCCATTTACAATCACATATTCTCCAACAATAACAGAACTCATTAATCCATTTGAATTATTTATGCAGACTCAGAAAAAAAAAAAGCGGAAAATTTGACATAGATTGAGAAAACGTGAAATCAAAAATTTGATGACACCACACCGAGTTAGTGACAACCTTTCAACTGGAGTAGCAAATATGTGGTTCATTTTATTTATCCACAAATGATTTACAGAAAGCTAATATCCACTCATCAGGATCATCGCCTTTAACAGACTTCCAATCAGTGGCCCTCAATAAAAATTCAGTCAAAGGGATCTGAAAGATGAGACCCACTTAAGAGTAATAGGTCAGGAATAAGGACAATTTTTACTGCATACATTTAAAAATGAATAAACAGATCAAATTAAAGGATTGTTATCATGCGACATATCAAGTAATTCAAGGATTATAATGATTAACAAGACAGCAGCCCATAGTCCCATCAATCATTGAAAAAATATGCTAGCACTTTCAGAAACTCTTTCATCACAAAAAGGTATTGCTGAGCAATCAGGATATGCCAGACACTAGGTTCAGGTAAATTATTGAAACATCATGTCAACCAAAGATGTAAATGAAAGACCATAGGTTAACCAAGGTACCTCTTCACTTTCAGACTGGTTTGTGCTTCTTTGAACACGTTTTTCAAGCTCCATGAGCTCACTCCTCAATAGTTCAAAACGGTGAATTTCTGAAGAATCTGACTTTCCATTATCTCCACTCGACATATTAGATAAGGATGTATCTTCCTGCATTACAGAAAGGCAATACTCAAAACATGTTTCCTCTAAAGTTCACACTAAAATCAGATGGCAGATGCAGCTATATTTTATATAGCATACAACAAGCTATACTTTATTTAGTTCTGTACATTTTATTATTTAGTGAGGCATATTTTAGATTTTTAATCAAATGTAAAGAAGCAAACGAATCAGAGAAGTACTAGACAAAAGCCCACATGAGAAACAGTGGGACTAGGGCAATCCAACCTATTAAGAACAGAGGTCAAGAATGGATGAGAAGAGGAGTCTACAACTGAGGAAAACCCTATCTCGGGGTGCCACAACAAGTCAACAAGTCTCAAAGAATTTTGGGGGGAAGGCAATACATGATAGAAGTTCATTACAATCTTCTAGATATCCGGCTATTTCTAACCCCACACAAATATGTTGCCTCACCGTATAAATACTTTAAACTACTTATCAACAGGAAGTCAGGAATCATGCGCTCAAACAAAACGTTCCACATATAACCCCAATTAGCACATGACTTGATATTCAGTGAAGTGAAAAGAATACACCAAAAAAGCTCGCCCGTGTCATGAACTTAATGCCACATTTAAAAGTTCTAATCTTAGCATAGCTTACGAGTGAAATTCAGGTACTTAACCACTCCATTTAACCTCAGGCCCTGCCATGTAACTCAATGGAGTCAATGCAAACATAGATAACTTCTCGCGAGGATCTCTTAAAACCCAACTATAAAAAAAAACTAGGAAAGAAGACAGGACAACCACCTTTTCACATAAACTAATATCATCAAACAAGAGAAGCGATAAAAAAATAGTATATCTAATCAAGGGTCAAAGCATGCATTCATCAATCAATGAACTTCATCTTAACCCCTCCCGCACCAAGTTAAGCTTAGGAATAAAAGTGATGGGAAAGGTTCATGCATTGAAGGCAAAAGATTATGAAAGAAAACTCACCCAGAATACAAGCCGACCAAAGAATCATAGGGCAAACCACAGGTTCACAAGACCACAAGACAAAACTAAACGTTTCCCCCTTTTTAATCTATTTTATTTGTTACATACGTACTCAAAGTTATACCAGGGTTACTGGATTCCCTCGGATACACTGCGAATCGCAAATCAGTAAGGGCACATTTATAGCGAATCTAGTAACCATGCCTTCCACAACACAGATTCCTTGACACGAGAGAAGCCAGGTCTTAAGATGTAAAACTAAGGGTTCGTATATCAAGTTACAGATGGAAGGGAAACAGAACTCCCAGAAGCAGTCAGTTGTAAAAATCTTTGTATTAGGTAGATAATCCTTCTCCTACAACTCACGAGTCACGAGACCAGGTCGCTCTTTAGGGAGATGACAGTTCCACAGTTGTTTTCATAATCGAAACAGGTGCCAATCATTAGCTTGATCCCTTCCTATGACCAACATCATCTCTCTGTACAACACATAACCAACCTTCCTTCCCCCTCGAAAATTCGAAATGTAACCATAAACCAGCAAATTTAAACTAGAGCATCTGGCACTCATGCTTTTTCTCATCACAGAATCATAGGATAAAAGTACAATTGAGAGCCAAAAGATTTCCATTTTTGAAAACGCTTATAAATGCTCAGAATCCAGGAAGTATCAAACAATCAGGGAATATTGTAAGTTGGTACATACAATTATATTAGCATCCTTCAAAGAGTCACCGGAAGACTTCTTCATTGGATCACGGACAAGAAAGGCCCACAAACCACGAGGATTACTGAAAGCTCCAAAAAAGAAGTTTCACGTGTTGAGCCTCATGACATAAGATTCACAAGATTTTATGTTAAGTTTACGAACATCATTACAATATCCCTCATGAAACTTGTTTGACTTCTGATCACATACCCGTTGTTTTTTTCCACATCAGCCACACCCTGGCTTCTATCTTTGCCATTTTTAAATTTGCCTCTTTCATTATTAGCAATTGATTCAGCACCATCATTTTCCTAGTTCATCAATACAGCATATAAGTCCAAAAATAAAATGGCAGCAGGGAAGCTGGGACAACAACTATACATTAAGAATCATTATACATATTTTGCATGATTTTATCTAATTTTAGGTCAAATTGGGCCCCCTACGCTTAGATATATAAGTTGTTCAGTCGTGCAGGTCATGCGTGAAGATTTTTTACGTCATATACCGAAAAATAGTTTGGGCTGAATCAGTTCTCATGCAGGTTTTTATGATAATGCAGAAGGCTTACAGGAAAATAGATCAATGAATAGACAAACATAAGCAGCCCAATAGAACATTCATTACCTCCTGAAGACAAGCTGCCTTAGCCCTAAAAGATGCTTCAAGAAACTCAGCTTCTTTCTTAAGCTTCCTGATTTTCTCAAGATCAGAGCAAGCAGCTTTCAATTGTTCTTTTCCAGAGCCAGAACTGGATACATGCATCTCCTGGAGCAACTTCTCCAATTTAACCAAAGCTTCTTCTACATTTTCTAACGCCTATTATGGAATCATAGTCATAACAAGATAAGATTGATCTGAATTCCTCAATAAGAATGGAAGAAAATATCGAAGATGTCTTAGCCTAGTGGTTACGACTAGGTACCCTGGACAATATGTCTCAGGTTTGAATCCCCCCTATTGTAATGTAACTAAGTGCGCTCTTCATTGAAGAAAAAAATGATGAAAATGGTATTGTGAAGACACGAAGAGAACTTTTTCCTTAGCCCAACAAATAATTTTAAAAAACGATAGCCAGGGATAGGTATACAACTATTATCACTAAGAAGCTTACTAATGAGGGCACCTGTATGAAGACTAGATACGCAGTCAACAAACTAATATACCTTGTCAAAAGAATCTGGATCCCGCCTAGAGTTGAAGCTAGAAACAGATTCAGCATTCTGAACAGAATTGTTAGACTTGCTCCTGATAAATGCAGCCAAGTCAAGTTTGACAAACATATGGCAACAATTAGCTCAGTTTACTGGAATTAAAAAAAAATCTGGTATTTGTATGCATCATTACTTCAATGCGCATATAGTGTTGATAAGCCAAAAAGCAAGTACTCTAAGTTGAACATAAGGCCACACCAGGTTGTACGGATAGTATAGACATTCACTGAAACTAAATTTGTGGCTGATATTAAAAAAATTGTGGTTGTTATTGTTGTTGACGATGTTGCTCTTATAAAGACTGGTGCATATTTGATACAAAATTACAGGTTGGTTCAGATCCATATATGGTATGTATCCTCCAGACATCCTTGGCTGTAGCCCACAGTAAAACTTGGTACCTATCAACTAACGAATATAGCACACAGTCAAACATGGTATATACCATGCACTTGTGATCATTTGAATGAAGTTCCATTCCAACTTTTCTTCCACTCAAACCTATATTACTGCAGAAAAACCTTCTAGACAGCCATGACAAACCCATTGCTCTTCATGAAGCCATCTAGCAGTCTGAGAACGAATATGCCAGCTTTTTTTTAGGGGAAACATATGGGAAATGCACTTGCTAAATTCATTATATGTAGAAAACATCTTGGTTTAGAGCAGTAACAGAGATTTAATGTCTTACATTATGCAATATAACTCTGCCAAGGGCTAATTGTACTAGAAGTGGAACATGAGATAGGATTGTTCGGTTCAATTAGGCTCATTTTAAAATATTTTCTTTCTGCCACTCCTGTCACCATTTACACACTTAAGAACATATATACGAAGAGCATAAACTCACTTTAGCAGGCCTAGTTCCTCCATGGATCTCCCAAGTGTGTTCAGTCTATGACAAAAAAAGAACAAATGATTAAGGAATGTAAATGTGTGAAAGCAATACCGGAAAAAAAAAAATCCAAGTTCAATGAAACACAAATATTACCCCTTCGAAAGAAACTGTGCTGCCTTCACATTGGAAGGGTTTTCTACCCATTTACTATGTTTAATGAAGACCCGGGTCCATTGCGAACAAACTTCTAATGCCTTTTGAACAGCTTCTGGATTTGGAGGACCGTCAGACTGCCTTTCATGCCCATGCATGTTTTTGGGGGTGTTGCTGTAACCGGGATAGAAAGGAAGCCAATCGAGCTCTTCACACACTACCTGCAGAATCAGATCACAGATTTACATGTTTTAACCTACACGATGATGTCTTTAGCTGATCACACTAAAGCACGCTTACTTCTACATACAGTTCATAAGAACTGATTGGAGAGAGCTGTGGATAATATAGCACACATCCACTGACAAAATATCTGACAAATGGCACACACAAATAAAGGTCACTATTCATGATAAAAAGCGAGAGAACTTTATTCAGATCCAGTCTAGGACAGACCTGATGAAGCATTCAACTGGTTCATCAATTTTATCAAAACCATTTGCAGCTAGGAATGACCGTGTACTTCTGCCTAGGGCGACAAAAAATCCAAAGACAGCCAGATCCTTCTCCAATACCTGTTTTGTAATAAAATAACATTCCGCTAAAATTAGAAAACATTCCATTTAAAAAAATGCTTGTCTATGGACAACATTCAGCCATGCCTAGGGCAACATTCAGACAACATTCAGGCAACATTCAGACAACATTGCCCCGTTTCATCATTATTTGTGAGGAGTATTTTAATGAAACGAGGCAAAAGATAGTGAACAGAGGGAGTATATGTAATTCATAATTTAAGGGTTAACCTACACAGACACGTAATATGACATTTTATAATTACTAATTTAAATCAAAATACTACGGAGTAATATTTAAAGTTGAAAATATATTTATGTAAACTGGTATTTTTAACATTGAAATTTTTAAAATAATTCACTGACAATAAATGAATGCAATCTGCTATACAGTTTCTAAATGTGAACAAATTAACCTACATACTTTATGTAGTCTAAAATTTCAAATTTCTACACAAAATTTTAAAAAAATAATGTTGCGAAATCAGAGTTGGTCACCCACAAATTAAATCAAATTTTGTAGCAACAACATCAGAGCCTTAGTCCCAAAAAGATTTGGGGTCGGCTAAAAAGAATCAATATCTGAGGTCGTCAAGTCATCAGAATGTAGGGAAACTATTGATGAGGTGGCTTCATAAGAATGTTTTAAATGTTGTTGCTTTAAATGATACAGAATTCTGCCAAAATTAGAAAACATACCATTTAAAGAAGAATGCTTTTCTATATGGACACTATTATTAGATGTAATATTATATAGAATAAAACAAAATCAATTTCAGATAACATTCAGCCTAAAGAACAAACATCGCTAAAAAAGAACAAACATCGCTATTGCAACTAACTCCTAATCAAACTGTAAACCAAGTCAGTTGCTCCAGTTCCTTGCATTTGCCTAACTTTACCGCACCAAAATATCATTTTCAACAAATACTGCATCATTGAAAGACTGGTAGACTTCACATATATTCTGGACTTTCAAATCTCTTCACCAATGAAAAGCATAGTAGAAAAATGTAAAAGTGCCAAGAAGTTGCACAGTGTTAAAGTGGTATGTAGTGGAAGAAAAAGAATGGTTCCCTGGGTAATTTATTAACCAACAAGGTACTAAGGGCAATCTTAGCTTGAGCAAAGAATACTAGAATCTGTATCCCTGAGCCTTTATCAGACTCTCCACCCTCAGCCCTCAGGAGTGATGAATGATGATCCTCCATGACACCGAATTTTACAGATATCATCCAAATCAAAGACAGTACTACCAAACATAAGTGTCCATAAGATCTGATTGTAAAACCACGACATACAAAAAATTACTTATTGACCCAAAATCACCTACAAAATCCAGCCAAAAAAGAATTTCAATAACATTGCCTACTACTGATCATGCATGAACAGTTAACTACCTTCCATATAACCAACTTTGAAATGGGAGAGACAAACAGAATACATATGCGCCACACAGGCCAGCTTCACAAGCAAAGTCAGTTGCAGCCATTCCAACAAAGAGGGATGATCATGAAAAGTTACATTTTAGCATCGAACATCCTTATGAAAGCCGGGATGTTTATTCATGCATTTCTTACCCATGAGAATGGTCTACTAATGCAGCAAAGGACTTCAACACTAAGTGTTAACAGAGCACTTGGTGAAATAAGTTGTAGAAAGCTTGTTTATCACAGATGAAATAATTTAAGTAATGATCACTAGTAAAAGCAGTCACTGGGATCAATGCCATTACCAATTATTACCTTGGCGGCTTGGCATGGTAATGATCCTGAAACCCTTTACTTTAACTCCAGCATAGTGAACACTTCTATGCTGGCTTAGCAAACATATGTCCCATCAGCAATTATGAAAGTCAATACTAAACCACCAAAACAATCAGGTAAACGAAAAGAAATGAAAGTTTAACTGATCCACACACACACTAGGAAATGTATACTACTAACCAGATCCAATCACAATTACATCATGTGATGTTGATGGTGAAAGCAATACTTAGATACTTCAGACAAATAAAAAGAAAAATAATCAGACGGAACCCAATATAGGAAAGAGAAGGCTGAAAACTAAAAGGGAAGGCGTGGTAAAGGCTGTATCAATTCACTTCGACGCCCTTATGTCTCATTTTGAGTGTTTGAAGATTTCCTTACGATTAAACAGATTGTAGCAAGGGCCAAAGGGGTGTGAATCACTTTTATCTATCAGAATTGGAGGAGCAGAAATGTGTGTAGAATTGAGGAACCTGGAATAGTGTGTAAGCAGGTGAAAAAAAGAACTACTCATCAGACTGAAAGGAAGCAATCCTGCAGGGAAGCATCTGATGAACAGAAGATGGATAGATAATCTAACAACTTGGGGATGTTCTTTGTTTAGATCTGAGCTGTTACTGTTCTAAATGAGATTGATTTAATTTGTGAAGTTGGGAGGACAATAATGAGAACTTACCTTTTCCAAAAATATATACAAAAAATATAGCTCTGAAAGTCACACACCAAGAAAAATTCCTTTTAAACTTCTATAAATTAATGGTAGTAAAGGTGAAATTTCTCCAAACTCTAAAACTCCTCTTCAACCAGACCTCAACCCTTTTAGAAGTTAACATCGTCCCAAATAATTTTTGAAGGAGAGAAAAAGTGGCAGGAAACAGGGAGAGGAAAAAACGATACTACAAACTTAGTCTGCCACTCTGCCTACATTCTAATATGCGCCCAGCACTCCAATATCCTTCAATCTCAATTGCCCATATAAAACTTACATATCCGTGTATACTTGCAGTTTAAACGGTATAAGACAGCCTCATACATAAAATATCATTCAGGCATGCAGCTAAACGTTTATTCAAACAAACATAAAAGTTACTCTGAGTGTTACTCACTTCAATACTTTCTGATGTGGTGAGTTTTGACCATATTTTCTCTCTATCAATAGCTCTTTGCAGCTGCTTCTGCGCAAGATCAACCCAAAATATCATCTCATCAATTGAGCAATCACCAGTTACCCCACAAGCTGCAGCTCTCGGTCCAAAATGAACCAAGAATTCTCTCTGTAAACCAATTTCCTTTGCAGTATGATAAGCTTCATGTATAGGAACAAGACCAACTAGAACGTCCATCAAACTACCAGTTACACCGGGGATCATGGAGAAGAACTGTGAACAAGAAACCTTTGCTGGCCCAATCTTTGTTATCACTGACGCACAGACCAAACCTAGAACAAGGAGTGACATATCTCCGGCATTATCTGACCCAGAAGATGTTATTTTGCCATTCCTGAGACAAAGTCATCTAGTTTTAATACCTACAACAGATTCACGAGCAGACCAGCAAACTATCAACAATATACATAATTTAAATAGAGGGTGATCACATACATTGTGGCGGCCTTGAAACGAGGATCTCTTTCAAAGTGATTTACAAATGTTGTTACAACAACCGGTATTTGTTCAGACCAAAACCATTCAAGAAGTTGAGGCTGCTTGCCAGATAATTTCTCCCTGATTGTACTTTCCAAAGGGGTAGACAGCCGTAACAAGCTGCATCACCATAAAGCAAAAAGATATGTGAAAAGTCCAGCACCTTAAAGCTCAATGAAAAATACACAGGGCTGCTCAAAAGAAAAAAATGATAAAAGAAATGAAGCCCGCCTACAAAATATGATCCTTTAGGAAAACTACTGATAAGAAGCAGGCCTTAGTATCACCCAGCCAAATTAGTTGCGGAGCTCACCATAACTACTCTAGCGCTACAAACTATTTCGTTGGCGAAAGAGGGGTAAAGCAAGGGCCAAGGCCTGCTTCACTATCAAGGACCTAGGACTCAGAAAATATAGAAGCGTATGAGCTACTCCATCACTTGACTATTTCCACTATTACTTAGTTTGCACTAGCAGAAGGTCAGCTAGAGACTCACTTTAGTTACCCGAGTGGATCAAAATAAGAAAGAAGGTCCACTCACTGATAAATACCAGAAATTCTAAATTCTAATAATCACTCACTCTTGATGGACATTCTAAATTCTAATAAAGAGGAGAATAGAGGAGAATATTGAAACATTCCAATTCGATGGACAAATAAGCAGGCTAATACTCGTAACAAATTATCATCTTTCTCTAAGAAATAAAGAGATTGACATTTTTTATTCAAACTTCATTTATCTTTAGGGTATTATTGTACTTTGTTTGTTTCAAAGTTAGTTAAATACTTAAATCCCCTAGAATTTTCATTTTCTATTTTTTCACTGTATTGCTCTTCGCCAATGAATGTTTACTAATTAAAAAATAACTACTTTAGAAAAGAGAAATTCAAAATAAAAAAATATTGTTGCTTATACAAAATATATTTACGAAAATCGTGCTTTCCTTGCACACATAATTACTTTATAGTCCTATTACATTAGGTGTTCGATAAACCAAAAAGTCACTTTTAATTTCGGCTAGTATATATCCTACCAAAATTTCAGTTAAAAACAACTTCTTCTACCAACCCCAAATTTCTATCCACAATTTATAATATGAAACAACAATATCAATTTAATACACACACGATAGGTGATAACTAAAAAAGTCTGTGCATAGCACGGGTACAAAACTAGTTCACTTGAAAAAAAAAAACTTTTTGATTCAATTCTTTTATAAAGTAAATATGAAACCCTAACAGAAAAAAATACTTTAATTTAAACCACAATTTGATAAAAAAAATGTCCAGGAGACATAATTAGCTTACTTAACTCCATGTGTCATTTACAAAATTCACTTCTTTTAAGAGTCAAAAAAGGGGGAATGACTCATAAAACATTAAGAATTTTGTACTATTGCACAGAATAGAAGACAAATGAACTATTCAAAATCTCCAAGTCCGTATTAATTGCATAAAAATAAAATCAAAATCAGAGCTAACTTAGCAGTCTTGTGCAGGGAGTAGAAACTAGTCAATGCGGCGTCATGCAGGCAAGAACAGGGCGGGGAAGGTATAATTTGGCTGGTGCATGGTAGGAAGTTGTTCTTATATGAGCAGATTTTAAATTTCAACTCTAAATGTTAAATTCAACTCAAACAGCAACTACCAAGTACAGGACAGATATTCAAAAAATGCCTTTACATGTGATATACGTCCTTCAACACAAACCCCTCCCCACATCCAAAAAAAATAAGAGGAAAAAATGATCCTATCATGTTCGAAGTTCAAACCTACCATTATACTCCGTAGCTATTTAAATTTACGTCTCTACAACAATTATTTATATCTAAGTCTCCGCAACAATTATTGCTGTAAAACTTGATTGAGAGACTTGATGAAGACAGAGACACCATCTAGTACCACTTGTAATGTGCAAGCATATAAAAGAGGGAACTACCTTCTTTGGACAACAACATGTACTTCCTTATCTCCTCCATCCCCGCGTGACGCAACTTCATGTGCAGCTTGCAACAACGCATAGACAGATGCCTGAAAAGTAAATTGTACAAACCTAATAAAGGTGTCGAGGAAACTGAGATTGAACACCAAAAAAAGCAGGAATGTGCAACTTTCACATGTAATGCAGCTATAGCCTATGAGTCCTCCTCATAGAAACGCAAATTTCATATCTATCTGAAACAATTTTACTGTCAGTAACAGAGCAAAAAGGATTCAACTATGACTGGACAGACGTTTAAAAATTGTATCTTTTTCTCATTCAATTCCTCCCCCTACCTCCTTCATAGCAAAAGCCGTGTAGACAGAAGATAGAAAATCAGCAAATGAAGAGTTTAAAAGCCCATCACGTAGCATCATACGCTCAATCGAAGATCTGGATTAGTGTAGCGATGACAGGCCTAAAGAATAATAAGAACATAGTGAACAGCAGTTCTTACATCCTCAGTATATCTGTAACATTGGTCGAAGAATTAATTTAGTCATTTTCTCCGGACTTCAAATAATATTGCTTCATACAAATAACAAATTACGGCAAAAACAGGCAAATAGCCCACATTCTTATATGATTTCACGTAAGATTTAGCCTATGACATCATCCATGTTCTAAAGATCATTTGCAAGACCATCTCTCGACAGGAAACCTACTTTGATACATGACAGGATAACAAAGCAAAAAAGAACTACTACTGAAAAGTAAATGACTGCAGTGACCCAACCTACATTGATTGACTTACTATCACGTAAATTAGAAAGGATATTCTTTTATAGATTCTCACAATGCAAAAAAAAACCTAGATTTTATAAAATGAATCCAACATCTAATGAACCTTCCATGGCAACCTGATATGATATTGCCTTTGCCCATGCATTTTTGTCAACACCCAGCCATGCTGCTGAAAACCAGGGTATTTTCCATAGTGAACTTTTTTCTTTTATTGACAGTTCAAAAACTCTGGCTGCATCATATAAAGATTGCACAAGACCGTCATTATAGTCTTCATTTTCCAGTGCTTGATCAAGTCTCATTCTCATTGCTTCAACATCTCTGCTCATGTTAGCTTTAGGATTCCCATTGACTTTTACACCATCATCAGCAGAAGCAAACTGAATGAAGTTCCCAGTTCTTCCTAATTTGTGAGAAAATAGTGTTTGTTTACGAACCCTCAAATACCTACAACTAAATCTATAATTTCTGTTTTCACGCTCTGTACATTTCACGAAAGTCTTCCCAATAACAGTGCGATCTGCCAGATCTAAATCAACCACCCTGTACAAAATCTGGACTTTACTTGATTTGCAAACAGATAACCGGGTAGAAGTGCTGCCAATAGGAAACAAGTCAGAAAATAGTAAGCACTTCTTTTAAATTTCTAAGATACAGTTAAATGCTCGAGTATAGTGAAAGAGACTTTGCACTTAAAAAACTAACTATGACAATGATCTTCTTTTATACAAGGACATCCCGTGGTCTCCAAGGCGCACGACATCTTACATCGCTAGTTTATCCTAAATTTAGCCTTGCTCTACCTACTAGTAGGCTAACGATTACCCTATAGGACTTGGGCTAACGATGACACATAGTAGCTAGTCTAACGATTATACCCTAGACCCAACTTTGTTTTATAGCAACACGAAATAGTAAGTGTTGATTTCTTTCTTTTTATTAATCTGGCTAATCTAAATCAAATACAGGTCAGGCACGCTTGCCAAAGTCACCCATTTCATTTCTCATGTACGCAACTTGTAGTATAGTGAGTATGATCTTTGATTTATCCGAGCTTTGATACATTCTACGCACATCTTATGCACCATCCTTCATGTTTATGACGACACCATCCATGACATCCTTCACAAAAAACATCTATTTTCCTTGTACAAGAAAGAACATGCTTCATCTCTCAATGATTGCAATTAATAAAAAGCCAATCCTGTTCCAATTCATATCACCAACATCAAAACTAACCTCATTAACTGTCTAGTGTCTGTCAACTACAAAAACGCCTCCCGGTGAACAAAACTACGATTCAAAAATCCATCTCAGCAGATATCAACGAAAAGTATTTAGATTGCTTCTGAAAAGCTCGATCAAAAATTATACTGTACTCAAAATTAATCTCTCAACTCATACGCACATCAACTACTACTACCAATAATCAATCATATAAACTAACATACCTAAATTGTAGCAAAAACGACAATTTAAACAGCCAATTCAGTTCACATGCTCTACTAAAAACCCTAATAAAAAAAAAAAACAGCGCCATAGTTTAGTGCGTAGAACATCGCAAATGAAGGAATTGAGGGGGAAGACAGACCTTGGAGATAAAAAGCAATGGTGATGAAGTTTAGTGGACATCTGCGTAAGATAGATGAATGAGTGAGACGGAACTTGGGTGGGAAGTTTTTGGTGAAAGATAAGAAGAAGAGAACGAGTGCAATACTATCGTTTAGTTTAGGAACAAAGAAGGAGGGACGGAGGTGGGAATCTGTCCGCCAACAATTTATCCATCTACGTGGATTAAGCTCCACTATTCTTTTGCCAGGACGGTTTATCACCGACTATGTCCCCATTTAGTCTTGCTCAAACCTTCCGGTCAACCCTGACCCGGTAACGGACCGCCTCCCGGATCTATTGTGTCGACCCGTCAAACCCAGCTCTAACCCGCTTCAGCCACTGGCGGATCTAGGGAGGCACGTGACCCCCATCCTGTTTGTAACAAATAAGTACTCCACTACTCCTTAAAGAATCCTGGGTTCGAAAGCTTGTTAAAAGGAGTCAAACCCGGGTCTCTAGTAAGAAACACTAGCAAGTTAACCAATCCAACAGCCACAAATGTTTGATTATAATGAAAGTTAAATATATTTGAACCATTTTTATAAGTCACTAATTTACCTTCTAATCTATTACTATAGGTGATTTATGCAAAATAATCATCGTAATTTTTTTAATATTTTTGGTAGATTAATAATGTACTCCGTAGTAGCTTTAATAATTAAATTTTACTTTTTCCAAGAATATTATAAATAGAGAAATGACATAGTGGTAATATATATAACAACTCACGAAATCCGAGATTTTTTTTGTGCCCCCAGTATTCGAAAATCTTGCGTCCGCCACTGGCTCCAGCCCAAAACATGCGTTCGAGACTTGCATACCCGATCAGTGTCAGCTAGGAATGACAGTAGGTCCAGGACCCTAATGGGGTGGGTCTAATGAGCCCATATTTTCGGACCCAATGGGCACTGGTCGGGTCTGGGCCTTAAAAAACATGGGTCCGGGTCTGGGTTTAAGTTATGAGACCCAAACCCGAGCCATCGTCCCATGGGTCCCATCATTTTTATGTATTTTCTCATGAAATTGTCACTTATAACTTCTCTTTTATCTTTGTTAGCAGATTTAAGCATCAATTTAGTTGATTTTCTTGCTGCAAATGATGAAAAATACCCTTGTCTTAAGCATCAATCAAATGTAGTTGTTAGCAGATTTAAGCATCAATCAAATGTAAAGTGTTATAGTGGTAGGGATGGTATATGAATTGCCCTTGTCTTATCAACCCGTGCTCAATTCCCACTGCTAGTGTTTATGCTGGAGTATCATCAACTCAGTTCGGATCAGAATCAAAGCAAAAGATTTGGAGAATATTACCTCTGAAGATATTGACTATCTTAGGAGGATCGGATATAATCTCTAAGTTTTTTTATTTGCCTCGCATTCTTTGTTCGGTATTGGCTGATGTGATTTCGTTGTTAGGATACAATATATTTTGTAAAATCTATTATTTTGATGAATATAACTCACATTTCACCCAAAAAAAATGATGAAAAATACTACTGTAAGATTTTCAAGTTCTTGACTTTGAGATTTGCTATAGTTTTTCGGAGTTGCTAAATCATATATGGAAATTACTACGCTGTACACATTTTGTCATTGATTTTTCCGTTATTACCCTTCCCATTCATAATAGTAAAACACATGCCTCCCCTTTTCATCTCTCTTAAAACATACTCGTAACCGATTTAGTCGAATTTTACGATTATATGGATTCTATTTCGCACATGAAAGAAGGGATCATTTTCGATTCGTTAATTTATTAGTTTTACAATTGAATTTAGTAGACTTTTATTCTTATTATTATTATTATTATTCTTATTCGATTTTATTTTTTTCAATTAGGGTTTGGGTGGATTGTTGATGGGTGAGGGTGAAGAATACGCCGGCGAGTGTCAGGTGATGAGGGTGACGGAATGACAAGTCTCAGGGGAAAGACGATGACCGACGACTTCAAGGGAGGCGTTGGGACGACGAGGTATAGGGAGGCCACGAAGTGGTTGTTGGGGTGAGGGGTGTGAGGGGGAGGACGTGGTGGGGACAAAGGGTCAGAGTGTTGGACGGTGTGCCGGCGAGGAGTTGGGGATCACTACAAAAATCGAGCCCGAATTGCGTCGGACAAATCCGACGCAAAATGACAATATCCGACGCAAAATGCAAATTGCGTCGGATTAGCCGATGCAAACGACCGACGTAATATTTTGACGCAATTTTTTTTTTTTGCATCGGCTAATCCGACGCATAGTATTTGCGTCGGCTTGCGTCGGCCGCTCCGATGCGAACACATGGAGGTCAACGTCCTGTCAACGGGTTTTGCGTGGGATTAGCCGACGCAAAGTCAACAGAATTTTTGACTTTGCGTCGGCTAATCCCACGCAAAGCCATTGTCTGAGATCTGACTGAGGGACTTTGCGTGGGATTAGCCGACGCAAAGTCAACAGAATTTTTGACTTTGCGTCGGCTAATCCCACGCAAAGCCCCATAGTCAGATCTCAGTCAATGGGTTTGCGTGGGATTAGCCGACGCAAAGTCATAGTTTTTGTTGACTTTGCGTCGGCTAATCCCACGCAAAGCCATTGACTGACATTTGACTGTGGGGCTTTGCGTGGGATTAGCCGACGCAAAGTCAACAAAAACTATGACTTTGCGTCGGCTAATCCCACGCAAAGCCTATTAACAAAAAAAATCGTTTCTTTGTTTTCAGCTCCCCATACGCGCGAAATAAAACAACCTGCAAATAAACAACCCACCCCTACAACAAACCACAGCAGCACATCCTAAACCAAAATCCATCAATAACTCCAATCAAAGCTCTCTTCTTCACAAATCTCCACAAAACGACACAAACATAAACTAATGTAATGTTATAGAAAATGAAAATATTACAAAGACAACCGTTTCTAGGTTCAGAATTCAACCAGAGTGTAAACAAGACAACCAGCGCTAGGAGTTGGTAAAATATATATACACACAATGTAATCAAAGTGTAAACAAGTAACATAAGGGAGCTGAACTACCTAAGAAAGAGACTCGATGTGCTCCGATCCAAAGGGATGACCATCGTTGTTGTCGTCATCGTCGCGCCTAGTCATGCGTGGCCCTCCACCGCATCCCTCGTTCCCCATGGAGAACCGTTCCCTCATGAACTGAATAAACTGGTCCTGCTCTTCGCACCTCTTCTCCAATGTCTTCAGACGCTCTTCTTGTCTTTGGAATTTATCTTCCATACGCTCGTTGAGTGTGCGTTCCTGCGAGGTGGCGGTAGGGAGGTACGTGTCCGCAGATACCTCCTTACCTCGGTTCAAGCATGGGCGAAAGAGCTGTTTCGCCGCATTCCCTATCCCCCAGAACCGTCCCTTCTGGTTATAGCCACCCGTCACAACGTGGAAGATCTTCAGCGTGTTGGGTGCCTGATCAGAGGCGCGTGCCTCCTCCACCGCTCTCTGATAGTTCTCCTGAAACAGCAACATGAAATAGTGTTACAACTTTTAGAACACATACTATCACGTCGTAATTTTCGTGCCTAGTATATTTTTTAAAAACATTACTACTACTCACCACGATCTCCGGTCCTCTAGGGTCTATCCACTTGCCGTCTTTCCCCTTCTTCGTCTTCTCCAAGAGCTCGACCGGGGTTGCAGTTGGGCCCTTCATATAACAGTGTTAAAACTTTCAGCATTTATTTACCAATAGTATATGTTGAATTATACTCAAACTTTTTACTTGTTTTATAAGCACTTACCAACGCCGCGAAGGCTGTTGCTGCACTCCTACTTCCGAGGCAGCTGGTGGGTTTCGCCACCCCGTCCACCTGCCCACCTCTCCTGTTCGACGACTTAATCGCCGATTTCTTCTTGAAAGCTGGGTCGGCAGCGTTCTTCTTCAATATCTCCCACTTCTCTTGCGGAATCCAGTCCGCCTTGTCGACCCTCGGAACAGCTCGCTGGAAGAGGTCGGTTATCTTCTTCTTTATCCGAGTCTCAAAATCCGACCTGAGGTCGTACCCCAGGTCTATACACACTCTCCTCTGTTTGTCAAAAAAAAAGATTCGTTAGCGACAATTGAATGTATAAATCGTGCAACGAAAACCTTAGAAACACAGACGAGGTAATTACCGCGAAGTGCATATACATCGCATCCCGAGCTTCCGGTGGTGCCTCCGTCCAGCTACGGTAGGCGCCAGGCGTGGACGCATACGTCATTAGTACGGAATCCCGCAAATAATCCGAGTACTTCTTGTCGTCCCACCTACACAAGTCAATTATGATAATGTGAAGCAAATAAATGAGTGAAAATTTAGAAAAGAACTGGTTACAACAACTAAAACTCACCAACTAGCTCCCCTCACTTTCTGCCGTGAAAGGAACTCTTTCCCAGGCGTGGCAACGTAGATCGTCGCCCCGACTTCCTGGACAGCGTCCACACCATGTATGACAGGAGTCCTAGGCACGTCCTCCTCCATGTGGTCACCATGGCTGCTGCCTCCCGTCAGCATCTCGCTGCTACCTGCCATAATCACGTCTACAAAATATGTTTGCGCAAAGTTAAACTGTAGAGTCAGTTCGTTTAGGGTAAAGCAGGAATTTCATTAAGTACCAAAATAGTCTTCAATTACAAATAATTAAATTACAACAAATTAAATTACAACTTATGCGAATAAGATACAAACAACTACATAATTGCTAATTATCGTCACTGTCACTGTCACTGTCCGCGTCGGTGTGCGGTTCAATGAACCCCTCGTCCCCGTCTTCATCATCATCGTCCCAATCAGTATTCACCTCATCACCATCATCTTCATCGTCGATGACCAAGTCGTCGTCCTCATCACCCTCTCCCTCAGGAACAATCCAGTCGGCAAACTCGTCGTCCTCCCCTACAGCACCAGCAACTTCGACTACATATTCTTCTTCATTGACGTCAGTGTCTTCGATCAGAGTTGATGACATCGGCTGATTATTACCAACCACACTCTCTTGGTAGACGTCATCGTCAATGATAGAATTATCAACTTGTGATCTTGCCTTGATTTTGAAAACCGCAGACCAATTCGTACTCTTTTTTCCCTTTGGGTAAGGTGCATAGCAGACTTGATCGACTTGATACGCCAACACAAAAGGGTTGTGCCCTCGCAGTTTTCTAGTCAGGTCGACATCCACAAGATTGTAGTTCTCATGAACAGTGACTCCGTGCGGGGAGTTGTCGATCCAATCACATTTGAACAGTATGGCCTTGCAGTTTTTGTGGCTGTCGTAGTAGTCTAGCTTGATCACCTCGATTAGTGTTCCATAGTAATCTGACCCTTCGGTGGACAACACACATACGCCGTTACTTTTGGTCAGTTTCGGAACATCAACACCCTCGGTAAACGCACGGAACTTGTACCCGTTAATTGTATATCGCCTCCAAGTTCTGACTCGTGAAGACGGCCCAGTGACTAGTGGTCTTACCATGGGATCCTCCAGCGCTTCAGGCTATTGTCAACATAAAATTCGTCGAAAAACAATGCAATTAAATTTTGTACCAAACACATACACAATTTATAATGATCAAGCAAATAGCATTTCAACATACTTGAGTACGTAGCCATGAGGGAAACAGTGACTCATACGCCACCCAAACATCTTCAGATGTTTTCACTCCCGCATGTTCTGCCATAATGAAAGCCTCGAATTTCCTGAAATTTTCAGCAGTTGTACTTAATCACACATACTACCAATTATGAGGAGGGTATGTTGTACGTGAGTTACTTACTCCTCGTACGGTCTGATTACAGGGCCACAGTTTCTCAGAACGTAGGAGTGTGCCTGCTTGTACTCAACATCGGTCAACCACCTCTCCTTACATTTTCCAGTGGTACTTCCAACATCAGACTGAAAGGGTTCCACCTCTATTTGGTGGTCTTCAGTCTGATGCGCACCCACGTCTAGGTCTTTGGATTTTGTGTCAACGTGCTCTTCGAAGTAGAAGGAGCAGAAGTTTGATGTCTCCTCTAACAAATACGCGTTGCATATTGAACCCTCAACACGTGCTTTGTTACCAATTTTTTTTTTCAGATGGTTTAAGAACCTGCAAATTAAAATATTAGCTCTCATGTAAGAATTAATTGGTAATCAATGCATGGAAAGTCACACGAAGGACAGTTGAGGACGTTACCTTTCGAATGGGTACATCCACCTGTACTGAACAGGACCGCCAACCCTTGCCTCATACGGCAAATGAAGTGGGAGATGCTCCATCGAGTTGAAGAATGACGGAGGGAATATTTTCTCCAACTTGCAAAGGATCTCGGGAATACTGTTCTCAAGTCGATTCATGGACTCGACTGACACCATAGTGGAACACAAATCTCGGAAGAACTGACTGATCTCTGTCAATGCATTCCACGTGTTCATTGGCAGCAGCTGCTTCAAAGCTACTGGCATCAAGCGCGACATAAACACGTGACAGTCGTGGCTTTTCATGCCATGCAAAATTAACTTGGACTGGTCCACACACCGGGATAAGTCGGATGCGTAACCATCCGGAAACTTCAAACCACTCACCCAATCGCACAAAGCCTTCCTATCATTTTTGTCCATAACAAAGGACGACGATTTGGGTCGCCCAAGACACAGTTCCTTGAAATCTGCTTTGCCTTTTGTTCCGAAGGCTGTCTTGTTCGGTACATCCATCACGGTGTTGATAATCTGCTCAAAGAAATTCTTCTCGATATGCATAACATCAAGGTTGTGTCTGATAAGCAGAGTGTGCCAGTACGGAAGTTCCCAGAATATGCTCTGCTTCCACCAACCTTCCTTCTTGTCCTTCAATTTTTTCAACTGTTGGTGGGTAGCGTGTACTATTGTAGGGTACTTCTGCACATCTGCCCATATCTCATCGCCTGTTAACCGTTTACATGCGATCCTAGTTTCATCGGGTTGTTTCTTCAGAAAACTCTTACAGTTATGCCTAAATGGATGGTCGGAAGGTAGAAATTGTCTGTGACAGTCAAACCAAGATACCTTTCCGCTATTTTTAAGCCAAAAGGATTTTTGATCCTTCGCTTGACAGTAAGGACAAGCACGATAACCCGTTGTACTCCAACCAGACAACATCCCGTAAGCTGGGAAGTCGTTGATGGTCCACATTAGTGCAGCTCGTAAATTGAAACTAGTTTTCCTAGACACATCGTACGTGTAAATCCCATTATCCCACAAACTTTTTAACTCCTCAACAAGTGGTTGGAGATACACGTCCATATTGGCTTTCGGGTTCTTAGGGCCAGGAACAATAAGTGACAGGAGCATAAATTGTCTCTTATTGCATAACCACGGCGGTAGGTTGTACGGTGTCAAAATAACCGGCCAACACGAGTACGACTTGCCGAACTGCCCGTAGGGTGAGAAACCATCTGTGCACAAACCCAAACGTACGTTGCGCGGTTCTTTCGCGAACTCGGGATGTTTGATATCAAATGTCTTCCAAGCTTCACCATCGCTAGGGTGTGTCATCATACCACTAACTCTGATTTTGGAGTTACTGTGGTGCCAACTCATCTCGCCCGCAATTTTTTTTGTCGCATACAGTCTTTGGAGCCTCGGACCAACTGGGAAGTAAGTCAAGACCTTAGTTGGTACTCTCTTCCCCCTCGTATTTTTTGTTCGACTCTTGTACCTCCCGGATCCACATTTCCTACATGCGTCGAGGTCCGAATCTCCCTTCCAGAACAGCATGCATCCATTCGGACACGAGTCTATCTTTTCGTGGGGGAGTTGGAGGCCCTTCAACAAATTTTTAACCTCGTAGAAATTATTTGCCATGACATTCTCCTTAGTGCCTCGTAGAATGTCAATTAGCAGTTGGATCCAACCGTCTAAATGTCTTAAGGCCATGTTGCTCTCGCACTTCAAAGTCAGCATCCTTGAAGCGACTTGCAACAGACTCATATCGCACCCGCTGAAAACTGGGAGTTCGGCATTTTTTAGCATTTCGAAAAAGGAAAGGACTTGTGGGTTAGGTTCATGTTGTACTTCTTCGTCGCTTAAGTTGTCTGGGTTACGTTCCTCCTCCATGATGTCCTCAACCGTCGTACGCAGTGCGTCCTCTACGAAGTCCCGGTACGGATTTTCGCGAACAGGTTCTTGCAGGCGACTACTTTCATTTTCACCATGATACGTCCACACGTAGTAGTTCTCAACAAAACCGTGCTTGTATAGATGCTGTTTGACATCTACTTCATGTTTTAAGGCACGGTTTTGACATTTTCTACATGGGCACCTAAGCTGCTCGCTGGTGTAGTGGGGGTTATTATCTAAGGAAAACTTGATGAACTCCTCCACACCGTCTCTAAATTCTATTTTCGGTCGCTTATTGTCGGACAGTCTCTCGTACATCCAACTTCGTTCTACTCTATTCATTCTATATGGATTGAACTATGAATGATTAGGGTATGTAGACATGAACAAAATGGCGTGGGGGAAGAAGTCAACAACATGGAATTTGAAGAAAAGTTCGCGAATTTCAGTTGAAGTTGGAACTCTCACAACCATCACTTTAAAAACGATTCATCACCGGGGACCTTATCACTCCAACCTAAACCCATTCTTGTGCGTTCCATGTCACTAATAAACACGAAATTGTGTGATGTCGATAAGAGCAAAATTCGGCAGCAATTCGCCTCAGTTCTCCAAAAGCACAATGTGGAATATATGAAAACTCCACATATGCAATCGAAGAACATTGAGGGAATTGTCACCGAATTTTGCTCCTACCAACACAACACAATTTCATGTTTACCACCTAAGTGACATGAAAGGCACAAGAACAGTCCCAAAACGGGGACTGTCCAAGAATTACTCCTAATGAGTAACTCTTGAACGGGCACTAGGTAGGTCTGGGTAGATTTCAAACAATGCTCATGCGCAGTACACAACGAAAGCAAATAACAACAATAATGAAATCTCAACACAGTAATCCAAAACATTAATACTTACTATAATTACAACCACTAACTGCTGAAATTTAAGAAACAAAACGAATTTCCCCTTTTTTTAGTATTGTTTATGTAGTAGTAGTTTAGTACTTTAGTAGTAATAGTAGTAGTAAATTAGTAGTAGTAGTAGTAGTATAGTAGCACTAGTAGTATAGTAGTAGTAGTAGTAGTAAAAGTAGAAGTAGTAAATTAGTAGTAGTAGTAGTAGTAGTATAGTAGTAGTAGCTGTAAAAGTAGAAGTAGTATAGTAGTACTAGTAGTATAGTAGTAGTAGTTGTAAAAGTAGAAGTAGTAAATTAGTAGTAGTAGTAGTTTAGTAGTAGTAGTAGTAGTTTAGTAGTAGTAGTAGTAGTAGTAGTAGTAAAAGTAGAAGAAATAAATTAGTAGTACTAGTAGTATAGTAGTAGTAGTAAAAGTAGAAGTAGTAAATTAGTAGTAGTAGTATAGTAGTACTAGTAGTATAGTAGTAGTAGTTGTAAAAGTAGAAGTAGTAAATTAGTAGTAGTAGTAGTTTAGTAGTAGTAGTAGTAGTTTAGTAGTAGTAGTAGTAGTAGTAGTAGTAGTAAAAGTAGTAGTAAATTAGTAGTACTAGTATAGTAGTACTAGTAGTATAGTAGTAGTAGTAGTAAAAGTAGAAGTAGTAAATTAGTAGTAGTAGTATTGTAGTACTAGTAGTATAGTAGTAGTAGTTGTAAAAGTAGAAGTAGTAAATTAGTAGTAGTAGTAGTAGTAGTAGTAGTTTAGTAGTAGTAAAAGTAGAAGTAGTAAATTAGTAGTAGTAGTTTAGTAGTAGTAGTAGTAGAAGTAGGAAATTAGTAGTAGTAGTATAGTAGTAATAGTAGTAAAAGTAGAAGTAGGAAATTAGTAGTAGTAATAGTTTAGTAGTAGTAGTAGTTTAGTGGTAGTAGTGGTAGTAGTAGAAGTAGTATCTTAGTAGTAGTAGTTTAGTAGTAGTAGAAGTAGGAAATTAGTAGTAGTATTATAAAATTAGTAGTAGTGGTAGTAGTAAAAGTAGAAGTATGAAATTAGTAGTATTATTAGTAGAAAATTAGTATTAGTGGTAATAGTAGAAAATTAGTAGTAGTAGTAGTAGAAAATTAGTAGTAGTAGTAGTAAATGAGTAGTGGTAGTAGTAGTGTTAGTAGATTTGTTGTACTAGATTAGTAGTAGTATTAGTAGTACATAGTATTAGTATTGGGTTATTAGTATTAGTAATATTAGTAGTAGATTAGTAATATTATTAGTAGCATTAGTAGTAGTAATGAAGTATTTTAGTGTAATATTAGTAGTAAATTAGTAATACTACTACTAGCACTACTAATGTAGTACTACTAACACTACTAGTTAATCTACTACTAATACTACTACTCGTAATAATAGTACATACTACTACTAGTACTAATCTAATAACACAATTTCTAACCTAATACAATAATCACTAATACCTAATTAACATACTAACTAACCTAATTAACATACTACAATTATCGTCTAACAATAAAACGAAATCTAACCTAATTCACATACTAATTAACCTAATTAATATACTAATTAACCTAATTAACCTAATTACTAAACTAACTAACCTAATTAACATAATCACCCTACAATCTAATTAACTAATTAAACATACATAATCATCATACAATCTAATCAACATAGTTATTAAACTAATTATAATTACTAATATAACTTAATCTAAACAGTTTAGTAAACTAATTGAGCTAGAATTAAGTAAAAATTAATCTAATTAAATGAACTAATCGAGTAAAAATTAAATTGTAAACCGTAAACTAACAATTAACCGTAAACAGCAACACACCTGAGATTTGGGGGATCGGGTTAGGGTTTTTCGGGGCTGGGTCGGGTTAGAGTACGCCGGGTTTCGGGACAGCCGTCGCCGGATTCTGGTACGCCGGCAGGGTCGCGCGTGGGGGGGTGGTTCGCCGGCAAAATCGTCGTCCGTGGGGGTGGAGGTGCGCCGGCGAAGTCTGTCGCGCGTGGGGGGTGGTTCGCCGGCAAACTCGTCGCGCGTGGGGATGGGGGTGCGCCGGGGAAGTCTGGCGCGCGTCGGGGGTTCAGGGGTGGCCGGATTGGGGTTCGCCGCCGGCAGGTTCGCCGGATCTGGGTTAACTTAGGGTTTCGATTTTGTTTTGGGGATTGAATTAGGGTGATGGTGCCGGATTGGGTCGCCGGAGGTTTAGGGTTGCCGGTGATGATGCGGTCGTTGTTTACCGTCGTCGTTCGCCGTCTTCGCCTTTTTCGTCGTCGTCTTTCAGAGGAAGATGGGGGCAGAGTTTAGGTTCTGAACAAATTGCGTTATTTTTTTTTTATATTAACAGGCACTGCATCGGAATAGCCGACGCAGGCCGACGCAGTTTTCAAGTTTGCGTCGGCTATTCCGATGCAGACATCGATATTTTTTTTTATATAAAAAACGTTGCGTGGGATTAACCGACGCAGACCAACGCAACATTCAAGTCTGCGTCGGCTAATCCGATGCAAATTATTTAATTCTGTTTTTTTTTATTTAAACACACGTTGCATCGGATTAGCCGACGCAATCAGACGCAATATTAATATTTGCGTCGGCTAATCCGATGCAAAGCTATTACTTTTGTTGACTAAATTTTTTTTATTTTGACGCACCCTGCATCGGATTAGCCGACGCAATCAGACGCAATATTATAATTTGCGTCGGCTAATCCGATGCAAAGCTATTACTTTTGTTGACTAATTTTTTTTTATTTTGACGCACCTTGCATCGGATTAGCCGACGCAATCAGACGCAATATTATAATTTGCGTCGGCTAATCCGATGCAAAGCTAATACTTTTGTTGACTAAATTTTTTTTATTTTGACGCACCCTGCATCGGATTAGCCGACGCAATCAGACGCAATATTAAAATTTGCGTCGGCTAATCCGATGCAAAGCTATTACTTTTGTTGACTAAATTTTATTTATTTTGACGCACACTGCATCGGATTAGCCGACGCAATCAGACGCAATATTATAATTTGCGTCGGCTAATCCGATGCAAAGCTATTACTTTTGTTGACTAATTTATTTTTTATTTTGACGCACCCTGCATCGGATTAGCCGACGCAATCAGACGCAATATTATAATTTGCGTCGGCTAATCCGATGCAAAGCTATTACTTTTGTTGACTAATTTATTTTTTATTTTGACGCACCCTGCATCGGATTAGCCGACGCAAATTTTGTTTTTTCGTCTGATTGCGTCGGCTAATCCCACGCAACACCTTTGACATAGTGGCGCCAACCCAAAATTATTGGCGCCTGTATCATGGAGTCGGACTGCGTCGGCTAGTCCCACGCAATATTATTGCATCGGATTAACCGACGCAAATCGACACAGTTACGCCAGTTGCGTCGGATTGTAAATCCGACGCAACCAATCCGACGCTATTTCCGCTGTTTTTAGTAGTGGATGGTGGTGGTGGTGGGCTGTCGTGGGTAGGTGGTGGGTTGCAAACTTGCAATGGTGATGGGGATAAGTGGGATAGATGATGGAGGTTGCTTGAGTGTTTATTGGCTTAGTTTCCTAAACAAATTAGGTTTTACAAGGAATTGTTTCTTTTTCGAAATTGCTAAATCATACACGAATATTACGACGTTGTACATTTTGTCATTAATTTTTCCATTGTTACCCATCCCTTCAAAAAACAAACCTCCCTATTGGAATACTACGGATTTCCCTACAAAGTAAAAACCTAAATAATTTAAGTGAAAACTAAATAACAATTATAGATCTTAATTCAGACATGGAATTAGTTCTTTATTCAATCAATAAATAATTCCATTAATTTCTAATTAGAAATTGGATTGGAGGACTTTTTTTTCTAGTTATAATTTAATTTTTATAATTAGGGTTTGAGTGGTTTATGATTGGGTTGTCCAGTGGGGGGTGGTCGCAGGTGTTGTAGGTGGACCCGCGGTGGAGAGAAGAACAGGGCTGATAGAGGTTGGCTAGGCATCGTAGTTTGGTGACCGATCTGGCGTCGTGGTCGGTATCTGGGCTGACCGTGGTGGCTGCCGATCGGAGAGGCATTGGAAGATGCGGTATGGATTGTGGTGGTGCGTTGGAGTTTAGGTGGTATCGATGATGGTGATGCGCCGGATTCGAGGTGGTTTGGGTTAACGGGGAGGGCCAGAGGAATGGTGGTTTGGGTTAATGGGGATGTCGTGAAGGGTGGGGCTTATTTTTCATTTTTTTTCTCTCAAATTGAAGAAGGGTGAAGAGAAATGGGGAGGGCAAATATGGAATGTGCGTGTACAACGAAGTAATTTTCGTGTATGATATAGCACATCCTCTCTTTTTTTTTCATTGAAATTGAATGGAGAAGAAATGAGAGGGTATATACGGAATATGCGTGTACAACGTAGTAATTTTCGTGTACGATTTAGCACGTCCCGTGTATTTTCTTGTAAACTTGTTATATTTTAGACCCATGGATCGACCTAGACCCGACAAGCGAGTCTGGTCCGGGTCTAAAGATTTTAGTCCCATGCAGGTCTTGACCGGTCGCCCGTGGCTCCAGAGTACGTATGACGGATCTGGGTTTTGGTCCTTAGGAGTGTTCACCGGTCCAAATCAGGACCGGACCGGATTGACCCGCGGTCCGGCAGCCCAAAAAAATTCAAACCCGCGGACCGGACTGGTTAACAAAGAAACCCGGAATGGACCCTCTTAAGACCGGACTGGACCGGAAAAATACACTAAATTTGATTTTTTTAAGTGTGAATCGGACCGGCAACCAAGTTTTTGGTGACCCGCGGACCGAACCGGTATGTGGCACGATCCAGACCGGACCAGAGCGTACGGTCTGGGTCGTTCGGGTTTGCCGGTCCGGGTCACTTTTTGAACATCCCTATGGGTCCTAGTGGACCCGATCCATTGTCATCCATATTGTCAACCAGGCCAGCCCAACGAGTCTTTTTGATACACGAAAGGTTAACAACTTGATATTTTAAGACGCGACTTCTAACAACGTCATATCGCACCCTCCATATAACTTCTTTTTTGAAGCATTTAACATGTCGAAAAATGTTTTTGCTCGTGGGTTATTTGACTCTTTTGGGTTTGGTTTGTCATCATTCACAGACATGCCTCGTCGTTAAAGACATTGCACTCCGCAGCATCAACTATCATTCCTCTTGACCGTTCATTTGGTTGGATCCCTGGTTCGTCATTAGGAGACGTCTCACAAACGAACGATAATAATTTATCGAAAACCATTTGAGATGACATGTTCCTTAATCACAATAATCTCAAGAAATTTAAGGTTCTTGCATGCATTTAATTTAAGACAATGACACCTAATTTTACCATCCAACGCATACTGTTGTTTCTAAAAAAAACGTCAAAGCCCTTCTGGACATGACATAGGTCCACTCCGACGCGGCCACGCGCGGGTTTGGGGAGGCGAATGAATCTCCATATGAGATGGATCGAAGTGGAGTCGCCACCGAACTTTGTGGGAGTTCGGGCCCGTTCGAACCCACTCTATGTCGTAGTGGGCCGTATACAAAATACGGCCCATTTCTGATGTCAGAGCTTATCGGGTTCGTCCATTTGCATTATGATACCGATACCGACTTGATCGGATATCGTGTATTGAATGACTCTCGTTGCCAATGGTTTCGGACATCCGGAAACTGAGGTTCTGAGTAAGGGGTGAGGGTACGTGTTGGGAAGTTCACAAAGAACACCCAACCCCGCCCGCACATTAGCGGCCTCTACTAAGATATCAAGTGATTTTGAAATACGCGCGTTAGTAATACGATGAATGATATGCAAACATTGTTTTCCTAAACATGCGAGGAATCGAATGGGTTGCTAAGTCGGTTTAATGCATGAAAAATTAACGTCAAAGTTGAATTTAGCATGTGAGGTTCGTTTTAGTATAATAAAACAAACGAAAAAAAGATGAATTTGCTACAAAGGATGAACAAACGAGTTAGTATCGGTTTGTGAATAATAATAATATGCATGATGTAGAAAAAATATATCGAGACCTGAAATATTGATAAAAGACGCGGTTTTGTCTAAAAAACGAAGTTCAAAAAATAATAAAAAACGAGAAAAGGGCGTCGCGTTGCAGCCGGCCAGGCGACTCGCCCGGGACGCGCACGACTCGCGTCCCGGCCTGTTTTCGAAATCTATTTTTTGAAAATTCGATGCTTTTATTAAATCGCGTACAAATATTGCCCATTTGCACTCAACTTAATATTTTCGACATTCGTTATATTCGATATTCGGTTATGTAATCGATATCAAATACTCGGAATAGTTTTTTAGAAAAGATGTAAATTTGGAAAAAATCGTTTTGCAGAATTAAGAAAACGACGTTTTAAAGAAGAACGAAGAAGGAAAAAAAAGGGGGCCGGATTTCAGACTCTCATGCGAGTCGCCTGGGAGGGGCGCGACTCGCGTGCGGGTCTATCCCGGTTTGTTTTTTGTTCGAAAATTGCTAATTTTGATAAATCGCGTACAAATACGAATTAATTTATACTCGATTTATATTTTCGATATTCGTCGTATTCGATATTCGATTATGAAATCGATATCGGATATTCGGAATGAATTTTTTTAGAAAAAAGTTTTGTAAAATTGTTTTGAAAAGAATTTGAATGAAAAGGATGAAAAGAAAGATGTTAATTCTCTTCGCGTTAAAATCGTTGTATTTTGTAAAAAAATGTAATGATTTTTTAGCATCGACGAGATTTAATTTAATTCTTTTAATACGATTTTCGACTATAAAGTTGATATCGTATTTTTAAGAATGTTTGTTTATATGAAAATAGTTTTAGTAATATCGATATTAGAAATAAATAAAAAACGACGAACGACCCGTAATAAAAAAAGGACGACCAAAGACCCGTAAAAGGAAAAAACGGACGACGAAAAGAAGAAAAACGAGAGGGAGAAGAGAGAAATAGAAAAGTCGGGTTTGGTTACACCCTCAACCTACATGTTTTAGTTTACTCGGATCGGAGCTCGTCGGAACGTGGCTTGGGCACAGGGGCGTCGAGTGGATGTCGGTGAGTTATGGTGGCTCGGTGAAGGGTGACGGGTGTAAGGGCCGGTTTCCTTCGGGTCTTAGATGTAATATCGGTTTCTCGATGCTAAACATAAGAAGTTTTATGGTTGTGTGATCGAGAGTAGGAAAGTTGATATGTTGTGTGAATAATCGATGTGTTAATGTGCATGCGAAAGGGTCCTATTTATAGGAGAAGAGGTTGCCTTGCTTGTACGACAAGAAATAGCGGTTATGATAGGGAATGTAAGAATTTGAGATGAGCGAGGATTCCGTTCGTTGGAGAGGAAGCCGTGGAATCTGGCTGGAAGAGGGCTGCTCAGCCGAGTGTCTTGCGCTCGGTCGGGTGTTTGATTCGGTTTTCGGATAGAATTCCTATTTGAGATCGAATTTTATCTTTAAACGGATTTGTTTAATATTTTGTGTAGCTGATTTTTTTGTATTATTGGAGCTCGAATCAGCCACATGAGGTGTCGCGGCTGATGATAAGCTAGTCGTATACCTATCAAAAATAACCAACCACGGTCTAACTAAAAATATAGCTAGGGAAGTCGGGATCGAATTCACAGGGAGACAAATAAATTCTACTCGTAATTAAAGTCTATCTACGTAACAAATCGGAGGTTTTTAATTGTGTTTATCCAAACTAAAGTAGTGAAGGAAAGAGAATTAAAAGGGAAGAAATAACTAAAATAAAATAAGATGAATTTAAGATGAATAAATATAAGGAGAGAAAACTAGGATTGTCGGTTCACTACGAATCTCATATGATCACGGTCTAAATCACAGGTCTGTCACAGATATTGGTCTAAGGGCAGGTCTGTCACAGATATTGGTCTAAGGGGTATTGAAAAGGTCCTTCCGGTCCGCTATTGGTCTAATAGCATGCGTCTAAAGGCTTCCGATCTTATTAGGGCAAACTAATGTGTTGTAGCAGGTCTAACTTTTACCAGGCTTCCGATCTTAGGTTCAAGTTTACCAAATTCAATTAATCAATTACGTCGACTTAATCAATTAATCTCAATTAAATGCTACAATTGACAACTCAGACACAATATTATTGACAGATCTATAAATTATTTAGCGACCACATTCAATTCGCAGATCCCCTAAATCCTAGCGAGGGAAATTAGTTACTCATAATTAAATTAAGAACAACAAGATTAATAAAAGAATCTACTAGATTAAACATTACGAATAATAATAAATTTACGACAAGTATAAAACAATAATTAAGATTAATTAAATATGAAGAAGAAAACAATCAAGAACAAAGAAGGAAGGAAGATTAATAAAATTACCAAAGGAATGAAGGCGATTCGAATCCAAAAGTTCTTACAATAACCGAGTTTTGGGAAGAAATTAAACTGGAAATAATTCTAAAGAATAAGAAGAAGAGATCTAAATAAAAGTCTAAGGAGAAGGAGTAAAAGTATGGAGAAGTCTAAGGAAAAGCCTAAAGAGAAGAAGTATAAAAGAAAAGGTTCTAGAATTCTAGTCTAATAGTTTCTTAAATACTAAGTTAAAACAAAAGCCCAAAAGTCTTATTAACCTAAACATCAAATTAGGAAAGTCTCGGTCTTCGTTCAGTCTCGAGAATAGTCGGTCGACTATTCTGAATAGTCGTTCGACTATCTGGACCCGTTCTCAGCACTGCGCGCTCAACTTCAAACGCTTGCCATTTATTCGTTACTTCTTCAAATCGAGCGTGTAATATACCGTTGGAAAGCTAAGAGAAAGAGCTTTCCAACGCAACTGAAATAAGTTCAATTGGAGTTGTAGAACTCAAGATATTCATGTTTTAATTTGACTCATCTGGAAACGATCATTCTCTTTTCTTATTTCGCAAAAGATTTCACTTTTAAGCACGATTTTTGCCTTGTTTATGCGTCCACGGGTTCAAACCTACATAGGATGCAACATGACCACAAAATATCAAATTCGGGGGAAAATAGTAGACAATGCTACTCGATATGCATGGAAATGTGTGCCTAAAAGATGGAATAATCATATATAAATAGCACGCATCAGCTGACTCGCGTGTCCCGAGAATATTTTTGACCGGGTTTTGACTCGGTCGCTAAAAAACGGTTTTACCCCTGGTATCGGAATCGACCCAAATTAGTCTTATTTGACTCGAAACGATCCACTGGGCCTGATTTTGAGGTCGGTTTTGTGAGATATGTACTCCGTAAAAGCCCAAGCCAAATGCCAATGATTTTGAGTCCGTTTCCGAATATATTAAAGCACGTTTGCGTCCGATCATCATCGGGTGTTTGTCGGAAACTGCTATAGACACCTGACAGTCAAAATGTGGGTGTCTACAGAGCCCCCACTCTGACTGAGGCTTGGACAGGGCGAAAGTCAGAGTAGCCACCAGGTCAATCAAAGATTAAAATCTGACAGCTTCCGGTCGGGTCGTTTAAAGTCCATTAGACTTGCGTGAAAGGGCTCGCCAGCCATAAACTGGAAATCATACCTGAGCTGATGGCGATAACTCCGTGGGGAATTGGACTTGTCGTATAAGTCTTGGGTGTGCCCATACACGGGCTCATCCCGTTAAATGCCGCTGGGGAGTTGGTTGCACGGTTTTGATTGAGTCGTCCTGTACAATGATTTATGCAAAGTTTGCATGTAACACATTTTTAGGAGAAATGACTCGCGTTGGGGAATAAAATTTTGAAGGAGATTTTTTTTTTTGAATTTTTTTGGATTTTTGAATTTGGAAGAGTTTTGAAAGATTAAAGTATTTTGTCTCCGAAAAGGAATAGAAATGCTCAGGATGACTTAGCTAGATCCTAGGATAAGGCCTGTATGCTAAATCTTCTGGGATTAGGAATCCTTAGATGAGGAGGAGAATCCGATTTCATGCTATAAATACCCTCTCCTTGCTCATACTTTATTCATAATTCCCACAATTCCTTCTTCCTTCAAAGAAAAAAACAAGCCCTGAGAAACTTATTTCCTCTTTTTAGAAATTCATTATGGGTATCGACCGATTAGTTGGAATGCTGCAAGATTGGTCCCGACTTTTCAGAGACGCAGATAAAGTTATCCTGAACCAGAATGGCATCACCCAGTTATTCACGATCCGTCAAATGCAAGTGGACCGTCACTTTTTGGATGCTTGCCTGTCCTACTGGGACGATACTTATCACGTTTTTAGTTTTCCTCGAGGCGAAATTTGTCCTATCCCTGAGGAAATCGCTGCTGTAGGAGGATGGAATCCCATGCTTCGCCTGCCGTCCCGTTTTCAGTTCATGACACGAGGAGAAAATTACGAGAATTTTTAGAGCTTTCTCACATGGAGGTATCTCGCATGACAGAAGACGATACCGTTTCCTTGATCGACCTGGCTGAAAAATTTATGAACCCAGATGACGTCCGGGTCAGGCCGGTATATAGCCGCAAGGCCTTTACTTTTTGCATGCTCCATGTTTATACTTTCGAAGGTCGTATGGATTTGTCATCTTGCATGGGCCATGTCAGACTTCTTACGGTGGCTGACATGATGGAGACAGAGCACAGCCCAGCTTGGCTGATTACAGGGGAGATTATCTAGGGCTTGGATAATCGTAAAAAGGGATCCGTCGATCCGGCTGACTGGGAGTACCCGTCTTCTACAGGTAAACTGATTTTTTCTCGATTTTCGCAATTTTTGAGCAATTTTCGATTTTTCCCGGTTTTCGATTTCCTCGCGGTTTTTTCTCGATTTTCCCATTTTTCTCGATTTGTGCGATTTTTGTGACTTTTTTTTTTTTTTTTTTTTTTTTTTTGACTTTTCACGATTTTGTCTTTTCGCGACTTTGACTTTTCAGCTTTGGCTATTCGAGAGGCTATCGATTCTGGATCCTCCTCTTGACGTAAGCCGATATCGCCCGAATCAAGTGATGACGAGAAGACGGACTGTTGACTTTTCTCGTCTTACTACCCAAAAATTCTGGGACGAGCTGCTATCTTTTCATGGAGGCCCATTGATCCGTTGGACCGTACCTTGGTGGCCCATTTATGTCTGGACTGGTTTAGAATCGAGGGATAGGGCCCGATATCAATTAATCCTATCTTTTAGGCAGACAATCCATCTTTACCCTGATCGCATACTTAGGCAATATGGTCGGGCCCAGAGAACCCCGGAAATCGAGGCGGTCGTGAGTGAATCTACTCAGCTAACGGATGTGATGTGTGACACCTGGATGCAAAGGTGGTATACCCGGGCTACTTGGCCCGTTTCCAAGACTCTTCACTCGATCTAGGTATCCGATTCTTATGTGAAGTGGACCAAGGCGGACTCTGCTAAAGCCCGTGCTGCTTTGAAGACCGACGAAGCCTTTGACTTGCTGCGTCGAGAACAAGCTAAAGATAATCGGGGCTTTTTTGATGATGGTGATACCCCGGCTACCATGGTTCGCCTGATGTCAGGCCAAAAAGGAAAGACTAGGACTCAGACTGAAGGGTCCAGTACTAAAGGTGCACGGGGGAAAGTGAGCCCCCAGACGGACTTGGAAAGGAGACTCGGCCCAAGACTGGCGGTTAAGGACCGACTTGGTCCACGCGACAGACTTCCCGAACATGTACGGGCTCGGTTTGGGCCAGTGACGATAGCTGAAGATCCGTTGTCGAGGAAACGGGTTCGGGCTAAAGAGGTTCCCTTAGTGATACGGGAACGTTCGCTGCCGCCCCGACGACCCCGGGCTCCACGTGACCCGAAAGATAAAGGGAAGCGGAAGATGTATGAGCAGTAGTCTCCTAGATCTATTTATTTCGTCCCCCGATCGTTGATTTATCACGTTTTCTTCTCCTGATTATGCCTTAACTGTCGATATTTTCTAGAAAGTCGATACTGCCGTATCTCGGGTTATTTTGCAGGATATGTGTGCTTATGGACGCATTTACGTCTTGATGAACTAAAAAGATTAAGCCAAGGACGAGAATGGGAATCGAGAAGGAACAAAGAAGGAAACAAATGCAAATTGAGAAGAAAGAATGATCGCCTACACAAGGGTCAATTTCAAACGTTCATATCTTGAGTTCTACAACTTAAATCAGGGTGATTCTGGTGGCGTTGGAAAGCTCTTTCTCTTATCTTTCCAACGGTATATTACACGTCTAATTTGAACAAGTAACGAAGAAATGGAAGCCGTTTGAAGTCGAGCGCGCGATGCTATGAACTACAGCGATACTCGATCGAGTGCCCCCACTGCACTCGATCGAGTGCCACTTCGTGAAGCTCCTGCCAATATTTTGGGGGTCACTCGATAGAGTGCCATCAGGCACTCGATCGAGTGCACCCAATCCGGCCCGCGCATCAAATCTATTTCAACTTGGAATTTGGGCCTGTTTTTCGAGCCCAACTGATTTTCTTTAAATCAGTTGTCCTGACTTCATTGTCAGAGACTTTTTTCTTTTACACAATTTAGAACTCCTTTTATTTTGCTTAGCATTAAAGTTTACGTAGTTTAGTTTACTTGGGGAGATACATTGAACCTTGCTTTTCATTCTTAGATCTGGAATTCTTCGGTATTGCAATTCTTAATTTCAATTTCAATTTCAGTTTCTACTTTAATTTCCGTCTTAATTCATTCTTCATATTGCTTTATCGTTTTCTAGTATAGATTTATTATTGCTTTCCGTAGATTAATTCGATTCACCTCCGTTATGTTTAATTGCAGTTCGTATTTCGTTAATTTGATTATGCTTAATATGAGTAGCTAGATTTCATCTAGGGTTTAGGGGGATCGATGCGTATTATTAGGGTTATAGTCAATTGACCTGTTTCTAATCGTATGAACTATCGCCTGATTATCATTTTAATTCTGATTAATTGTTTGATGCATAATTCAATTAATTAGTATCGCAAATTAGGACTTTTCGCCGACCGGGTTAAGAACTAGTTAGGCCACGATAGTTTGGGTAGACTGACTTAATGCTAGCGACCGCAAGTTAAGTTTAGATCTAAGGGTTGTAGTGTACCGACCGGACCTGCACCTTAGGTAGTTCGATTATTGATCTGTTAGTTGACTCCCTGACCCGAGTAATATTCATTGTGAATCTGAGACCCTAGACTTTTTCCTTATTGATTTATCTATTAGTAATTAGTTATTAGTTTACCAAACCAACTTAGACCGTGACCCATAACCTATAGTCTAATTCTTAGGAGTAGACGACTAAATCTTGTCTCCTTGTGGTTCGACCCCTGACTTCACTATCTACATTAGTTGGTGACCTTAGGGTATCTTTGATTAGGGATACGACTACCACTGTCAAATTTTGGCGCCGTTGCCCGGGAGACGGTGTTATTTAGTTGTTTATTTTTTGTTTTAGATTTTAGGTTATCTCTCGCCCCGGGGAACATGAGTTCCTTGGGGCAGTTCTCACTGGTTTCTTGTAGTTTCCTCTTGTACCCAGGTTACTACCGCTAGCGAAGATGCCTAAGCTCGCTAGCTATTCCGAGCCAGTAGAGACGGCTTTGCCAAAGCCGATCAAACGACCCACTGCCACAACTGGGTCGTTTGAAATCCGTCCTGCTTTCATCACTTTAGTGGAGAAAAATCAGTTCGGAGGTACAGCCGGGGAAGATCCGGCGAAGCATATGCGGATCTTCACCGATTATTGCTCCACTATTCCACTTTCCCCGGGAGTTACTCAAGAGCAGGTGATTTAGATGTTGTTCATGTTCTCCTTACGTGACGATGCAAGGTATTGGATCACCGACTTAGATCGCACAGCTGAGGGGATTACCGATTGGAAATCTCTTGCCTTAGCATTCTACAAGTACTATTACCCACCTCAGAAGACGAACATGCTAAGAAGTCAGATAACTAATTTTCGTCAGACCCCTCACGAGAATATCCATGAGGCTTGGGTACGATTCAAGAAGTTGGTGAAAGAATGCCCACATCACGGGTTTCAGGTATGGTTTCTGTGCAATCAGTTTTATAACGGTTTATATGACGATTGTCGTGCCACACTTGATTCCGCAGCTAACGGGAGATTTCAAAACAATGTCGACGATGACAAAGCTTGGAAGATGATAGAGGATATGGCTACTCACCATGCCCGATGGGGTAATCCACGAGGTAACACTCGCAGGATAGGTTTGGAGAGTGAGACAGCCAATGCGGTGGTAGCACAGTTAGCGGCATTGACTAAACGTCTTGATGCTTATGAAGCCTCCAATACCAAACGAGTGAACGCGATTCAAGCTTCGCGTCAGATTGTGCCGCCACCTCCAAATAATAATCAGGTTGTTGCTTCTGCTTCCCCTCATGATCATAATTTTCAGTCTAACTTTAACAGGCAAAATCAAGGGGGTCAACAATTCTATCAACAAAAATTGATGTCGTTTTGCAAGCTCAAGCTCAAGCAAATAACGAATATTTGGAGATTAAAGCGCTAGTCTTACAAGGCTTGCAAGCTTACCAAAAGCAGGAAGCACAGATTAATCAGGCGATTGCACATCATAAGATTTTGGACAATCAAATTGCCCAACTGTCCGCTCAGAAGCAGAAAAGAATCTCGGAGACTGAACACGTCAATGCTATTACCATACTACTCCAACCCGGTGAAGGTGACTTAGTCGACATCGTTGATGAAACCGAGTTGGAGAAGAAAGAGTTCGCCGAAGAAGCATTGGGTAGACCACGGATTGAGGCTACTCGATCGAGTAACACCACATCACTCGATCGAGTAGACCCCCTAAAATCCGGCAGAGAGCAGTCAAGCAGTCCACTTGACCGAGTCAGGAAAGACTCGATCAAGTTGACGGCCACTCGACCGAGTACAGTTAGCCCACTCGACCGAGTAGACCATCCAGAATCGCCCAGAAGCTCTTCAACGATACCACTCGATCGAGTGCCTCCAGGTGACTCGATCGAGTATGATGGCACTCGACCGAGTCCATCCGGACTCGATCGAGTTGCGCTGCAAGTGTCAGATGTGCCCATTCGTTCTAGTCTGGTTCCCCCCGAGACAGCTAAAGATGCTCCAATAAAGATCGCACTTCCTTTTCCACAGCGACAACGCAAGAGTCAGATTGATCAGCAGCTCAGTAAATTCATGGAGGTAGCAAAAGATCTTCAGGTAACCGTTCCCTTCACTGAATTGATTACGCAGGTACCCGCCTACGGAAAATTATTGAAGGAAATAATTGCCCGAAAGAATGCTTTTGATGAGGCCGAGACCGTGGCATACACCGAGGAGCGCAACGCAGTCCTAAATAACCAATCTCCGCCTAAGCTTAAAGACCCAGGGAGTTTCTCTATTCCTTGTACTATTGGCACTTTTACTATCGATAATGCTCTTTGTGATTTAGGAGCGAGTGTTAGTGTGATGCCATTTTCTATTTTTACAAAATTGAACATGGGTGAGCTAAAAAGCATGAGTATGACCTTGCAAATGGCCGACCGCTCTCTTAAACACCCCTTAGGTGTCTTGGAGGACGTCCCGGTCAAGGTCGGAAAGTTTTTTATTCCCGTAGATTTTGTGATTGTAGATATGGCTGAGGACTCGGTAATTCATATCATCTTAGGTCGACCCTTCCTACACACAGCGGGGGCGGTTATAGATGTTAGGAACGGAAAGCTAACACTATCGATAGGAAAAGATAAGCTTTCCTTTGGTTTTGGCTTGACTCCAAAACATATAGCCGAGTCGTGTTATACTATTTCTGTTATTAACACGTCATCTAATGAGTCTGTCAACGCTATTCGCAGGAATATCGAGGAAGCTACCGTGCCACCTAGCCTTCCTGAGCTGGAAGCGCGAAGATGTAGAGAGGAAGTGGATGAAATCGAGCGCTTGATCTATGGAGACCCGGTGGGAAAAGTTCTTACTTGGGAAGAAGAGGTCGATGAAGTTGAACGACTGTTCAACGGTGAAGTTTCCGAAATCGAGATGGTTCATACCACTGATTACAACGGGCAATCTGAGTTTTGTAAAGCCGAGCTCGATGAGATAGAGGCCGCCCTCCGGGAAAATAGACCCCTCAGGACGATAAAAGATGATTTATGCAAAATCAATGACATTTCCGCCGTGACAAATCCTCCTCCTCCACTGCTCCGGACACTAATTCAAGAACCTCCTATCGAAACCCGTGCACCGGAGCTTTCTATGCCTAACGAATTAACCGTTCGAGTTAATTTCGTCCTGATTGGTGATTTAGGTGGATGCGATCCACCTAAGGAATCTCCTTTTTCTCATTTTAATTTTTTCAATATAATTGACAAAGGGGAATTTGAATCTGAGCACACGGAACGCTCATATAAACCGTCAACTGAGCTGAGATAGTTTGATTTTCCGAATTTTAACATCTTCTTGCTTATATTGTGTTACTTATGTTTGTATGTAGCACATGCCCGAATGTTCGATTTGCTTCTGCGGGCTCTGAGTTGTTTTGACTTTGACCGAGGCGAATTCATGTTTCTTAAAACGGGTGAAGTGGTCGTGCGGGACCTGTCTGAAACCACCGCTAGTCGGGAGGCAACCCGACATCATTTGTATACGTTTCCCCCGCTCTTCAGTCGGTTTGGGGGGAGCTACCCTTGTACACGGTAATTTCTTTCCTTTTTATTTCTGTTTTTATTGTTTTCTTAGATTTTTCTTCCCCTTAGGTCGAGTTGTCCCTAGGATTGGCTGTGAATTTTCTGTCTTATCTGTTGTAGAGTCACATTGAGGACACTGTGACATTTAGGTTTGGGGGAGAGTTTGTGTGTTTTCATATAAAAATCCAATTTTTTTTTTTTGAAAAATCAGAAAAATCCAAAAATATTTTAATTTTGTGTGTGTTGTGTCTGATGTAGAAGCATGCAAAACGGCGATGATGATAATGCTCTTAACATGATTTCTCCTAATTTTCAGCTTACGTCGTGCCTGAAAACGTGTTTTGTCCTGAATTTTGATTAAATTGATATAATATGCCTATTTGAACTTTTAATCGCCAAATGAGTAAATTTGACCACTTGTCGGCAAACCACATAAATTCTGAGGATTTAGAGCTTCCTAGGCCAGTAACATCCATAACTGGTCTCATTATTATTTAGGAATTGAGTGGTTTTCTCCTTGTGGAATGTGTAACATCAATTTGCATAAATATGACGTCCGTCTCTTGATATTGAATACGTGTTTGGTTCGAGGAGGAGGTACATGAGGAAAGGCAATTCTGTTTTTGATGAGCTCCACATAGCCAAAAATGACCCATTTTTACTACCTTGTAGATTTAGGTCATTTTCCTTTGTTTAGCCCATTTCAGCTATTGTAAGCCTATTTTTACCACCTACATCATTTAGCTACAACCCAGAATAGCCTACCCTGTTGGGACAGTCGCAGTGAACTTAATTGGAATTATTCACTATTTGGTCATGTTTGGAGATTTCTACATCCTTTGGACTTAGTGTGTAATATTGTTGTGCAACTTTGTATTCGCCTTCCCCCTATTGAAAACTTGAAAAAAAATAGAAGCATTGAAAAGAAAATAAAACGAATTGAAAAAGAAAAGGAAAAAAAAAGAAAAGAAAAAGATGAAATATATGCTTCTTGTAATATTTCGGGGAATGGACGAAAAGATTGAAACTAGAGATCAATTGTGAGAATGAACAAAATTCCCTCTTACATCTAATCTTGAATTTATATCTCTAGTTGGTGGTTCGGTGTTATTGTTGGGGGTTTTTGATGGGTAAGTTTTTATTGTGTAGCTGCGACTGGGCCCGGTTTTAGCTCCACATTCCCATACGTGCTTAGGCACAATCCATTTTCTTCCCTTACCTATTTAGCCACCCTTTGTAAGTCCTTGGCATGTACTATGGTCCTGATTGGTGGAACACGTATTTGATTGGGAAGATTGATTTCATATTCGATTGCATGCATATTTCATAAGTCGAGTGAGTGTTCTTATTCTTTCTTATCTTCACATTTCATATTTGCTGTTGAGCGATAACCGCGAGGAAGTCCGACAATGATGGTCTCGCAAGGTTGAAATTTTGGCAAGCGATCGTTTATTCATGGCATGATTATTGGTTTAGTTTTATTCTCTGACATCCCGTGTTCTCTAGCCGGTTTATGATGATTTTTAGGAGCATGATTGTACGTTTGCTTTGAGTCGTGGTTCGCATCACTTGTCCTCTCTTGTATTATATGTTTCGTTTGCTTGAGGACAAGCAAAGAGTCGGTTTGGGGGAGTTTGATCAACACAGTTTATATCTATTTATTTTGTCCCCCGATCGTTGATTTATCACGTTTTCTTCTCCTGATTATGCCTTAACTGTCGATATTTTCTAGAAAGTCGATACTGCCGTATCTCGGGTTATTTTGCAGGATATGTGTGCTTATGGACGCATTTACGTCTTGATGAACTAAAAAGATTAAGCCAAGGACGAGAATGGGAATCGAGAAGGAACAAAGAAGGAAACAAATGCAAATTGAGAAGAAAGAATGATCGCCTACACAAGGGTCAACTTCAAACGTCCATATCTTGAGTTCTACAACTTAAATCAGGGTGATTCTGGTGGCGTTGGAAAGCTCTTTCTCTTAGCTTTCCAACGGTATATTGCACGTCTAATTTGAACAAGTAACGAAGAAATGGAAGCCGTTTGAAGTCGAGCGCGCGATGCTATGAACTACAGCGATACTCGATCGAGTGCCCCCACTGCACTCGATCGAGTGCCACTTCGTGAAGCTCCTGCCAATATTTTGGGGGTCACTCGATAGAGTGCCATCAGGCACTCGATCTAGTGCACCCAATCCGGCCCGCGCGTCAAATCTATTTCAACTTAGAATTTGGGCCTGTTTTTCGAGCCCAACTGATTTTCTTTAAATCAGTTGTCCTGACTTCATTGTCAGAGACTTTTTTCTTTTACACAATTTAGAACTCCTTTTATTTTGCTTAGCATTAAAGTTTACGTAGTTTAGTTTACTTGGGGAGATACATTGAACCTTGCTTTTCATTCTTAGATCTGGAATTCTTCGGTATTGCAATTCTTAATTTCAATTTCAATTTCAGTTTCTACTTTAATTTCCGTCTTAATTCATTCTTCATATTGCTTTATCGTTTTCTAGTATAGATTTATTATTGCTTTCCGTAGATTAATTCGATTCACCTCCGTTATGTTTAATTGCAGTTCGTATTTCGTTAATTTGATTATGCTTAATATGAGTAGCTAGATTTCATCTAGGGTTTAGGGGGATCGATGCGTATTATTAGGGTTATAGTCAATTGACCTGTTTCTAATCGTATGAACTATCGCCTGATTATCGTTTTAATTCTGATTTGTTTGATGCATAATTCAATTAATTAGTATCGCAAATTAGGACTTTTCGCCGACCGGGTTAAGAACTAATTAGGCCACGATAGTTTGGGTAGACTGACTTAATGCTAGCGACCGCAGGTTAAGTTTAGATCTAAGGGTTGTAGTGTACCGACCGGACCTGCACCTTAGGTAGTTCGATTATTGACCTGTTAGTTGACTCCCTGACCCGAGTAATATTCATTGTGAATCTGAGACCCTAGACTTTTTCCTTATTGATTTATCTATTAGTAATTAGTTATTAGTTTACCAAACCAACTTAGACCGTGACCCATAACCTATAGTCTAATTCTTAGGAGTAGACGACTAAATCTTGTCTCCTTGTGGTTCGACCCCTGACTTCACTATCTACATTAGTTGGTGACCTTAGGGTATCTTTGATTAAGGATACGACTACCCCTTTCACGTGCTTGGCGTTCAAGACACGATTTGACTCGGCTTCGACCCATTTAGTAAAATAGTCAATAGCCACTAGAATGAAGCAGTGACCTCCCGTCCCGGAAGGGTTCACCTTCCCGATTATATCAATTCCCCATGTCGAAAATGGCCATGGGGATGTCATAGTATACAATAGGGATGACGGCATATGTTGGACGTTGCCAAAAATCTGACAGTTATGACAGTGTTTGACATATAACTGGCAGTCGGTTTCCACGCTATTCCAGTAGTACCCGAGTCTTGCGATTTTTCGAGCTAGCATATGGGCGTTCATACGCGGACCGTTCTCGCCATCGTGTACCTCGGCCATGACCTTTTCGGCCTGCGTTTTGTCGATGCATTGGAGCAGAGCCTCCTGCGCCGTCTTTTTGTACAACTGTCCATCGTCCATGCGGATGAACTGAGTGGCCCACCTTCGTAGGGCTTTCTTAGCCCGGTTATCAGATCCCGGAGGATATTCTCCCGACGTTAAGTAGGTTAGAACAGCCTGGTACCAAGGTTCTGGATCAGTTATTTCAATATCTTGAATAGCGTTGATATATGCCGGCTCGGACCGTCTTTCAACGCAAATCGACATGCTGGTTAGGTGCTCCGGGATATTCAGTAAATATGCCAATTTGGATAGTGCATCTGCAAACTGGTTTTCTTCCCGGGGTAGATAAATGTACTCTACCTTTTGAAACTGCTTTTCGAGAACCCTTACTCGCGCTTGGTAAGCAACGAGATTTGCGTTCCGAGTTTTCCATTTTTGAAGAGCTTGATTAATGACTAAAGACGAGTCACCGTGGACCCGGAGGTTCGTTACTCCTAAATCAGCGGTAGTTTGCAAACCGTGAATGCATGCTTCATATTCGGTTGCGTTGTTAGTCACGTCGAAATCTAGCTTAATGGATAATGGGGTGTGCTCTCCTCGTGGTGAGATTAGCAAGATCCCGACCCCAAATCCTCGAAAGTTGGATGCCCTGTCAAAATATAGATCCCATGTCTCCGTGTCAGTATGGAATATATCTTCATCTGGGAAGGCCCAGGTATCGGTATGTCCCTCTTCAGATACCGGACTATCGGCAAGGAACTCGGCTACTACCCGACCTTTGATGGATTTTAATGGCACGAATTTGAGGTCGAACTCAGCTAACATTAAAGTCCATATAGATATCCTGCCATTGAGGATGGGCTTCTCGAACAGATACTTGATTGGATCCATTCTAGATAACACGTGCACTTCGTGGCTAAGCATATAGTGTCGGAGCTTTTTAGTGGCCCAAACTAGAGATAGGCACGTCTTTTCGAGCATTGTATATTTACACTCGTATTCTAGGAACTTTTTACTGATGTAGTAAATAGCCCGTTCTTCCGAGTCGACCGTCTGGGCCAACATAGCCCCCATGGCTGTCTCGGTCATTGTCAAGTATAACGACAAAGGCAGACCGTGTTGAGGTGGCATTAATACCGGCGGAGATGACATAATCTCTTTGATCTTATCGAAAGCTGCTTGACATTTGTCGTCCCATAGTACCCGTTCTCCTATCTTCAGTTTCTTGAAAATGGGCTCGCATACCATGGTTAGCTTTGAAGTGAATCGGATCGGCTGATATATTGGACTTTGCCGAGAAACCCCCTAATCTCCTTTTCGGTTTTAGGTGGCCGCATCTCGGTAATGGCCTTGATTTTGGCTGGGTCAACCTCGATCCCGCGCTGGCTAAGAATATGGCCCAGTAACTTGCTCGATGTTACCCCGAAACTGCATTTTTGAGGGTTTAACCTCATGTTGTACTTGCGTAATCGGGTGAAAAATTTTCTGAGGGCCGAAATATGCCCGTTTCGATCCTTAGACTTAACGATCATGTCGTCCACATAGACCTCCACTTCCTTGTGCATCATGTCATGTAATAAGGTGGTGGCGGTCCGTTGGTAAGTGGCACCGGCGTTGAGAAGCCCAAATGGCATAACAGTGTAGCAATAAGTACCCCAAGGTGTAATAAAGGTGGTCTTACTCATGTCTTCTTCTGCCATTTTGATTTGATTGTATCCGGCATACCCGTCCATGAATGATAGAAGGGCATGATCGGCCGTGTTGTCCACCAGTATGTCGATGTGTGGCAACGGGAAATCGTCTTTCGGGCTTGCCTTATTAAGGTCCCGGAAATCTACACAAACTCGTACCTTTCCGTCTTTCTTGGGCACTGGTACGATATTTGCGACCCATTCTGGATATTCAGACACTTGAATAAAGCCCGCTTTGAATTGCTTGTCGACCTCTTCTTTGACTTTGAGAGACCATTCGGGCCTCATTCTTCGGAGTTTTTGCTTTACCGGCTTACACTCGTCTTTAATGGGTATACGGTGTTCGGCTATCTCTCGGTCTATTCCCGGCATGTCCTTGTAGGACCATGCGAAGACGTCTTTGAATTCATGGAGGAGATCCGTGAATTGTTGTTTCTCCTCGGGATCTGAGGATAAACCTAACTTAAGCATCCGAGGCTCTAAAGGGGTTCCTACATTGATGGAGTCAGTTTCCTCAATGACCGGATCTCGGGATTCCCTTTTTTCGAGTTGCTCGACTAGATGCGGAGGTAGTGGTATCTGTTCGTCGGGTTTCTCAATGTCATTGCATATAAAATTTTTGAAAACATTTTGAAAATAAGACAAGTCGTAAGCAGAATGGTTATCGTTATTATTGATAGAGAATTTTGAAAATAGCTCAAAGAGAGCGGCCATCTGATCGTTGGTCATAGGCAGGATCGGGAGTGCTCTCGGGAGAGACTCCGAGGCTCCCAATGGTGTGACTAAAGAAAAAGGGGTTACAGACTCGACCTAATACTGGACCCTCTAGACTTAGACCCAGACTCCGACTCTGACTCAGACTCAGACTCGGATTCGGAATCGGCGCCTTGCATGTCCCCTTCGCCAGTAGTGAGCTTGTAGATTCGACCCTCGCTGTCGGTCCATTTGATCGTTTTCCTCCAAGCCCTCTTTCCAGTGTTAGTACCGACTTCAGAGATCAGCTTGGTCGGATCTAACTTGCTGCTATGGAGGATCAGGTTCACCAATTCCTCCTTAGGAGTCGGGATGATCTTGCTTTCCCTGAACAGGAGCCCGAGCATGGGCTCAGTGTTATCTGTGCCTTCCTTTGATTCAGCCTGGATGAGAGCAAAGATATCATCTGGGATGAAATTGACCTCAGGATAAGTTATGATGGGCTGATAGAGGCCCGTTTGGATAGCTCCGAATACTGGGGAGACAAAGTAATCGGTCAGTTTTGGGCTGTAGGGGCCCAAGTAGGTACCCTTGAGAATGTTGCAGGCCTTTTGGATGCCGGCCTGGACCACGTTTTCTGGGGTTATGGCATACCGTAAGCCGAATTTTGACTCCTCATTGCTTAAGACATCGATGATCTTGCCAGCCGGGAGACCAGGCCTTGAAGTAGCCCCCGGTAGGTAACCCAAGTTCTGCAGCATCATGTCGATGATGGTGGTGAAATAGGGCCTAAAGAGATACTCTTCCTCGATCATTCTCACAAAATTGAAACCTCGTGGGTCGGTTGGGCCCGCCGTATTACAGCTCGACACGGCTATTGGGGTAGCTTCGAGAGTGACGACCCCATCTTGCAAAGGTAACTTGACCTTTCTGTGGAGAGTGGAGGATACGGCTTTGACCGCGTGGATCCAGGGTCTTCCGAGTAGTTGGTTGAACGATGAAGTGACATCGATCACTTGGAATTCTAGCTCTTTTTCGATCGGGCCCGTTATGATGGTTAGTTTGACGGCCCCAGCAACTGATTTCGGGCTCCCATCGAAAGCCTGGATAGTTTGTGCAGTAGGAAGGTAGTCAGCCTCGGTAATGCCGAGAGCCTTTGCAGTCCTTAAAGGAAGAACATTTACAGCCGACCCGTCATCAATTAGGGTCATAGGTAGATACTTGCCCCGACAGATCACCGTGATATAAAGGACCAAGTTATGGGTGGCCCCAAATGGTGGAAGGTCGGATTCGGAGAAGGTGATGAGTGGTCCTTCTCCCTTGGGCTTGCCCTTAAGATGAGGTAAAATAGTGGCTACCATTTCAGTAGGGGTAACCAGTGAGTTTACCTTGGTTTCATTGAGAGCCTTAGTAAGTGCTGCCCGATGTTCTTGAGAACTAACCAAAAGCTGCCATATAGTAAGATCGGTTCGGACCCTCTTCAGTTGCTTGACCAGGGCCGTGTCAGTGTTTGATTCTTCAGTTGCGGATTCCGTCTTGGCCGGTTCAGTGACGGATCCTGGGGCCGAAGGTCCGGCCGTGATGACGTGTGTGCCGGCCAGGGCCTTAGTTCTGGCCTTCCGGATTTCCTCGATAGTAATGGGGACGGTTTCCCCCTTAGCCAAGTAAACATCATCTTCGTCATCATTCCATATCCCGTTGATTTGAGGAATGAAAGGGGAAATGAGATGAGTACAATCGATTATTTCTCCAGTAAAAATGACGTGAGTAGCAAGAGGGTTGTTTTTGTTACTGGGCTTATCGCTGGGCAGCGGTATCTTCCCACTCTCGATCAGATCTTGAATGAGATGCTTCAACTTCCAACATTTTTCGGTGTCGTGCCCGTTGCCTCGGTGATAGTGGCAATAGGCCTGGGCGTTGTAGCTTTTGGACCGTTTTTCGACAGGAACCTCCGGCATTGGGCCTATCGGCTGGATCAGGCCCTTAGAAGATAACATTTGTAAGGCGTTGGCATAAGTAGTCCCTATGTCAGTGAATACTCGGGCTGGAGTATTCTTTTTGGTCGAGGTGTCTAGCAAATTGACCTCGTCGAAGATGCTTCGGGCCACAGTTGTAGTTGCGGGCTTGCCAGAAGACGAGCTGGCTCCTTGATACCCCTTAGTAGAGGCATTAGTAAGGCTCTCTAACCTTAAATCATCTTCGATTCTTGTACCCATCTCGGTTAAGGTGGCGAAATTGGGTATGATGGCGTACCGGAGGTGGATCCGGTAAGATGGGAGGAGATTTTTCACAAAGGCCTCCACTAGCACCTTTTCGCTGGGCTTGTCGACCAGCTTGACACTTTCAGCCCTCCACCTTTGGAGGTATTTGATGAAACCCTCCTTAGGCTCTTGGGCCATGACCTCCAGAGTACGCATGGTCGTCTGGATCTCAGTATTGTCCGCATAGTTTCAGGCGAACTCCGTTGCGATATCGTCCCAAGTTTTGTACTTCTTGGAATCAAGCCTGTAGTACCAGGCTCTCGGGTGCTTGTCCAAGGATGAAGATGTTTGAACATGGTCGATTTGACCCCCTTAACCGCCATGAATTTCTTAAATGCCCGGATATGGAGTACCGGGTCTTCAGTCCCATCGAACATGGGCAGACCCGTCAAGTTGAGATTAGCGGGCAATTCATCAGTTAGGGGCGAATAAGCCGAGCATTTTCCGTGTGGATGGTGTTTCTGGTCGCCGTGTGGACCTGTTCTTGCAGTTTATGGACCGCGCTGGCCAATTCAGCTAACGGCCCAACGTCTTCAACCCCAGCGCTAGGAGTTCCTTGTTCGACCGCGCTTACCCGGGTGAGGATGGCGATCTGATCCTCCCTCATTTTCGTCAGTTGGTCTTGAAGCTTGGCTAACGAAGCTGTCAACTCGTCAATGGCTTGTTGCGTTATCGTTCGGGTGAAAGGTGGCCTGTCTGTAAGAACACCGCGTAATCAGCAACTAGCCCAAATCCTAGAACCAAAGTACATCCCGAGCAAGGGAAGAAAGGAAGCTAGGAAGGAAATGACTCGGAAAAGGACACTTAGACGGGTGACCTGTGAAAGGTGGGCCTCCTTTAGGATCCATCTGTGTGGGCTGGGCCCTGTTCGAAAGGAGCTTCACGTGAGACGTTCCCCAGACTTTTAGACTCGATTGTGTAGACGGGCCAACCCTTGTAGGAGTATGTCCTACGTAGGTGGGCCTTGCCTTAGTCAAATAAGGCGGACTGGGATAGGGAAAAAATCCGTAATATAAGATCGACGGAGTTTCGACGCTAGAAGACTTGAAGACTTATGACACGACCCGACACTGCTAAATACGGGAAGTCCTAAGAAAAGGAAGTTTGCAAAATTGAATTTTTGAAAGGCCCGACAGAATCGGGGAGAACCGGCCCTTTTTCGAGAAAGAAAACGGAAAAGGTGGGCCGGGTGACGGGTTTGAAAAGTTTCGAAAATATTTTCGAGTTTTAAAATGGGCATAATACCGGCTAAAAATAGGCTATTTTGAGTAAAATCGTAAATCCTAAATTCGGTATATGACCCGGGTTTTGAAAATTGGATATTTTGAAAAGGATGCAATTTTTTTTGAAAATGACGGTTTTTGAAAAAGACTTGTAAATCAGGTAGCACGTAGTCATGGAAACAGTATAACGACGCCATGTATGCTCTAATTCTAAGTCTCGGTTAGTCTGTAAGGGTCTATACCAGTGTACACAGCCTATCGAGAATCGGGGCGGACTTCCTAAGTCGAGTTGAGCTTAGAACATGCCTTAAAACCCATACGAATCGGCTAATGGACACCTTCGACATATCCAATTTGGACTACATCGATAGTATAGTGGGACGTCGGTCACCGGTACCGGCCCGGGAAAATATGGGGTTATGCATGAACCGTAAAACTAAAACGCGTATTGTACTAGTCAAACGATTTCTATTCGAGTCTCACCCTGAGGATGCCGATGGTAAGTCACGAATCAGTTAATCCCCAGCTGAGTCGCCAAATTGTGGACATAACATAGGTCCACCCCGTAGCGGCCACGCGCGGGTGTGGGGAGGCGAATGAATCTCCATATGAGATGGATCGAATTGAAATTTAAATCGAAGTGGAGTCGCCACCGAACTTTGTGGGAGTTCGGGCCCATTCGAACCCACTCTATGTTGTAGTGGGCCGTATACAAAATACGGCCCATTTCCGATGTCAGAGCTTATCGGGTTCGTCCCTTTGCATTATGATACCGATACCGACTTGATCGGATATCGTGTATTGAATGACTCTCGTTGCCAATGGTTTCGGACATCCGGAAACCGAGGTTCTGAGTAAGGGGTGAGGGTACGTGTTAGGAAGTTCACAAAGAACACCCAACCCCGCCCGCACATTAGCGGCCTCTACTAAGATATCGAGTGATTTTGAAATACGCGCGTTAGTAATACGATGAATGATATGCAAACATTGTTTTCCTAAACATGCGAGGAATCGAATGGGTTGCTAAGTCGGTTTAATGCATGAAAAATTAACGTCAAAGTTGAATTTAGCATGTGAGGTTCGTTTTAGTATAATAAAACAAACGAAAAAAAGATGAATTTGCTACAAAGGATGAACAAACGAGTTAGTATTGGTTTGTGAATAATAATAATATGCATGATGTAGAAAAAATATATCGAGACCTGAAATATTGATAAAAGACGCGGTTTTGTCTAAAAAACGAAGTTCGAAAAATAATAAAAAAATGAGAAAAGGGTGTCGCGTTGCAGCCGGCCAGGCGACTCGCCCGGGACGCGCACGACTCGCGTCCCAGCCTGTTTTCGAAATCGATTTTTTGAAAATTCGATGCTTTTATTAAATCGCGTACAAATATTGCCCATTTGCACTCGAATTAATATTTTCGACATTCGTTATATTCGATATTCGGTTATGTAATCGATATCAAATACTCGGAATAGTTTTTTAGAAAAGATGTAAATTTGGAAAAAATCGTTTTGTAGAATTAAGAAAACGACGTTTTAAAGAAGAACGAAGAAGGAAAAAAAAGGGGGCCGGATTTCAGACTCTCATGCGAGTCGCCTGGGAGGGGCGCGACTCGCGTGCGGGTCTGTCCCAGTTTGTTTTCTGTTCGAAAATTGCTAATTTTGATAAATCGCGTACAAATACGAATTAATTTATACTCGATTTATATTTTCGATATTCGTCGTATTCGATATTCGATTATGAAATCGATATCGGATATTCGGAATGAATTATTTTAGAAAAAAGTTTTGTAAAATTGTTTTGAAAAGAATTTGAACGAAAAGGATGAAAAGAAAGATGTTAATTCTCTCCGCGTTAAAATCGTTGTATTTTGTAAAAAAATGTAATGATTTTTTAGCATCGACGAGATTTAATTTAATTCTTTTAATATGATATTCGACTATAAAGTTGATATCGTATTTTTAAGAATGTTTGTTTATATGAAAATAGTTTTAGTAATATCGATATTAGAAATAAATAAAAAATCGACGAACGACCCGTAATAAAAAAAGGACGACCGAAGACCCGTAAAAGGAAAAAACGGATGACGAAAAGAAGAAAAACGAGAGGGAGAAGAGAGAAATAGAGAAGTCGGGTTTGGTTACATCCTCAACCTACATGTTTTAGTTTACTCGGATCGGAGCTCGTCGGAACGTGGCTTGGGCACAGGAGCGTCGAGTGGATGTCGGTGAGTTATGGTGGCTCGGTGAAGGGTGACGGGTGTAAGGGCCGGTTTCCTTCGGGTCTTAGATGTAATATCAGTTTCTCGATGCTAAACGTAAGGAGTTTTATGGAAGTGTGATCGAGAGTAGGAAAGTTGATATGTTGTGTGAATAATCGATGTGTTAATGTGAATGCGAAAGGTCCTATTTATAGGAGAAGAGGTAGGCTTTCTTGTACGACAAGAAATACCGATTAGGATAGAGAATGTAAGAATTTGAGATGAGAGAGGATTCCGTTCCTTGGAGAGGAAGCCGTGGAATCTGGCTGGAAGAGGGCTGCTCGGCCGAGTGTCTTGCGCTCGGTCGGGTGTTTGATTCGGTTTTCGGATATAATTCTTACTTGAGATCGAATTCTATCTTTAAACGGATTTGTTTAATATTTTGTGTAGCTTATTTTTTGTAGTATTGGAGCTCGAATCAGCCACATGAGGTGTCACGGCTGACTCGCGTGTCCCGAGAATATTTTTGACCGGGTTTTGACTCGGTCGCTAAAAGACGGTTTTACCCCTGGTGTCGGAATCGACCCAAATTAGTCTTATTTGACTCGAAACGACCCACTGGGCCTGATTTTGAGGTCGGTTTTGTGAGATATGTACTCCGTAAAAGCCCAAGCCAAATGCCAATGATTTTGAGCCCGTTTCCGAATATATTAAAGCACGTTTGCGTCCGATCATCATCGGGTGTTTGTCGCAAACTGCTATAGACACCTGGCAGTCAAAATGTGGGTGTCTACAGCCCTTTAAAAATTCTGCAGTAGAACGTGTTTTCTTATTAAATATTTCCTCACGCATCTATTTCCGTTCAAATCTCTTCATTTTTTTTCTAAAAAAAATTATACAACAACCAATTACATACTATTTTGGCTAAGTTATTTTATTAGTAGAATAATTGCTACTAATAACATATTTACTAAAAATCCCCGACCCACCTAAACTTAATACTCCACTATTTATATTCTATAAACCTAGTGCTGTAATTGATATTCATATTAACAATTTCTTAATCCCAAACCTTATACATACAAAAAAAAAACACCAAATTCATCTTAATATTAAGTATTAAACCATAACTTCATACTAAGTAACAACCTAACTATTCAATATTGGGCAAACTAACATGCTAAATTCATTTTTCGCACCTCTATAGTCAATCTCTAGAATCGTCGTCGTAGCCCTGTCCTCCTCCCTTTTCCAAGGGATTCGTTGGTGTCCACTTTGCCAAGTTGGCACGCCGATGCCAGTCCAGGAAGAAAAGCGTAAGTTCTTCCCTTATCTCAAACCTATAAAAATACCTTATGGATTCCATCGTTAATTAAAGTTAAATCAATATTCTAACTCTCAACTCTATCTCTAGAAAACGTCACCTTTCTCCTCACGAGAAAAGTCTTGTCAAGCACAAAGAGACTTACTTAAATAGGCATCATAGAGATTCTTCGGACACCCACCGATGCCCTGTTTGTCACCTGTGTTGGAGAACGCGACCGAGGAAGTTCATCAAACTAGGAGAGACCATCATGTCTAGTCAAGGATCCAAAGAGCAAATTAAGGTCTAATCCCGAGTTTAGATCTAATCGTTTCGTACCCAAACAGTTCTTATTACTTCCTTTTCTTTTTGGTTGAAAAATAAGGAGAGAATATTATTAAATTAATAAAAGACATATAGTGGATTGAAAAAGTATGGACAGAAATATTATATTAATTAAATGAGAAAAAGTGGATTGGAAAAAATACGAGAAAAAATATTATAGGGTTATTAATCCGTAAGGAAAGTAGTGATATTTTTTTTTGGTACACATGAAAGTAGTGATGGTAAGATGGTAAAGTTGTGTGAAGTTTTATTTTTCCATTGAGTAAAAAAGGAAGAAGATCCAACTCGGTCCAAAAAGGAAATATGGAATAGGTTAGGAACTCGGAAAGATTATTTGTTGCCCATATATGACTTTTTAATAATTGAGTGGGGTATTATATTCAAGGGTTATTTCATAACAATAATACCAACTATGGGGGTGCTTCTTATATTAATACAAATTATACGTAATCCCGTTTTAATATGAACTATCCTCTCATTAATCTCTCTTTATAACCAATGCCTTTTTTTACCTGTAAAACCGATAATTGTGACTGATCACCTCCCAATCGGATCGGTCGTTAACGAAGGACGGGGGATCAAACGATATTTGTAAGACTCGGAATAACACAAAAACTACTAGAGTAATCGTGATAAGTCGAGGTCGGTCCACAGGGAACGGTGTGTGTTTGTGAAGCTTAAAGTGTCGTGTTTGATGTCTTAGAGGGGGTTTTTCTAGGGGTCGAGTCTTAAACTAAGGGAATATCTAGAGAAATAGCTAAGGGTGGTCAATCTAGGGAAAAAGGCGTTAGGGAGAAGTCGGGATTTGGTACTTGGAGTCTAAGAAGGTCGGAATCGAGTTTTTGTCGCAATATTGATAAACTCACCTAAAATCCCGCTTTCGCGGCGAATGAGGGTAAGTCCCTAGTCATGGTAATTTCTATCCCGAGTTTCCCCATATTGATAGAAATTAGTCAAGGTCGGTCTAGTTGGCCGGACTAAAACAACAATGACACAACACCATAAATAAGATAAACCAACATGCAAGCAACCCACCAACATCCCTATATTCAAATAATCCAAGCCCTCATCCCTAAACTCCCCAACAAGAAATCTACTCACACATCATTATGGAAATCATCACAACATGCCTATTAATTAGATCTAAACAAGATGATGATGAGAAAACAACACAAAAACTAAACTAGAGATTAGGGAGTGGAAGAGAATTATACCAACTATGTAGATCTATAAGAAATAAGAAGATATCATAGATAAAGATTGAATCTTTGATGAATGAAATGGAGAACTTGTCACTAATCCTCCAATAAACCCAACAAATCTTCAAATAAAACTTGAATAATCTTCTTACAAACTTCAAATCTAAATAATTGTTGATGGAAACTTGTAGATCTACTATTAATTACTATGTAAACTACTAGAATTTTGGAGGATTTTTCTAGATTACTACTACTAATGGATGGTGTAATAGGATGGTAGAGTGGTGTAATGTCTTCCCTCCTTAGCACAATGGAGAGGTGGTTTAGGCAATGAATTAGGGTAACATATATATAGTAATCTCTTAATGAGTTTTTAACCTAAAGCCCAAATCCAACTTTATGCTCCATTAGTGAGACAATCTCCCTTAGCATCTCCATGGGGTGAAACTTCGCCCTGCGGACTTGACGATAATTCTCATCGGGTGAAAATTTCGCCCGGTGAGATTTTCTTCTTTTTTTTTTTCGCGTTTTCGGCACTTCTTCCCATCGGGCGAAATTTCACCCGGTGAGCGAAATTTCGCCCGGTCAGTTTCGCCCGGTGGCTAAGCTCAGAAAATCTTCGGGAGGCACTTTTACCGTCGGGTGAAATTTCGCCCGGTGGTGTCTCACCGGGTGAAATTTTGCCCGGTCATTTTTCGTGGCCTCGAGTCTTGTCTCATTCTTCGTTTGTTCGATCGGATGGCTTTAAACTTTAAGTTGTGTGCTTTGCTCTTTGGACGGTTTTTCCTTCTCTTGTGCTCGTGAAAGCTCAATCGTGATTTTTGTAGCAAAACCTATCAAAATTGATAGAAAAACTACAAAAAACACGTAAAACGCACAAGAGGGACGCTAATGCGAGAAGTACGTAAAATATGGCGATAATCACACTCAAGACTCGCAAAACGAGGGAATAACGGGTCTAAATGGGAGGAAAAATGGTCTAAATTGAGCGCACAACAATTCCCCCACACTAAACCGTTGCTCGTCCTTGGGCAAAGACCCAAAAAGAAATTACAAACTACTACTACTGGCTAGACTATGCTAAGCCGATACGGGGCAATTAACGGGCCCGCTCCGTCCCTTCAACTCACATCGAAATACTTATGAGGTAAAGTAATCCCATGCAAGGCAAGTTGGGGCTTGCTCAAAATGGTGGATGCGACTAAACACACAAAAACACATAGCACGAAAGAATAGACGCATCCAAAGCAAAAATAAAACACCGAATCCCTCATCGAGACGGCGGGGAAAGACACCGATTACTTACCTAAAACAACAATAAACTTCCAAGATAAATGACCCACGTAAACAAGGACCAAAGCATAATACTATGACAATTAAGCAATATAGATGTTGATAACTTAGCTAGGTCCGCCTAATCTTCTAAAGGGGTACTACGGGGCGTATAATGGAGTGGAAAAAGTGAACCATGGATTCGTTCGACACTGTAGGTAAGAGTTGTCCCGCTCTCTTTGGCTAAGCCAAGAGGGTCGTTCCAAACTCGAATTTCCTAAATTAGACCAAATAAAAAGGTGGAGTGTTTACAATTATTGGGATGGATCGACTCATCACCGCTATCTTCCTACCTCGGGACTCGGTCCTCTAGTTGGCACTTCACGGCGACGAATCGATCAAAGGGCTTTTTTTTTCGAAGGAGACGTTTTTGATAATTTGATTTTCATTTGAAGCTCCTTTTCTTCTCCTTTGTTTTTCTTTGTTTTTCATATTTTTGTGCCCTTTTCTCTTGCTTTGGTTTGCCCTTTTTGGCTTTTTGATGTGGTTTGTAACCAAGCTTGGAGGTTATTTTTGTGTAAACTTATTGTGATGATGAATAGGTGGAGGAAAAATAGGTAATCGAGAACGCGCGCCATTCCGGATAACCCACAAAAGATGGAAAGGATTTGGACTAAAGGTGCAATGGTCGAGCAAGGTCACCTAGAAAACGGGATGCGGGAACCAAGACCTAACTCCTCCATGGGTGGTCAAGGTGGTCAAATGCAAACCCCGAAGTAAACCTCTAGTAGAAAAGGTGGACTCAAAGCTAAAGGATCAACAAATTCATTGCCTAAGAGTCATTCTACTAGACTAAGGTCCAAAATCTACAATGGGTTATCTACAATGGAATGTAAACTCTTGTTAAAGATTTGTAATCGGGTTTTCGAAAAGTTTTAATCCTAGACACACTATACAAAAGCAAAACAAAACGAAACACACGAAAATGAAAAAGCAAGTAAAAGAAAACACAAGTAAGGTCATATACTCCATACTCCATCAACATTCAAGCACAATCAACCACAACACCAAAATGCTCACTTCGAGAGCCTCCAATAGCAACAACCTAACTCCTCTACAAAATTAAAGAAGAAAGAAGGAAGGAAGTTACCAGGCGGGTGCTTTCATAATCTCTTCAATTCGCGCTATTAAGGTGGTGGTTACATGTAAGAGTAGAGAACAAGACCGTACACGGGACACGAAACATAACGAGAAACAAGAAAAGAAAAAGAAAAAGAAAAGAAAATGTTTTTGATTTTTCGAATTTTTCAAATTTTTATGGATTTTTGAAAGATTTTTGAAAAAAATAAAAGATAGTAGATTCCCCCCCCACACTAAAACTGTACATTGTCCTCAATGGACAAGTAGGGAAGAACGAAAAAAAGACGGAAAAGAAAAGTAAGAAAAATCTTTTTGGAATTTTATAATTTTTTAAATGTTTTTGGGTTTTATAGTTTTTTGAATGTTTTTGGATTTTTCAAAATTTTTGAGAAAAGAAAAAGAAAATAAAATAAAGAAGACGATAAAATAGTGGCAGGCCTAGGTGCAATCACATCACCTAGACCCTAGCCAAGTGGCTAAGAAAATGAAAATGAAAGAAAATAAAATAAAATGAAAAGGTGAAAAATTGGGCGTAGGTGTAGTCACGTCACCTAGCCCGGATTAAGAAAAATTGAGAAAGATTTGATTTTAAAAAATTGGATTTTTCAAAAGGGGTCAATGGCGTAATCACATCGCCAAGAGACCGGGAGCAATACTAAGGCCGCGACGGCCACAAAAAATCATTAAATGGGACGGTGGGACAGCTTGCAATTTTGTTCAAGATAAAACGATCACAATGATTATAATGATGGGACAGGGAACAAGGAACAACATTAATTCACATACAATTGTAAATGATTAAGACTCACCAACTCCACACATATATACCCACAACACATACGAACCATATTATCTACCGACTCTTGAAGGGGGGGGGGGGGTCTAGTCTGAATAGTCATTTGACGCAAAGGAGGCCATGGGAGTTCCTTCACCGGCATACTCCCAAACTCCTACATCCCCCGAGTTGTTCAGTCGGAATTCACAGGGACCTGGAGGTAGGTCCCAATTGCGAGGGTTATAAATATTGGTTCGGTTTTTGCTGGGGACAATTAAGGCTGGGTCATGGCTAAGAGAGACGAGGCGGTGGTCAGGTACGTGAAAGATCCAAGTAGGGAAATAAGTCTCGTCAAGCCAGACACGAGGGTCATGTGGTTTAAGATGGTCGGTCGCATAACCCAAATTTTTCGCTATTACAGTCACAAGACCACCACAGTCGATAGAGGGGCGTTGGTCAATAATAATTTGATGAAAGTGTAACGCCACGACGATAGGTAAGTCAAGGGTATAAGGGTTACCGAGTAAAGAGTCACATATCAATTGTAGGACACACACATTGAGGTTAATGATATTGTCGATAGATGGCAAAAGACAGTGTGAAAGGATTTCAGCGAAATAACGAATGGCTGGGTTACGGATTTCAGCGGTAAAATTAGAATTGGGTTCGAAATCACGTTGACCCGGCGCTATGCGCCTCCATAAGTCTCTCCTAGTCGCACTACTTTGCGAATCACTTAGGGGTCTACTTAGTCCGGTACCCGATGAGGGTAATCCTAGAGCTAAGCTAAAGTCAGAAATATGTAAATAATGATTTCTACCAAACAAATTAAATTTGAACCTATTAGGTGTGGTCGGATTATCGATTGTAAAGGTACCTAAAAACTCACAAGTCAAGTCTTTATTTGTGAAAGGCACAAAATCAAGGAGTTTACTAATACTAATTCTAGACGATAACTCTCTAATATCGTTCTTAATTCCTAGAGTTTTCATTGTGAATGGACAAGGCCATCTCGTACTCTGAAAGTTCTTTTCAGAGAAGGTACGAGCAAGGGGTGAATTAGGGCACGGTAAAAGTTTAGGCCTAGCGGACTTACTAGAAGATGAATGCTTAGAAGGATTAGAAGTCGAGGCCATACCTTGTTTACGCGCGGCTCTTTGGGCTCTTGTCTCCATGATAATAATTTGCAAGAAAAATCCCAAAACTTTTGCTTCTCCTTTCTTCAAAAACCCAAAATAAATATTCACCCAAGTATGGAATGGAGTTATGAATGGAGATTGAATATGGTGTATGGAAGGTGGTGTAATGATTTTGTGATGGGTTAAAGGGTGAAATGATGAGTGAGGTGAAAAAGGTGGTATAAATAAGGGTGTTTGAGAGGGAAAGTGAAAGTTTAAAGTTGGTGGTAAAAATTTGGTGTAAAAATATTTGGAGGGAAAGTTATGTTGAGGTAAATTGTTGGAGGGAGATGAAAATGTAATGAGTGAGTAAAAGTGTAGGTGATCCGGCAAAGTCATACCGCCGGGTGAAATTTCACCCGGTCGGGCATCATCGGGTGAAATTTCACCCGACGACTTTTCGTCGTGAAAATCGTTTTTGCCGACTTTTTTTTCCACCGGGTGAAATTTCACCCAGTCAAAATCTCACCGGGCGAAATTTCGCCCGGTGGTATATTCTTCAGTTCCGGCAATTCTGGCAACTTTTCCGTGGGGCGAAGTTTCGCCCGGTCGAGTCTCCCCGGGCGAAGTTTCGCCCGGCGGTCTTCTTTGCTGCGTTTTTCCGCCTTGCCATTTCATGGCTCTTCAATTAATCACCTAGAGATTCAAATATATGACTCGACTCTCATTACATAATCAATATTTCCCAAAAACATGCTTGTGGTCTTTGATTTAGCTCCATAACTTCTCCAAATGCTTGATCTTCATCCAAATTAAGCTCCATGGTGAAATCCAATTTCAATCATCTTCTCAAGCTAACAAAACTAATAAACTCAAAGAAATATGATACATATATACAAGGTGGTTGTTGAGGATACCACCAAACCTACATCAATTTCGAGAGGGGGTCAAACAACGCTCCCCAATGGGAGCTCACCATACTTCATAGTAGCAAAGGTCTCACGAATATGACCGGGATGATAAATCTTCAAACGTTGCCCATTAACCATAAACTTCCCGGTTTCCGGGCTAGATATCTCTATCGATCCATATGGTTGCACTCCGGTCACTTCAAATGGACCCGACCATTTTGATTTCAACTTACCGGGGAAGAGCTTAAAGCGAGAGTTGAAGAGTAATACCTTATCACCAACGGAGAAGTCCTTACGAAGAATTCGAGAATCGGGCCATTGGCGAGTTCGTTCTTTGTAAATCTTCGAATTCTCGTAGGCCTCAAGTCTTAGTTCTTCCAATTCTTGTAGTTGGAGAAGGCGATTATTTCCTACGACACTCTCATCGAAGTTTAGCTCTTTGATTGCCCATTTGGCTTTGTGTTCTAGCTCCACCGGTAAATGACAAGCTTTACCATACACAAGACGATAAGGAGTGGTTCCGATCGGCGCTTTGTAAGCCGTCCTCAATGCCCAAAGGGCGTCATTTAATTTCAATGACCAATCCTTTCGGTGTGTATTTACAACTTTCTCTAAAATTCCCTTGATTTGACGGTTGGAGATCTCGGCTTGCCCGTTTGATTGAGGGTGGTAGGCTAAGGACATCTTGTGAGTGATACCATATTTCCTAAGAAGGTGTTCAAAGGTATCTTTCCTAAAATGAGAGCCTCCATCGCTAATTATGGCTCTAGGCATACCGAATCTCGGGAAAATTACATTCTTGAAAAGCTTGATTACAACCTTGGAGTCATTGGTGGGGGAAACTACGGCCTCGATCCATTTTGAGACATAATCAACCGCGACTAGAATGTACTTGTTACCAAAAGAGGATGTGAACGGACCCATGAAATCAATGCCCCAAACATCGAACAATTCAATCTCCAAGATAGGTTGAAGGGGCATCTCATTTCTTCTTATTATATTGCCACTTCTTTGGCATGCATCGCATGTGAGAATTAAAGCTCGAATGTCTTTGAACATGAAAGGCCACCAAAACCCGCTTTGGAGAACCTTGGCAATTGTCTTTTGATTGGCCAAGTGTCCACCATAAGATGTCGAGTGAAGGTGCTTCACAATATTATATTCTTCTTCGGCCGTAACACATCGTCGGTAAATTCCATCTACGCATCGGCGAAATAAATAAGGCTCGTCCCAATAATAGCGTCGGGCTTCATAACGTAGTTTCTTCCTCTCTTGCTTGGAATAATCGTCCGGAATAAAATGAGACACTAAGAAATTGACGATATCGGCATACCAAGGTGTAATAGTTTCAACGGCCATCAAGGCCTCATCTCTCATAGCTTCAGTGATGGGAATGCCATCTTCTTCATTGCTCTCTTTACTAACCGTTAGTCTACTAAGATGATCTGCTACCAAGTTCTCCGATCCGGCTTTGTCTTTAATCTCGATATCAAATTCTTGCAAAAGGAGCACCCACCGAAAGAGTCGGGACTTTGTCTCCTTTTTGGACATGATGTAACGAATCGCCGCGTGATTGGTATGGATAATGACTTTGGAACCGGTAACATAATTTCGGAATTTCTCCGTGGCATAGACAACGGCAAGCATCTCTTTTTCGGTTGTGGTGTACCTTGATTGAGCTTCATCTAAGGTCTTGCTTGCATAATAAATCACATGTAGCTTCTTATCAACCCGTTGTCCTAGAACGACACCAACGGCAAAATCGGATGCATCGCACATGATCTCAAATGGAAGACTCCAATCGGGCGCTTTGATAATTGGTGTGGTAGTGAGAGCGGTTTTTATCCTGCAAAAGGCCTCAAGGCACGAGTCATCAAAAACAAAAGGTGCATCTTTCATAAGCAAAGAAGTCAAAGGCTTAGCAATCTTAGAAAAGTCTTTAATAAATCGTCTATAAAAACCAGCGTGACCTAGAAAACTCCTCACCCCTTTGACATTCGTAGGTGGTGGCAAGTTCTCAATCACGGAGACTTTCGCCTTATCGACTTCAACTCCTCTATTAGAAACAATATGACCTAGGACAACACCTTGTTCAACCATAAAATGACACTTTTCCCAATTTAAAACAAGTCTATACTCTTCACATCGAGCTAACACTTGATCAAGATTTTCAAGACAAGAATCAAAAGATGTACCATGGACACTAAAATCATCCATAAAAACTTCCATGGATTTTTCAATAAAATCGGAGAAAATAGCCATCATACATCTTTGAAACGTTCCCGGCGCATTACACAATCCAAATGGCATCCTTCTATAAGCATAGGTGCTATAGGGACAAGTAAAATTGGTTTTCTCTTGGTCATCGGGATGAATAGGAATTTGAAGAAATCCGGAATGACCATCGAGGAAACAAAAATAAGAATGATGCGCCAATCTTTCAATCATTTGATCAATAAAGGGAAGGGGGAAATGGTCTTTTATGGTGGCCGTGTTCAATTTACGATAGTCTATACACATGCGCCAACCGGTAATAGTCATAGTGGAAATTGACTCACCCTTTTCTCCTTTAACAACCGTCATTCCTCCTTTTATCGGCACAACTTGTACGGGGCTAACCCATTTACTTCCGGTTATTGGGTATATAATGTTAGCCTCATACAACTTGAGGACTTCCTTCATGACAACCTCTTTCATGGTGGGGTTCAACCTACGTTGACCCTCAACCGAAGGACGGTGGTCATCATCAAGGATGATCCTATGCATGCAAACATTTGGGCTTATGCCTTTGAGGTCGGCAATGCTATACCCGATGGCCTTTTTGTGCTTTCTTAAAACAATTAAAAGTTTTTCCAATTGAGGACCATCAAGGGTAGCATTGACGATAACGGGATAATTAGTTCCTTCAAGAAAAGCATATTTGAGGGAAGAGGGGAGTGGTTTAAGTTCAAGATTAGGAGGAGAAGATACCATACTCTTACCCACCGGTAGTGGTTCTACCTTTTCATCATGCAAACATTCTTCTTCAAGAGGTGGAGAGTCAAATGGTTCCTCTTCTTGCTTATCATCATCTATCAAGCTATACTCAACCAAACTATCAATAACTTCAATGGAATGCATTTGTTCAATCTTTGGTTGTTTAAGAGCTTGAGAAAGGGAAAACTCTACCGACTCGTTCCCTATGTTAAATGACAACTTTCCATTCTTAACATCAACTATTGTACCACCGGTAGCCATAAAAGGTCGACCTAAGATAATGGGGGTAATAGTGTCTTCGGGCATATCCATGACAACAAAGTCGGAGGGGATGAAGAACTTACCAACTTGAACGGGTACATCCTCAAGTATCCCAAGTGGGTACTTGACGGACCAATCCGCAAGTTGAATCGACATACTAGTGGGTCTCATCTCCCCCACACTAAGTCTTTTAGCAATAGAATAGGGTAACAAACTAACACTAGTCCCTAGGTCGCATAAAACTTGATTAACAACAACATTTCCTACCCGACAAGGGATGGAAAAGCTACCGGGATCATCTAGTTTCTTTGGCATTTCGTTCATAAGAATGACACTACATTGACCCGTGAGAGAGACACATTCTTTGTCCTCTATTGTCCTCTTTTTAGTCAAGACATCTTTCAAAAACTTAGAGTAGAGGGGCATTTGAGAAATTACCTCGGTGAAAGGTAAAGTTACCTCTACTTTCTTCAACATATCCACGAAACGGCTAAATTGAGCATTCTCTTTGTGTGGCTTAGCTCGCTCGGGAAAAGGCAATGGAGGGATAGGAACGGGAGGCGGTGGAACATTGGATTCTTCTTCTTCTTCGGCTAATCGCTCTGCCTCTTTTCTTTTGGCTTCTTCCGCTTCCATTTGCTCTTTCTTCTTTCTTTGTTCTCTTGATTCATTCTCCGCATTTTGGAGGATATCAAACTCCACTTGTATTCCCCGGTTTTGTTTGGGGGAAGAGGGAGATGATTCTTGTGGTGCACTTGGTTGATTCACTTTGGATAGGGTAGTCTTGGTGTTCAAGTTCAAGTTCTTATATGGGTCCTCAAGTTCTTTGCCACCTCTCAAAATTACGGCATTTGCTTGGTGTGAAGGATCTCTTGGGTTTTGGGGTTGACCGGGCAAACCATGGGGTGGATGAATTGGTGCGGCTAAGGCTTTTGTTGCTTCTTGTGATTCCCAAACTTTTAGCCTTGCCTTAGTATCTTGATGTTCATTCCATAGTTAGCCAACGGTTCTTTGCAAATCATTATAGTTCTCCCATGAAGGACCTCCTTGACCAAATTGAGAATTGCTTGATTGGCCATAAGATTGAGAGGGTTGATTGAATGGTTGGTTATTGTAACCTTGGTTACCATGAGAATTTCCTTGGAACCCTTGATTGTATCCATGATTAAAGTGATTACCATGTTGATTTTGGTAATTGTTGTAGCTGTTAGGAACATGGAAGTTGCTACCTTGTTGATTGAAGTTGCTCCTTTGATGAGGAGGCATATATGGTGGCATCTTTGGAGGACCTTGGTTAAAGGGCCTTTGTTGACTTTGATTGAATGGCCTCATTTGACTCCCTTGGGAGCGCGGCATCGGATTTTGAACATTTTGATTTCCATAAGAGAAATTAGGATTAAATCTCGTGCCGGCATTGTAGGTATTAGAAAAAGGATCAAATTGAGGTCTTTGCCCATATACTTGTATAGCTTGGACTTCATTTGGCTCTTCAACATAAACTTCTTCATTAGGAATGCAAAAGCTAGAATCATGACTATGATTGCCACAATGATCACATTGAACTTCCCATGTTAATTGCTTTGGAGGTGATGGTTGCCTTGGTGGAACACTCCCTTGAATTTGGTACATACCTCTAGGAGTGGGCTTAGAATTCATGGCATCCATTCTCCTTTTCAATTCTTCAAGTTCCGTTTGGAATTTCAATTCATTAGAACTCGTAGATGAGTTCACTTCAACTTTCTTTCTAGAATCCCTCGATTGACCCATTCTTGAATCACTCCTTGCCATCTTATCAATAAGATTCTTAGATGCCTCATCGGTGAGAGAAGAGAAGTCTCCTCCGGCGGCCGAATTGAGGTTTTCCTTGGTTCTCGATGAAAGGGTGTTATAAAACGTTTGGGTGGTTAGCCAATCGGGTATTCCGTGGTGTGGACATTTGCGCAACAAATCTCTAAATCTTTCCCAAGCCTCGCTTAGGCTTTCAAATTCATCTTGTTTGAATGTTTGTATCTCCATGCGATATTGGTTAGTCTTTGACGGCGGAAAATATTTCTCCAAGAAGGCATTAGATAATTGAGCCCATGTTGTGAAAGTATTAGCGGGATGACCTTGAAGCCATCTACGAGCTCCATCTCTCAAGGTCTTCGGAAATAATAAACGATGCAATTGACATGAAGTTAACCCATTGAGACGGGCCCCTACTAATTTTTCTTTAAATGAAGCGATCTGCTCTTGAGCATCTTCTTGAGAAAAACCGTGAAATGTATCTTGTTGGACCGCATTAGTCCAAGAAGCTTTCAATTCATAGTTCTCGGGTATCTCTCCGAAATCGACGGGAGAAGGTGTTTCTTCGTGTGTGAGTTGAGAGTGCGAACCTAGAGTCGCCATTGGTTGGATTGGTGGTGATGGTGGATTTGGATTTGGTGGATTTGGATTTGGTGGATTTGGAGAATTTGGAGGGGATGGAATTGGTGGTGGTGTTCTCGGTGATGGTGGTGGTGGTGGTGAATTTTGTGAAGTGGAAGGTATGGAAGGATTGTTTGGAGTGGAGTTATGTGATGTAGAAGGTGTAGAAGGTGAGTGTGGTAGGATGGGATTAAAGTTAGGAGGTGATAATGAAGGATGTGGAATGATGGTGGTTGAGTTATTTCCTTGAAAACGCAATGCTCTAAAAATTCTTTCCGGTTCCGGATCGAACCACAAGGGCGATGACGTGTTCCTGGGCATAAAACTCAATTAAACGGTGAGACTCCTAGCACCTCGCGGTACTAGGGAAAAGAGAGAAGAGAAAAGAATCAAACACAACAACTAAAAACACAACAACAACTAGCCGTTCCCCGGCAACGGCGCCATTTTGATCGCCTCCCAATCGGATCAGTCGTTAACGAAGGACGGGGGATCAAACGATATTTGTAAGACTCGGAATAACACAAAAACTACTAGAGTAATCGTGGTAAGTCGAGGTCGGTCCACAGGGAACGGTGTGTGTTTGTGAAGCTTAAAGTGTCGTGTTTGATGTCTTAGAGGGGGGTTTTTCTAGGGGTCGAGTCTTAAACTAAGGGAATATCTAGAGAAATAGCTAAGGGTGGTCAATCTAGAGAAAAGGCGTTAGGGAGAAGTCGGGATTTGGTACTTGGAGTCTAAGAAGGTCGGAATCGAGTTTTTGTCGCAATATTGATAAACTCACCTAAAATCCCGCTTTCGCGGCGAATGAGGGTAAGTCCCTAGTCATGGTAATTTCTACCCCGAGTTTCCCCATATTGATAGAAATTAGTCAAGGTCGGTCTAGTTGGCCGAACTAAAACAACAATGACACAACACCATAAATAAGATAAACCAACATGCAAGCAACCCACCAACATCCCTATATTCAAATAATCCAAGCCCTCATCCCTAAACTCCCCAACAAGAAATCTACTCACACATCATTATGGAAATCATCACAACATGCCTATTAATTAGATCTAAACAAGATGATGATGAGAAAACAACACAAAAACTAAACTAGAGATTAGGGAGTGGAAGAGAATTATACCAATTATGTAGATCTATAAGAAATAAGAAGATATCATAGATAAAGATTGAATCTTTGATGAATGAAATGGAGAACTTGTCACTAATCCTCCAATAAACCCAACAAATCTTCAAATAAAACTTGAATAATCTTCTTACAAACTTCAAATCTAAATAATTGTTGATGGAAACTTGTAGATCTACTATTAATTACTATGTAAACTACTAGAATTTTGGAGGATTTTTCTAGATTACTACTACTAATGGATGGTGTAATAGGATGGTAGAGTGGTGTAATGTCTTCCCTCCTTAGCACAATGGAGAGGTGGTTTAGGCAATGAATTAGGGTAACATATATATAGTAATCTCTTAATGAGTTTTTAACCTAAAGCACAAATCCAACTTTGTGCTCCATTAGTGAGACAATCTCCCTTAGCATCTCCATGGGGTGAAACTTCGCCCGGCGGACTTGACGAGAATTCTCATCGGGTGAAAATTTCGCCCGGTGAGATTTTCTTTTTTTTTTTTTTTTTTTTTCGCGTTTTCGGCACTTCTTCCCATCGGGCGAAATTTCACCCGGTGGGCGAAATTTCGCCCGGTCAGTTTCGCCCGGTGGGTAAGCTCGGAAAATCTTCGGGAGGCACTTTTACCGTCGGGTGAAATTTCGCCCGGTGGTGTCTCACCGGGTGAAATTTCGCCCGATCATTTTTCGTGGCCTCGAGTCTTGTCTCATTCTTCGTTTGTTCGATTGGATGGCTTTAAACTTTAAGTTGTGTGCTTTGCTCTTTGGACGGTTTTCCCTTCTCTTGTGCTCGTGAAAGCTCAATCGTGATTTTTGTAGCAAAACCTATCAAAATTGATAGAAAAACTACCAAAAACACGTAAAACGCACAAGAGGGACGCTAATGCGAGAAGTACGCATAATATGGCGATAATAGCACTCAAGACTCGCAAAACGAGGGAAAAACGGGTCTAAATGGGAGGAAAAACGGTCTAAATTTAGCACACAACAGTGACCTGCTAGGTTTTGGTGCGCTTCTTCTTCTTCTTCCCCTTTATATATTCATCAAATTAAAAGTCATCATTCATTATCGACCTTCAAAACCCTCATTGACACAATGAGATGTGGTTATTCATCTGGATCCTCCTCTAATTCGTATCCTTCAAATGTCAGATTTTTTTTGCAAACGTCAGATGCTCCAATCTATTTACCACAATTTCAAAAAATTTAAGAAAAGCAATGGCGAGAGGAGATGTCGAGTTCAACAATGGCGAGAGAAGAGTACGTAGTAGCGAGAGAGGAAGTGTACAGAGTATGGTGGGAGGGGGACTTTAATTCAAAAAGAAATTAAAAGGAAAAGAAAACCGGCTCATCAGGTAGCCGGTAACTTGTTCTAAAGAGAGATTAATGAGGCGATAGTTCATATTAAAACGAGATTACGTATAGTTGGTATTAACATAAGAAGCACCCCCCATAGTTGGTATTATTGTTATGAAATAACCCTATATTCAAATGAGAATATAAATTAAAATCGGAGGAAGTAAAAAGGCAGAAAAAAAAATCTTTGGATTACAACTTAAGTTTTAATAATATTGTATCGTGACACATCATCATTTTCTGAAACATAAAGATATAAATAAAATATATTTTTACTGGGAAAAAAATACACAAACTATATCTTTTAATACAAAAAAAAATTATGCCAAAATTTATCCAAAATATAATACGAATTAAGAAAAATATTTATCTAATCTTAAACCAGTTATTACCTTGTCATTATCATTATTACTAACACTCACATTTGGAGATAACTTATTGACATTATTGGTTCATATTGTTTAGTTTATTTATGGATATTGCTAATATTCACGGATTTTAAAGTTTATTCTCTATTGTAGATTACTTTTATAATTTATTAAAATTATACTTCGTATTTAATAATGATAACAATATAGTTACAATAAAAAACGTAATTCCAAATAATTTAAGTTTATAATAATTTAATTATAATTATAATTTTTTTAAATTATAATTTAAGTTTATTATAATTATAATTATAAATAAAGTTTATTATAATTAAAGTTTATTTATATAATTCCAAATAATTTTTTTTGCAAAATATAGAGATGTTTTACATTTTAAAAAACGTTCATGATACGTAAATATAATTATAAATAAAGTTTATAACATATTTGAAGATGATAATATTGATAAAAATTTAATTATGTTTAAAACAACCGTTATATTTTTTTATATATAATTTAATTGAAGTTGATGAATATTATAAACTTAATATAAATCGAGTTAACTGCAAACTTTGAGAACTTTCTATTTATGTGAATATAAAATTTGAGGACTTAATGAGTAATTAGCAAAAAATTTGAGGACTAAGTGTGCAATATCTGTATAAAGCAGGGTGTTATAAGCAAAAGCGATGAGAGAGTCAGGAAGAGGGAATGGAAGAAAGGGATTGCGCCACGTCAGCCGACTTGGGTCCTTCTTTTATATAATAGAGATAATAATAATAAAAATAATAATAACAAGAGCAATCATTCGTCTATAAATAAAAGTTTTTAATTAGATTATCCCACATCGAAAAATTATAATAAGGTAATTTTTTATTATTATATAAATAAGAGTAATCATTCATTCAAAATATATAATAAGATGAATCAAATTCGATTATATAAATAAAGAGTAATCGTCTGTCCTTTTAACTTGGATATAAAAATAAACTTTTAAGTCTAAAATAGCTCTTAAAAGTATAAAATTAATTAAGTAAATTATACCACATCGGAAAAATTATGATGAGGTGATGAAATTCTATATCATAAATGAGTAATCTTTCGGTTTTAAATATCAACCAACGATCTTTTGACTCTTAATTTTTTTTAAACGACTACAAATCTAAAATTATACCACATCAAAAAAATTAAAATAAGATGATGATTCTATATTATAAATAAGAGTAATCGTGCGTTTTTATGGGTCTTAAAAGCAGATCTTAAGACTATAAACATTGAATAAACTATGATTAGGCGATAAAATCTTATATTATAAATAAGACTAATCTTTCGTTCTTATCAATCAAAAAATTAATTCATTCTTAGATATCAATCAAAAAACTTTTGAGTCTTAAAAAAACCTCTTTATTAGACCGTAAAATTATTTACACATCGAAAATTTTTAATAAGGTGATGAAATTTTATATTATAATGTGAATAAGAGCATGCGCTCTTTTGAGTTTTAAATTGAGCTAATAAGACTACAAACATAGTTGAAATTATGTTTGATTCTAATGTCATATGATCATCTTATTCATTATTTAACGAAGTACATCATCAATATAATTAAGCCAACTAACCCTTGCAGTGCACGGGCTTTAATCTAGTTAAATATAATTTAGTGGATGTCTCTACATTTTATCCAATAAAATCATGACACATGGCTTAGTTAGAAGTGAACATTTGATAGATAAAGGATCGGGAATGGTTTGTTTGATGTTTAATATAATATATAGACTACCCACTACCCAAGTAAAATTTGACTGCTCACAAGTAAATGCTCACAAGTAACTCTCCTTATATACTATAGAGGAGAGAATTTGGTGTGCTCACAACTACTGTTAATAAAATCACAAGAAACCGAATTTTGTCATTTCAATGTAAGGTGGTCACGATTCCAGAAATTACAGAATCAACAAGATCCGTCCAGATAAGGGTCCGTATTATGAGAAAGTGGCTGCGTACGTCAAAAAAATCGGATGCCGACCTATCCCAAATAGGCAAGAAACCGATAACTTTTAGAGTTGAACTAATCTTGGTGGACAGCCGGTATGTTCTTCCGCCCGTTTTTTTTGTAATCGTAATATTAACTTTCTATTGGATGTTGTGTATATGTGTTCATATATAATATATAATTACATAAATTGTAAATTATATGTAAACAGGGCGCCACAATTCAAGCTTCGATCAGACAGAAATTAGTAAAAGTAGCATTCAGTAACGGGTTCAAAGAAGAACACATCTACAACATTTCAAAGTTCACAGTTTCATCTAATATTGGCACAGAAAATAAAGCAACTGCTCACAAGTGCAGAATTTGGGTCGAATTCAACACCAAAGCGATGAAATTGCACCAAGATCCGAATATCCTAATGTGTGTGTACAATTTTACTGACTATGATGATATTATATCAGGAAACGTCCCCAACGCCTTATATATAGGTGAGTACAATAAATAGTCTACCGAAGTACTCGTTTACACGTATCGACACGCACCTGCTAACTCTTTTCGTTTCTCAATATCACAGATGTCATTGGTAAATTCATTGATTACAACTCAATTCAAACATCAACAAAAGACTACAATTGGACGACAATTATTTTAGAGAATACACAGTTAGCAACACTTTCACCACATCTAAATCTCATGTCTATTCTTAGCTACATTCAAAAAATATTTTCTGTATGCAGGAAAGAACAGATAACATGCTCAGTGTTGGGAGAAATTATATCAGATAGAGTATCAATTTGTGAACGGGTTCATGCAGAAGGACAAACCGATCATAGTACTAAGGCACGTGAAACGCAATGAGTGGAAAGGTATGAACTATACATCTATCTACTGTTTATCTCTACAAAAGAGTGCAATTTTTTTTCTTTTAATGACTTGAATGCTGTTACACGAAATAAGATAAAGAAGATAACTACCTAGCAGTAGAATAACACATAAATTGATTACTTTTCTCTGATGAAGTTAGTGTTACGACCCGTGATGCTTCTAAAATATTGTTTAATCCTAAAATTGAAGAGATGTTTGCATTAGAAAAAAGTAAGTTCACATCTGCCCTAATTCAGTCCAATTAGTTTGAATTGTACTGAATAAATCAACCACTATACTACGTCATTTCAGCTACCCACCCTTAAACGGACCCGATAGGTGGAAGACGGGTCTGTCGACTACGTGCAACGGCCCTCTCATGCAGCATACTCAGTGGAGCGAAGTGCAAGTCACTGACAGAGATCAAAAATAGCACAAAGGTATATTTTACTCTTCTTTCCCATTTATCTTTTTCTTTACAAACGGCCTAATAAAATGTATCATTACTCTTACATTTTTACGAAGAAAAATGTTGCACACAACTTGAAAGAAATAAAACATTCGATGACATTAACTACAAATAACATTTATGTAGGCTGGGGCATTTGTTACACTAGCAACCATATATGAGATGGACACATCAAAAGAATGGTGCTACTCTTCGTGTGGAGAGTGCAGGTATAAGATGTCGGAAAAGGAGAACGGGATGTGGTACTGTGAGACGAAAGATTGTCGATTCAATGGTTTGGCTATGAGGGACCCCATGATGAGGTCGCCATAAACATACACTACTTCCTAACTATTAATTAGTCACTTATTTTGAGCTAACAGTCAACATATTTAAGCAGGTACCAAGTGAAATTCATTGTGTTTGACGACATATGTGAATTTGTGGACATTATAATTTGGGACGAACAAATGACAAAGCTCCTAGGAAAGACGGCGAAGGAGCTGCTAGAAGAAATGACGGTATGAGTTTATCATATCCGAACGTTTAGTATTTTACAGAAGTTATGCAACAAGACTAACTTATAATGTAAGTGCAGGAGTCAAGCCCAAACGGTTTACCTCCCCAAGAATTCCGTGCTACTATAGAGAAAGAGTATCTTTTCAAACTCAGGATCACGCAAGCATTCAACATTAGACAGAATTCGAAATGCTATGCAGTCATAGATATGTGTGAGGATGAAGCAAACAAGCTGGCATGGAGAAATCTAATGACTATACACAACCTACTACACAGACGGTATTCAACTAAACATGCAGATAATTCAGATTTAACATGCTTTTTTATTTTACAGGATGCATATAACAAGATTATATGTGCAAGTAGTGGAAGTGGTTGACGAAGCAGGAGCAGGAAGTACTGCCTCGGTGTCGATGGTGTCAAAGAATCCCCTTAGTGCAACGGTAAGTTGCTATTTAACCATTTTTTTCTTTTGGGTATTATTCAAGATGCACTACAATAGTCCCTTTGCGGAGCAATGACTGACACAACTGGGACATTAATTTAGGAATACTTTTGCGATACCCCGCTACCAGACGAATCCACCAAAAGAGACGAGGCAATTAAGGGGATAACAACCATAGCAGTACAAGAAGACAATGTGGTGGTAGCCACTTCTGAAAAATCAGCAAGACCAAATGCAACATTTGAAAAGTGTGAGGATGTAGCGGAGTCAACTGAGGCACAATCCAAGCAAAGGAAGAAACGACATGGAAATTCTCATATGACCTAAGTTGTTCCACCAATTTAATATTGGTGTTGAATTTTAAGCTACTGTTTTAATTTGTGTGTGGTACTCTTGAACCTTATTTTAATTTACAGTTTGATGGTGTTGAGTTGTTACGCTGACTCTAAAAATACTATTTAGTCAGTTGCACTGTTTTGCATCTCTCAGGCAATATCATCGAGCTTCATCATGAATGAATAGGTGCTCATCCACCTTTTACAAAAGCTCGAGTAGACTTTATAACGCTACAATTAAAGAACCGACTGATCAGTCGTGCATCGCTCTAAGAGCGTAATATAGTCAAACTCGAGCCATGCCAAATGACGGATGTGCACTCTAAACATTTACTTTTAAGAAATTTTTATATGCTCATCATTGAGAAGTATGCCTAAACGTTCTGTCGCCCTCAGTCTCACTAAGAGCATACTATTATACAGTATATTATGTATTATAAACGCTTCGATTAGGAGGGAAGGACGACGTGTTGTATAGGCTATCAGATTCGCAATTGACCAAATTGAATCGTGTCGTTTAAAACCACTTAAATTGGGTAGTGGATTTTCTTATATCGCTTCTCCCTCACATCAATAGAATGTCTGCAATATCATACAAACAAGGAAAATTTGCGAAATACTCCCTTTAACAAATGTTGTTTGGCAAACTACTTCCTTTTAAAAAAAATTTTGTCAAACAATCCCTTAAATAAGGATTTTTTTGTTTAATGCTTACATTTCATTCATTTGAGCCTTCACACGTGCCAACTACTAGTTTTCTTAAAAAAATTGTCAAATACTCCCTTTAATAAATGATGTTTTGCTAACTACTCCCCTTTTAAAAAAATTGTTTAACACTCCCTCCTTCTTGAATAATGAAAATTGCATAACCTAATTTAATTTCCATTACTTTTATTTAGTTCCCGCTATACCACCACTATGATCCAGGTATAATAGACAAATTTCACGACGATACAAAAAAAAATGCAAGATTATCGGAGAACGCTTCATATATCATTATATCGCCCAAAATTAACTCCCAACACCACAAAAAAAGATGATATACACCACCAAATATTCAATTTGTACGTAATTGAAATCCATTTAGAAGCCCCATTGCCAAAAGACATCTAATACAATAATATTAAGGTGCTACCATACATCGTGCAAAAAGAATTACTCCGTATTTTTTTCACTTTAAGTAGCCTTCATTTCGCGCATGTATCTTCAATTATAGGACTGATCTCTAGACTCCATTGCACTAGTTAGTTGACCTGGTTGTGGCTGACTTCCTGTAGCTACTACTTCCTCAGTGTTCGATGGTTGCACCTGCGTATAAAAACTTCCGTTAGAAGTTGTAAATCTCACTCATTACGGGAATGAGACTAACTGACACATATACACACCCGACTTCCTTTGCTTCTTTTCTCTTTACCAGGAGCAGTAGGGTTCTTGCAAGTTTTCTTGTAATGGCCTACTCCCCCACAATTGCTGCACATATTACCCTTCTTCTTCCTACTCACAAACTTTTTACCTTTCCCTTCATTTGGATCTCTCTTCCTTTTCTTTGCACTAGGCCTCCCTGACATCTTTCGAAATTGTGGAGGGGTAGGCTGGAGATAATTGGTTTTCTCCCATTCTCTAGCTCCAGGCAAAGGGTGTATAACAGGGGAATAAGTTTTGAGGTAGATGTCTTTTGCGTAAGCTTCATAAACAAAAGATTCGGGGTCCAACCTCTTCTTAATAATACATTCATAAATGCATGTGCACATGGTATGCCTGTCAAGTTCCACTTATTACAATTACATGTCCTTTGCTCTAAATTCACAACAAACATTTTTTCCCTGTGGTTTACTTCAAACACCATCAAATCTGATTGAATGTAAAAACACTCCTTGCTCTCTTTGGCAACCATTTGGAGTTGTTTTCTTGCATTAGGCATGACTTTAAACTCATACTTCTCTCCGCCCTCTCTTTTTGACTACATTCTTTTCATTGTATATCTCCTAATCCACTCCATCATAGTCAAAATAGGTTTATCGCTGCAACTCCTCTACACATTGTTAAAACTTTCACAACAATTGTTAAGAAGTATACCTGACTTTGTCTTAGTACTAAATGCATGCCTTGACCAATGTTTTGTTGGGATTGTAGTTAAATAACCGTGTGCCTCTTTTGATATCGACTCCAGGGCCTTCATAGCCATATTAAACTTCTCACTTGTATTAGCTCTAGCTGCTCTCCAAAATAGTTGCTTGTACTCCTCCCCACTAAATGTTTTACTGAAATTTGCCCAAATATATCTAGCACAAAACCTTAACTCGGCATTGGGACAAATAGTAGAGAATGCCTCTAGAAGACCCTGCCAAACAAAGACAATGATGTTTAAATGTGACAACAATGCTAAAGTACAATAATAATGATTTAAGTAAGATAATGGAAGTTTACCTTTTGTCTGTCAGAAATAAAGGCGACTTCATTCGTATGCTTAACGAATGTATTGTCATTTGTAACAGATGCTACATCATTCATTAGTAGTGCTAGAAACCAAGTCCATGTTTTCTTGTTTTCAACTTCAACTACTGCCCATGCTACTGGGAAAATATTGCAGTTACCATCTTTGCTTACCGCTGTTAGAAGTTGTCCCGGGTACGCTCCTTTTAGATGACACCCATCCAATCCAATAACCGGCCTACAACCACCTACAAACCCTTTTTTACACCCGTCCAAACACATATACATCCTCTGTAAATAAGGTGGAGGTTTTTCAATATTACCAAGTGTGATAAACAAGGAGCTTCCTAAATTATGTTTTTTGATGGTCTGAGCATGGTCCCACACCCTTTTATATTGTTCTTCATCATTCCCATAAAGCATTTTAATAGCTCTCTGTTTAGCATAATAAGCTTTATAATACTTTATCTCCACACCTAAATCTTTGAAAACCTTTTTGCAAAACAATTGAAGGTTGGGGTTCTAACCTGAAATCCTCCTAGTATTTCTTTGCCAGAAATTCAGAACTAACCTTTGAATTAAAATCTGTCCAACCACAATTATGTTTCAACCTTAAGCTCTTTACTTGAAAAGTATTCTCAGAAGATAGTTTTTTCCCATGTACCTTGAAATTACAGGAAATTGCACTCCCATAATTACAAGCGGGAAGTTTACCCATTTTCTTTACCTAAGGACATTTACACCTATGCTTGCAATAAACAATGATCCTTTTTGTACCATTGTGAGAGAAATAATATTCATACCCATTTTCTATTGCATGATATCTCAAAGTCTTCCTAAAAACCTTGTGATTAGGAAACTTGAGTCCTAAACATAATTCTATAGGCTTTTTAAAATCAACTTGTTGGTTAAAAGTGGGGTACTCATTTCTGCTCAATTCTTCTTCATCGGATCCACGGTCACTTCCTAACTCTTCTTCATCTGTCCAAATATCATCTTCATTTTCAAGATCAAACTCATGATTTTCATCACCTCCAAGTTGATACAAACTCCCTAAATTTGTCTCCACGGTATCTAAAATTTGAGAATCCACAAATTGCACAAATAGGTCATCATCTTTGTCATCTAATTCAGTCTCACTAATTTCTACATTATCCTCATCTTCAGAACTGTATGACTGATATGTGTTGGGCTCATGAGAGGACTTAAGATGTTTAGAGGGCTCATCTGAGTTGGGTTCAAACATGGGCTGCAAAGTACTAGATGAAGTGGGTCGTAAAGTAAGTTGTGAATGAACACTTGTTGTAAATGGTGCAGAAGCTTGGACCACATATAAGCTAAGCATATTATTTTCCTCTTTAGCCTCCATCAATGCATCTATATCCCTATCACTTGTAATTTTCTTTCTTCCAGCAAATAAACTTAAACCATGCCTTTTGAACCACAACTCATGTGTTTCATCATAATGTAACTCATTCCTCAGGATATCAACTAGATTGAAATAACAAATCTCATTCACCCCCAATTTCAAATGAACACAACCAGATACATACTCAGTTTCACACATCTTGTTAGTAACAAAGGTTCCCCTATAATAAATCTTAAGATTAGCCTTATAGTTGTGCTTTCAATTACAAAAAAAAAATCAAGTTAAATAGGCTACAAAAACTGATATTGAAGGACAATCATTAAATTGTTCATATGATTAAATTAAGAAAAAAAATATTCAAAGCAATCAATTTTTTTTACGTATAACACCAAACTACTATATCCCTAATTATCAACTATCAAAAATTGTACCTACTATTTTTCACAAGTGATTATAATCAAATTACAATGTTGATTACTACGGAGTACTAGATTTTAGGCAAGGAAAGTTACTGTTTGAATTTCTTATTGATTAAAAGGTTTGATTTTGAGATACCCATAATCAAATAGTCCATTAATCACTAATTAAAGAATTCATAATAAAAAAATCATACCCAGATGAAGTACTCATTGATGAGTTCGAATTTCCGGTTGATTGAAAGTTTAATTTTGGGTAATTTTGGGGTTTGAATTTAGGATTGAAATTTCATTTAGGGTTTATATTTTGAGAGATAAAAATAAAACTGTAGGGTAATAAGATAGGGTTTTTGGGTGAAAAAAATTAGCACATGTGAACAAGAATTTTGATTGAGAAAAGTTAACTTGTAAGTATTAAACAAGTAAACAAATGTATAAGGGAGTGTTTGACAATTTTTTTTTTTTTTTTAAAAAAGGAAGTAATTTGCTAAACAATATTTATTAAAGGGAGTGTTTGACAAATTTTCCTACAAACAATTATGTTAGTTGTCATATAAGGGACTACTAATTAAACAAATTATTACTTATTAGTAAGGGATTATTGTAATTATTATGTACACATATATAGTTATATATTTATAAATATTTATAACAATATACATGTATATACGTTCACATACATTCAGCCACATATGATAAAGTTCTTAGCACAGTCAGTTATTTAATAGCCAACAAATTTATGCTACCCACTTCCTGAAAGAGTGGGTAGTTTTTAAAAAGATATATAAAGGATAGTGTGAGAATATATAACTCTCATGTAACCAATTCAGAGATTCATTGCTTATTAATAGGTAAACAAAAAACATCTATTAACTACCCATTATACACCAAGATTATGCTTAGCTATAAATAAGAAACTAAGTGATTTCATCAACATCCCAGCACAATCAGGAAAAAATATCACAAAACAATTACAGTATGGCTAATCCACCAGGAGATCCCATGTTCCTTCATGGATTTATAGAAGGAAGGGTAATTAGAATATGGAGAGGAAGATTCAACAGAATCAACCCGTACGAAGCAGAATCACTTACTAATGAGATGTTAATCATCGATGATTAGGTGAGTTCCTTTCTTAGTAGAGTAATTTCATCACTACACTTACCTAACATGCATTTCTATGTGACTAATTTTTTAAATTGATGCACGGAGTTGTGACACAGTGTTCCATTCATAGGCAGAATATGCACCATTTTGAAGGGAATTTTATTAGGAGATATGAAGAGACGGAAGACAAATAAGTGTATTAGATACAATGAAGTATGTTAATTAGAGTCCCTTAGCATACCTTACATTAATATGTGTTCATGTATAAATTGAGTGTTTTGGATGAATAATACAACACAAATCTTCTCCCAAATACTTCTCTTATCATGGTATCAGAGCGGGTTCGCTCATCTTCACGCCCTGCTCTGGCATTCTCTTCATCGATCTAATACCCTGTTCAAACACTCACCATGGTCGACGACAAAGACGACCAGAAAAACGAAACAACAAAAATTGACCAATTATCACCATTCTATCTTGGGTCCCAAGATGGACCCGGATCACTCATCACCCATGTAAAACTCAAAAACGAAAATTATGAAGATTGGAGTCGTTCAATGCGAATGTCCCTGAAGTCGAGGAGGAATTTTGGTTTTTTTGATGGAAGTATTAAGAAAGCAACCGAAACATCGCTTCTCGATTAATGGGAAGTCGTAAACTGCACAATCGTGCGTTGGATTATGAACACAATCCATGAAGAACTCATAAACAACATCTCCTACTTTGAGGAGGCAAAACTCTTGTGGGACGACCTTAAGGAGAGATTCACCGTCGTCGACGGTACTAATATTCACTCCCTGAAAGCCTTAATTACTCATTGTACTCAAGAGAAAGGTATGACTGTCACTGCCTACTATGGAAAGTTAAAGACCTTGTGGGACGAATTGGCCATATATGAACCCATGTTTGCGTGCAAATGTGGCGGGTGTTCCTGTGGAATTGCAAAAGAATCCACCAAGCGTCAAGACATAGAGAGACTTCATCAATTTTTAATGGATCTTGATGCTACCAAATTCGGGACGGTTCAGTCTCAACAATTGGTACTCGAACCTCTTCCTACACTTAATCGAGCATACCACGTGATACTCCAAGAAGAGAGGTCATAGTCTGGGTTGCTGAAGAAATTCCTGAAACCATGGCATATATTGTAAAAAGTGACAGGATAAAATCTGCAAATTGGAAGGAAAATAAGGACAAAGAAAGGGCTGAAAAACAGAAGCTTTATTGTGCACATTGCTCTGTCCGTGGACACGAGGAAAGCTCCTGCTTCATCAAACTACAATCCTTCCCGGACTGTTGGGGAAGTCGGCTTAGGACTCTCACGGAGCTGCGTGCCAAAAACAATCGTGGATCATCAAGCAGCGAGACAAATATTGTTCGGGCTAACGCTATTGTGAGCCAAGTGTTCGAGGATCAATTGATTGGTATGTCTAATTGTTGGTTAATTGACACAGGTGCTTCTAATCACGTAATAGGTGATATATCATGCTTGACGAACACAATGAAAATATCGCCCCATACCATAGGCCTTCATGATGGTCAAAGAAAAGAAGCTACGGTCATTGGCACCGTGAAACTTAATAAGCAAATCTCGTTAACTCGAGTTCTTTATGTCCCGAGTTTGAATTGTAACTTAATTTCAGTATCTCAGCTTATTGCTACAAGTAATGTCATTGTTCAATTTTCTGATACTCTTTTTCAAATACAGGATCCGTCTATGAGGACGACGATTGGTGTTGGTGAGCTACGGGATGGACTGTATATTTTCCGTGACATGATTCATAAGCCGGTTGTTCATCAAGTTGGAGAAGACTCGTTCGAGCTTTGGCACCGCCGTCTCGGGCATCCATCTAATAAAATAGTAAAGCTCGTTCCTCCTACTACTAATATTAGCCCAAATAATTCTCATGTTTGCGATGTGTGTCATCTCGCAAAACATCACAGAAATAGTTTTAATTTGAATGATAAAACAGCCGCGAGTATATTTGATTTGATACACTATGATGTATGGGGACTGTATCGTATTCCCTCGTCCTACGGTGCTAGATATTTCTCACTATTGTTGCCGATTACTCACGATCTGTTTGGGTCTATTTGTTGGATGATAAAACTGAAGTCACTGATACATTTTTGCGTTTTCTGGCTATGGTTGACACTCAATCTTCTAAACGGGTTAAAATTGTTAATGGTGACAACGGGACAAAATTTAATTGTTTGGCATACCATTTTTTTAAACAAGGCATTCATTTTCAGACATCTTGTGTCGAGACACCTCAACAAAACGGTCGGGTCGAACCTAAACACCGACATATACTCAATGTCGCACGAGCATTAATGTTCCAAGCTCATCTGCCAAAATCTTTTTGGGGCAAATGTATTATGAGCACGACATATTTGATTAACCGTACTCCATCGGTCTTACTTGAAAATAAATCACCCTATGAATTTTAATTTGGAAAACAACCTATCTACACCAATTTATGGGTCTTTGGGTGCCTCTGTTTTGTTCATAATCAGCACACGGAGGAGATAAATTTTCCACTCGTAGTCGGAAATGTGTTTTTGTCAGATACCCACACAATAAAAAGGGTTGGAAAGTATACGACATCACTACCAAGAAACACTTTCTCTCTCGTGATGTTGTGTTTTATGAAGACTCTTTCCCTTTTGCCATTGACCAACCGGGCATGGTGTACGTTCCTCCTACAATTCCTGTTGACGAGGACGACACTGATCAGGTTACCCCGGAGTATGTTGAGGGTCCTACTCCAAGTCCCGAAGAGTCTGATTCTAATAATTCTTCCGTTGTCACATCTAATGAGCAAGAAATGAGTGTACCAACTAATGATGTTATAAATAATGAATCTACCACTAATCCTACAGAGGATAATGATATGCTCAGTCTTGGTCGTGGGTCTCGTTCACGCATTCCCTCTACAAGGCTCCGTGATTATGTTATTGGCTCTATACACAGTCCATCTACCCCTTTTAGCTCATCACCAATCCCGTCTTCATCGTCCTCAGGTACGTCCTATCCTTTAGCCAATTATATTAATTGTCATAAATTCTCCGATAACCACAAAAAAATTTTAGCCACTATTATTGTGGGTATTGAGCCGTCCACATTTGCGGAAGCCGTGAAAAATGCCGGTTGGTGTCGAGCTATGCAGGATGAAATTACTGCTCTTGAAAATAACGGAACCTGGGAGTTAACGGAGCTTCCTGCTCATAAAAAGGCTTTCGGGTGTCGTTGGGTATACAAGATTAAATATCTTGCTGATGGTATTGAAAGTCTCAAAGCACGTTAAGTCGTCTTTGGGAATCACCAGGTTGAAGGATTGGATTTTGAAGAGACGTTTGCCCCGGTAGTCAAGATGACCACCGTCCGTACTCTTTTGGCTATTGCTGCTGTCAAAAAAATGGGAGCTCCACCAAATGGATGTTCATAATGCTTTTCTTCATGGAGATCTTTCTGAGGAAGTATATATGAAACTCCCACCTCGCTTTGACAAGGGTAAGGAAGGCAAAGTGTGTCGTTTACGCAAAGCTCTATACGGTTTACGTCAGGCACCGCGTTGTTGGTTCGCTAAATTGGATGCTGCTCTTAAAGCCTATGGGTTTACCCAGTCCTATTCTGATTATTCTCTTTTCAGCTATAATCGGGACAACATATGTTTACATGTTCTTGTCTATGTTAATGATTTTGCTATCGCAGGCAACGATCCGCGGACCATTACTTCGTTCAAAGTCTATTTAGGCAAATATTTTCATCTCAAAGATCTTGGGCCCTTAAAATATGTTTTGGGCCTTGAGATTGCTCGAAGTTAAGACGGTTTGTTCGTTAATCAGCGCAAATACGCGTTGGATATTATCTCCGAAAGGGCTTGTCTCGAATCGAAGCCTGCTATCGCTCCTATTGAGCAAAATCATCGCTTCGGTCTCGCCCAAGGACCTCTCCTTTCGGATGTCGAGCGCTATCGTCGCTTAGTTGGTCGACTAGTATATCTTGCGGTTACCCGTCCTGATTTATCTTTTGCAGTTCATGTATTGTCTCAATTTATGCAGAAGCCTCGTCAAGATCATATGGATGCAGCTTTACGCGTTGTTAAGTATTTGAAAGGGTCTCCGGGTCAAGGTATCTTAATGCGATCAAATAGTACTCTTCAAATATCTGGGTGGTGCGACTCCGATTATGCGCGTTGCCCTCTTACCCGACGATCTGTTAGTGGGTGGTTCATCTCTTTGGGTGACAGTCCTATCTCCTGGAAGACAAAGAAACAACCCACAGTTTCTCTTTCTTCCACGGAAGCGGAATACCGAGCTATGGCGGCAATTGTTTGTGAGCTGAAATGGCTTAAAGGGCTTCTCGTTTGCTTCGGTATTAATACTACACAACCTATGTCTCTCTATTGCGATAACGAATCCGCTTTGCATCTTGCTCTTAACCCTGTCTTTCATGATTGAACTAAGCACGTCGAAGTTGACTGTTATTTTGTTCGAGACGCTGTCACCGACGGTCTTGTCAAGCCTGCCTATGTTCCTACTAATCAGCAGTTAGCTGACATACTAACCAAAGCTTTGGGTTCTTCTCTGATTCTGTTTCTTCTCGGCAAGCTAGGCATTCTTGATCCCCATGCTCCAGCTTGAGGGAGGTATTAGGAGATATGAAGAGACGGAAGACAAATAAGTGTATTAGATACAATGAAGTATGTTAATTAGAGTCCCTTATCATACCTTACATTAATATGTGTTCATGTATAAATTGGGTGTTTTGGATGAATAATACAACACAAATCTTCTCCCAAACACTTCTCTTATCAAATTTCTTAGGCCCTGTTCTTTTCAGCTGAAACAGGGCTGAACTGAGTTGAGCTGGTCTGATAGAAGCTGAGTTGGACTGATAGAAGCTGAGCTAAGCTGAATTAAAAGAAGCTGAAACTAATATCTACTTATATGAACTATCTAATAATATTTAAAAAATGAAAAAAAATATAACACCAATTAATAATAATAATAATAATAATAATAATAATAATATTAATTAATTAATTATTAAAAATAGTACTCCGTAATAGTAATAACAACAACAACAACAACATAGTACTCTCTCCAATTCATTTGATTTCTACTTTTGTTTTTTCATACTTGACAATAGTAAAATTTATTATGCATATATCTTTTATTACGTAATATACAAAATTTTATATTTTGATATTCTTAAATTTTAATACAATACAAATAATACTCACTAAAAAATAGTGTAAAAAAACGTAAAGTAATTGTAATGTCATTGAGACAGAGTTGTAAATATTTGAATGTAATATCTATTTCAAGACCTAAAAATATTATAGAGTGCATAATAATATTAATTAATAATTGTTATAATAATGATGATAAAAAAAATAGAAAATAATAATAACGATAATAACAACAATGACGATGATGATGACAACAACGACGATGACGATGATAATAATAATTTGTTATTATTATTAACATAGAGATATGGGTAATAAAAATAACAACAACAATATTATTATCATTATTATTTATTCTTTTATGAAAAGAAACTTGCATTAATATCGAAATGTCATAATAAAAATAACAACAACAACAACAATAATAATAATATTACTTTATTGTAATTTATTTCGATCTTAATGCAACTCCCGTTTCATATAAATAAATAAATAAATAAATAATAATGATAATAGTACTACTACTACCACTACTACCACTTCTACTACCACCACGACCACCACGACCACCACCACCACCACCACCACTACCACCACGACCACCACCACCACCACCACCACTCCTACCACCACTACTACTAATACTACCACCACCATCACCACCACCACCACCACCACTACTACCACTACTACTCCTACTCCTCCTCCTCCTACTACTCCTACTACTACTATTATTATTATTATTATTATTATTATTATTATTATTATTATTATTATTATTATTATTATTATTATTGAAGTATTATTTTAGGAGCTGAAAATATTGGAGCCGGGCTGAAAATATTAGGGCTGAGCTGAGCTAAGTTTATAGGAGCTGGGCTGAGCTGATAAGAGTTGGGCTGAGCTGAGCTGATAGAAGCTGAGCTGCTCTGAAACAGGCTGAAAATAAGCTGAAAAGAACAGGGCCTTAGAGGGGAGGACATATAGGATACATTACTACAATATGACTGTAAACAATAACGGTTGGGACTGTGCTACGCCCCATCCATTCAAAATGGTGTTTCACTCAGAAAATATTGTTGATGAAATACAAGCCCCACTACCTTACTTTGGATTCAATTTTGTCACAATTGATGACATCAGGAGACACACTCTTAGGGACCGTTCGTTTATAGGTGACATTTGTGTTTTAGGTAGATATAAACAATCAGTTAAGTGTGGAATTATTATATAATTATTATAATTATAAATTATCACATGTGACAGATTTCATATATAGCTGTGGTTATTGAATACAAAGTTCTATTTAAGAGAGCACTTCCGTGTGCAACACTACGTCTTAGAGATGCAAAGTAATTTTCTTACCCTTCTTTCTAACACATTTCATATTCAAGTTACTGATCATTTACACTCAATCTTTCTAACACATTCATATTCATATTCAAGTTACTGATCGATCATTTATACCCAATCTACAGTGGACATGAAACAACAATGTGGCCGTGGGAGCATATTGCAGATGAACTACGTGTTTTGGCAACCAATGAAGAATATCTAATAAAAAAACCAATTGTTGTCTTTCAGTGTGTGAAAGTTAACTATGAAAGTAAGGATCTGAAAATATAATTGAATAAATCATTTTTTTTTAAAATAAGGCAACCTGTATGTTTAATAAATCATATCATATCTTTTTTTTTTTTTTGCAGGAAATAGGATACTTGAAACTAAAGTAGCATCAAAATTATATATCGACCTCGATATTTCCGAAGTCAGAAACTTTGGTTCTATGCCATGTGAGAGAGACATACTGCACGTTATGTGGAAGTAGGCATTGACAAGCGGTTTTTGAGTGAAGTTAGAAGCGAAATTAAAAGCGAGTATTTAAGTTTTCATTTATCGTAATAAGTGATTCTTATTTTAGGTTTAAGTCTTAGGATTCTTATTATAAGGTTAGATTTATGTAGTTTGCTTTATCATTGGTTTATTAGTTTAAGGTTCTCTTTAATGTTAGACGTATGATTTTAGTTAGTCGGTCCAGATTTAGCGAATTAATGTTACTTTTATTTTTTTATTGTTCACCTGTGCAACTTGCATTTGTACAAGTCATTTTTTAATGATGCATAGAAACATTTTACAGTCAAAAACAAAATCTAGAAAAGGTAAGATACGATTTGTTAAACACCAGCAAACGACATAATCAAAACAAATACAGCCAAAACATGCACTGTACAGCTAAAATTAATCAAAAAAATTAGCGTAATGACCAATCCGTCCAAAATAGGATCTTAGGTAGCTCATGAAAAAGGAAATCTATTATGTACATCATGAAACAGTGCCATACTCACTGGAAAACAAAATTGAATGATTTTTTTAGTTTTATACAATAGCAATTGTCGTATTCCTTCAAGAATTTATTTATATCTGTAACACATTCCTTTTCTTTGTGAAAAATTATTTGACAGTTTTTAAAGGTAGTCTAATATGCCCGAAACCACGACTTAACGTCAAACATTGTTTGCCGAAATAAAATATACACGATTTAGCAAAATTTGAGAGATGGTAAAGTTAATCTGATAGTAACACCCATCATTTAAGTTAAAATAGGTTCCCATATATTGCCGCTAAAAAAATATTTATACAATATGTTAGAAATAATGCAAAGACAATATGTTGACTATTATTGCATAGTAAGGGTATCTCCAATTAAGTAGCATATTGACACCAATTTATTAGTATGATTATGAATGTCATTATATTTAGAATAATGATAATTTATTTTCCATCATAAAGTGACTTTGGATGCCTTTTGAGGTTAATCTCATGTGACACTTATTATATAAGTATGAGCATGATAGGACATATGGGTATATACATCAAATGTCATCATCCAAATCTCTTTGATAAATTCTGAGTATACCATCGAGTTCCAACTCCTAATGGTTGAGTACATAACCTTTTAGGAGTGTTGTGTGACCTTGGGGGACGACGCCCATTCCGATTTGTACCGTAGTCGGGGCGATTTTGTTTCTCATTCAGTGGCCTTCATACCACGACACAACAACGTACATTCTCGAGTTATATATCGCCCCTATAGTGACCCTATATGTCCAACAATTGAGAAACAAAATTATGTCACTATTATTGTGGTTGTGTTCATCACTAGTCATTGGAGTTGTTTTAATTGGCTATCTTGTTTCGTTGGTAAGATTCATCTCGTTGAGGGTGAGACAGCAGTTCGGTATTACGACAATAACTCCGTCTCTAGACCTCCGATTGGAACGTGTAATATGGCGTTGGAAAGCTCCGAAGAAGGGCTACACCTCTTTAGTTGAAGGCGTGAGCTGATTCTGCCATTTACTCTTCGGAAAACGGGACACAATGTCGTGGTAGTATGCTGAAAGTTTTTGAAGCTAAGGTTTATGAGTGGATGGTATTATCTTATTTTATTATCAATATTCATCCTTGAGAATGAGGTATGGTATCTATGAGTTTAGTTCTTGTTTTCTTGTGATTCATGATGATAAAATAATTACGTTTGGTAGATGAGTATCATTTATCGTCATTGAATGGAAGATAAATTATCTGATAAGAGTAGGATGTTAATGTTGTTTCTGAACATATGTTGAATGTGTTAGTCTCAATATTTCATGATGGATGATGAATTAGCACACATGTTTGTATTAGTATACAACTAAAAGGTGAATGTTTTTCTGTGTTAATGGAGAATATTATATGCCTACAATCAAATAATTAATGTGATTATTAGTGGAGTAATAATTAATTATTAATTATTTTGTGCAAATTATGTTGTCTTGGGAGATACCATGTGGAGATTATATGCTCTGATGAGTAATGAGGGCAATATTTCGATTTATTATATAGCCGTTATAAATTTATTCTATGCACTTAATATATATGATATTGAATATTATTCATTAATCAATTTAAGAACATCATGTATGTTTTGTTTGAGAAAATTGAATATGTATAATATATGTTGGAATTATATATTAGTGTGATTTTTCGTATCCTTACTAATGTTTTGAAAAGACACGTGTGTACTTGTCTTGTAAATTATTTTGGATACATTTGGAAGGAGAATTTAACTTCACACTAGAGACGCATCAATGCTCACTTGAGTAAAATAAGCTATATGTGGGGGTTAAATATTTTATTTTTATTGACATGCATAATCTTGATCAAGTATGTATTAAATAATTGAATGAATTATTTGATAAATTTCTCTAAGAATAGATTATGGAATAGATTAATTGTCAGGCATAATTATTTGATATCTAAAAGTTGGGATGATTAATGAATGAATAATTTGTATATTCTGTTTGAACGATTATGTTTGTCACTATTTCGTGGTGTGACAACATGTGGGGGAAGTCATTCAACTTGTTTGATAAAATTATTCATGCATCAATTTTTGAGTTGATATCTTATAATTTGTGAAGAGTATGTATATCTCTAATTGTGGGGGAAAGTGATGATCGATAGCGTGTTTTATACATGAATAATGGAACCAAATGTAAGAGTTTTAATTTGTTGACTAAGTCAATAAATAATGGTTGCGTAAGGTCCATTTATTTATGTTGTACATTTGGCTTACACCACACTATATGAGAATATGATGATTGATTTTATGTGAGTAAATGATATATATTTTAATTTGTGGATTTGCAAAAAGAAAATATAAGTGAAACAATCATCGAGATCGTTGTTCTCTAATATAAGAATGATGATGTATATATGGTGCAATATTGAGAATTGCAACATGTTGGATATTTATAAAGATGTTGGATCACAAGGTGAGATGCACAATGATCATGAATAGACTTTCATCTTTATAATAATTTTATTACTATAAGTCTATTGAGAAGACTGTTATAATTTTATTTATTATGTATGCGTATTATTTTGCTCTTTTAACCTTACCTGGGTAATGCATGGTGATTGTGAGCTTAATATTTATTGCATAATTGTGGGGGCATCAATTGCTATGCAATGTTTGATGCTGATTTCAGCTTCATATTGGTAAAAATGATGTGTAGTGAATTACACACATGTATTATGCATATTTGAGGGAGTTGAAATCATCAAATATAATTTGGTGTATTTGAAAGGTTGAGCATATAGCTCCTAATGGTCCTATAGCCCAAATTTGGGTGGTCCTTGTGAGACGGACTTGATGAGATCACCGGAATGATAGAGGTTGAGCATATAGCTCTTAATGGTCTTATAGCCCAAATTTGGGTGGTCCTTGTGAGACGGACTTGATGAGATCACCGTAATGATAGAGGTTGAGATATTTCTCTTAATGAATCTATATCCCTATGTTTGGGTGGTCCTCTTGTGAAGGACTTGATGGATTCACCGTACGTAGTATTGAGAGGTTGAGCTTTAGAGCTCTTAATGATTCTATAGCTCATAAGTGAGTGGGTTATGTGGAGATATCTTTGATAGAATCACCTAAGTGAGTGTGAAGGGTTGACCTTCTTCTATGAGAGATTGAGTTATCTTTCTAGAGCACTCATCAAAATCTCAAGGTTCATTTGGTCATAAATTTGTTGAATCGTATTGCGGAACTCGTGTGGAACTTAAGGTATGATATGTATTGTGAGGATAATTCAACCGAAGTTCAATAAGGAATTCAAATCGAAAGATATTCTCTTGTTGTAAGTAAGTTGTTGACTCATTTCACTAATACGTTAATTCAAATCGAAAGATATTAACGTCTAAGTGTCAACCTTTTCATATGCTCAGAATTTTTGTTTTCGGTTTGTCATTTGCATTAGTGGGGGATTGTTAGAAATAATGCAAAGACAATATGTTGACTATTGTTGCATAGTAAGGGTATCTCCAAATAAGTAGCATATTGACACCAATTTATTAGTATGGTTATGAATGTCATTATATTTAGAATAATGATAATTTATTTTCCATCATAAAGTGACTTCGGATGCCTTTTGAGGTTAATCTCATGTGACACTTATTATATAAGTATGAGCATGATAGGACATATGGGTATATACATCAAATGTCATCATCCAAATCTCTTTGATAAATTCTGAGTATACCATCGAGTTCCAACTCCTAATGGTTGAGTACACAACCTTTTAGGAGTGTTGTGTGACCTTGAGGGACGACGCCCATTCCGATTTGTACCGTAGTCGGGGCGATTTTGTTTCTCATTCAGTGGCCTTCATACCACGACACAACAACGTATATTCTCGAGTTATATATCGCCCCTATAGTGACCCTATATTTCCAACACAATATACCCCATATACTATGTACATATACACCACACAATACGCAACATGTTTACGTAAATATTACCAGCTGAAGAAGCAATAAAATAGACCAGACTAACAGCCACAGAGCATAAAAAATATAGCAAAAGTTAAGGACCACATTTTTTCCTATAATGTATTTGCGAGTATTTTTTAAATGTCCCAAACTCACATTTACACAACTAAAATTTTGCACAACTGTATATTTTTCACATGTACGACTCACAGGCAATAATACATAGACGGCTAACCAAAATGCAGAATGAAGTATATAAACCACACATTAAATTGCAGGGGTATATTTCAAGTCACAGAATAATATGTTAACCTTTTGATGTAAAATATAACAGAACAAATTAAAAGAGGTGTACTTATCTTAATTTTGGTTATTGCCCACAACTTTCTTAACACTCAATGTTCACCATGTTCACAACTTCTCCACTTGGTGAGAAACCACCTCCTCCATGGTTATCATTCCTACAACAAGGCAAAATCGATTTATATAAATACCCATTAGTAGTGAAACAATTCAATCAAAATAATCATAATCATTCGCAAAATGGAGAAAAAGAGCATATATAATGCAAAGTACTCAACAAAATGTTACAGAGTTGTGAAAGCGACTAAACGTCCTATCAACCTATCATCCATTGCTGAATTAGTTGAAGTTCATAAGGTATATATATATATATATATATATGTTATATTTTCATTTTCTAATAAAACGTTTAATATTATGAATAAGTACTTGTAAACTAATTCTCATTTTGTGTCTCTAGGCTGGAATATACTCAGTTGTTGCAACATTGAAGGAAGTATATACTTCAAAGAAATGGTATCGAAACAAGTGGAGCACGAGCAGGAATGGAAAAATATGGTCTATGGTATTGTACTATGGAATATTGTTACAGATCAGAAGTGGGACATCCAGTGGAATATTGTACTATGGAATATGGTATTGCTGGTTGACACACAAGAGCTAGAGCCCCAGGGAAAAGACGGTTCAGTCCATACCATAGATTTAACTGCATCCGCCGAGAAAGGATCCCTATCACAAGGCATTCGGGAGCGCCTACAACCACGGGAGCCTGTCACAACACGTCTGGGCCCAAACCGAGCCGGAGTGTTTGACAGGATAACCCCAGCTAAAAAGCGACCAAAGACAAAAGGTCTGTCGAAAAGCATGCATACCAGGCTCAATCAGGGTCAGCCGATTGAACTGAGGCATCACCAAGCTGGGGGCGGGGTGAAAGAAGGTCTGGAGACAGGACTCCCACAGTCACCTTGATGCACGTCAGATTGTCGTCTGTCTAACACGATCAAACAATTTATAAACTCCAACTAACTACTACGTAGTAGCGGTAAGTCGGGGATCGATCCTCAGGGACGGTCTATGGGAAGTCGGTCAAGTCAAAGTTTAAGCACGTTTGGACGTTCGGGGTCTATTTTTGGGGTTTTCGGGTTAATTCTACACTAGTCTATACTAAAAGCTATGCACTACGAGAAGCTAGTCTAATAAGGAGAAGGTCCTAGGGGAAGTAGGGAATCGGAAGTCGGGTTCTATGAGCCTCGGAATCGGGTTTTAGTCACAACGTCGATAAGGGAGAATGACACCTTTCGGTTTCTTCACCCAACCCACCTATACCGGCTTTCGCGACGAAAGGGTAAGTCTCAAGTTAAGGTAAATTCTACCCCGAGTTTCCCCATATTGGTAGAAATGAGTCAAGGTCGACCTAGTCGCGATTCTAATTCAACAAAGACACAAAAACCTTAAAATTGATAAATCAACAAGTAAACAACCCACCAACATCCCTTAATTCAAATAATCCAAGTTCTTCCTCCCTTAACCCCTAACAAGAAATCTACTCAAAACTCATAATGGAAACTACTAAAATAATAACTAAGGAGAAATCAACTAAAACATGCATAATAACTAAATTTAAGGAGAACAATAACTAAATTAAATCTAGACGAGAGATTAATTCTAGAAGGAAATCAAATCTAACTAGAGATTAGAGAGAGGAAGAGAAATATAACGACTATGGAGGAAAACGATAATAATAAAGAGAAGCTTGATGAAGATGACAATGAATTTGTCACTAACCCCTTGAAAATCTCCAAAATAACTTCAATAAAAACTTGATTACACTAAAGATGAAGTCTTTACACTAATTAATTAGATCTAGAATAAATGAGGATTTTTGGATTGTCACCCTCCAAAAATCTCCCTACTAATTAATCTACTAATAAACTAATAATAATCTACTACTAATAATTTACTACTAATCTACTAGCTTAGTTAGTGTTGTGGTGGTGTTGTAGAATTGTGCCTCTCCTCCTCAAGAATGAGGAGTTACATATATATAGAGGAGAGAAAAGATGGATCAAAACCCTAGTCTTCTAAGCCCAATAAGAGAAGCCCAAATGCCCATCAACTAAACTTCACCCTATCGTTCCCATCCGGTGAAATTTCGCCCTGCGGCTTGACGAATTGATCCCACCGGGTGAAATTTCGCCCGGTGAAATTTTCTTCTCATTTTGAGGTTTTTGGCACTTTTCTCCATCCGGCGAAATTTCACCCGGTAGGCGAAATTTCGCCCGGTGAACTTCATCGGGTGAAATTTCGCCCGGTCAAATCTCATCGGGTGAAATTTCACCCTGTGACTTCAGAGGGCTATAACTTTCTCGTTTGAACTTCGATTGGGGCGTGTGATATGTCGTTGGAAAGCTAAGAAGATAAGCTTTCACCTCCAACTGGAGTCGCTTCGATCCGAGGTCTAGAACTCTAGATATATTCATTTGAAGTTTGGCCTCTCCGGTGAAGATGCCCAATGGACTATTGTTTTTCCTTTTTGATCAAGGTTTCACCTCTAGGGTTTAGACTTGGGGTTTGACTCGATCTCTTGACTTTCTTCTCTAACTTCAATTCGCCTCTTTATCCAAGGAACACGTACCTAAAAGACAAAAACACACAAAAGCAGTACGAAATTCTACGAAAAAGACGATAAATACGAAAAACCAAATTCAAAATAGAAAATACGAAATATAGTCAAAAATGAGTTATATTGACGTTAAAGCACACAAAATCGAGTCAAATACGAGTGAAAATAGGGGGTAAAACGGTCCAAATTTGCGTGTTATCAATTCCCCCACACTTAAACTTTACTCGTCCTCGAGTAACTCATTAGACTAATCTACGACCCATAAATAAATAAATAACACGCAAAAACAAAACACAAGAACGAAAAAAAAATAACACAACAAATCACAAGTTTTCAAATCAAAAGTCACGATTCTAAAATCCAACTAAATTATAGAATATTAATACTAAAATTACTAAATCGGTTGTAAAAATAATTATTACATATTTCTTGGCCTCGGGCCAAGCTATGTCGGGATGTGTGGCGGAGATTGAAGGAGTACTCCCATGAGGTTATCGACGAAAGTATACAAGTCTCGGCCACTTGCAAAAATAAGGGCTAGGGTCGTCCTAATGGCCCAAGTGACATAAGAACCGATCCAAAATGGAAGATAAGGATATCAAAAATACACGGGGGAGGAATCACCTTTCTTTTTCTTTTTCTTTTTCTTTCTTCTTTTTCATTTTCTTTTTCTTTTCATTCATTCATTCTTTCATTTTTCTTTTCTTTTCTTTTCTTTTTTTCTCCCCCTTATTCTTTTGTTTTTGAGTTTTTGAGAATTTTTTTCTTTGTAAGCACATATTTGATGTTTGAATTCTTTTTGATAAGAAAAGGAATGCAAAACTCAATATCAATCATAACCGAACTCTTATTTGTGGAGTATTTTTGTGGAATGATGGATCGTAAATGATAGAAGTCACTTGGGTTATAGTCACCTAGACAAGCATACAATGTCGAAATCACAACACGGGAGGTGGAAGGTGGACATAAGTGAGGTACACACCCGAGCGACTTAATAGTAGGAGGACAGTCAATATATAATATTTAAAATCAACCAACAAGTAATAGAAAAATCCATATTCTTTAAAGAAGTTGAGAGTTAGAAAAATGATTTTATCAAGGAAAACAAGTGAAACACGAAAAACAAAAATCTTTTTGGAATTGTTGGAATTTTTAATTTTTTAGGATTTTTCAAGTTTTATCAAATGAAAACACAAAACAAGACGAGACACAAAGACGACAAACAAAACACAAGGCTACAATCCATAACAACCACAAATGAACAACATGTATACTTCACCAAAGTATCCTCCAACAACAACATCAACCACAATCCTAAAGCAACGATGAATCGTCAATATAAACACACTCCCCCCACACTTAAACCGAACATTGTCCTTAATGTTCAAAAATAGGGAGAGGAAGGAAGGGTGGGTAAGAAATTACCGTTTAAAGCATAAGTTGTCCCCCACACTTGAACGATTCCGTGCTTCTTATTCATTTTCATCCATTGTCGTTGTTTGTTGGAGGTACCTACAAGGAAAAACACACAAACATGCACACACATAAAAAGAACACAACAAAAGCTATTAGAATAAAAGCTACTATTAAACTAAACCAAGCCGATACGGGGCAATTAACGGGCCCACTCCGTCCCTTCAACTCACATCGAAATACCTATGAGGTAAGGTACTCCCATGCAAGGCAAGTTGGGTCTTGCTCAAAATTGCGGACGCAACTAAACTCACACAAAACAAAAATGAACAAACACACAAACGAACAAACAAACAGACAAACAAACAAATAAACAAACAAGAATAGTTGCATCCAAACATGAAAACACCGAATCCCTCATCGAGACGGCGGGAAAGACACCAATCGTTTACTCGAGACAAGTATAAACATTCCAAAATTAGTTGCTCAAAATGAAGTGGACTAAACTCTAATAGGATGACATTAAATCACTAAAAACATTGATAATTTATCTAGGTCCTCTTAATCAACTAAAAAGCGTACAACGGGGCGTTAAACGGAATGGAAATGAGTGAACCATGGGGTTAGTCGACACTGGAGGTAAGTGTAATCCCGACCTTTTCGCAAAAGCAAAGAGGATCGTCCCAAACATAAAGATATCTTCAAGTAAGGTCACCTATAGGCACGGGATTCGGTAACCAAGGCCTTATCACTCCATGGGGGGTCAAGGTGGTCAAATGCAAACCCCGATGTAAACATCCTAGTAAAAAAAAGTGGACTCAAGCTAAAGGATCAATGATTTTTTTTAGTGTCATTCTAGTAGAATAGAGGCCAAAATCAAATTGTGTCACTAACAAGGGAAGGTGAGCACTCGTAAGCAAGTCTCACAATCGGGTTTTCGAAAACATTTACCTAAACACATTAAACAAAACACAAAAGAACACAACAAAATAATAAAAACAAAAACAACTACAAGTAAAGCCAAGTACTCCAATCTTCTTCAAATAGTCAACACAACCACAACCACCAATTCCAAAATGTTCACCAAGTGAACCTCCAAAGCATACAAGCCCATACTCCCATGTGAATAAGGAAAGGGGAGAAAAATAAGGGTAAAAAGGGATTACCAAAAGGTCTTCACTTTTTAATACCTCAAGTCCGATCCGATCCTTATGCTATGAAGTGGGTGGTATTTCTGCAAGAAGGGAGAAAACAAGGCAATACAAGAAAGATACTAACTACAATCCCAAAACAACTACTAAAAACAACACAATTACACCACAATTACAAATACACCACCAATCCTCCAACAAGATACAAGCAGACAACACAATCCACAATCCCAAATGGAACAATCAAGTAGAATCTCTTCCACACTTTTATCACTTCCAAGTTCTTATTCATCTATCCATGTTGGCTTCTTATTGGAGATTCCTACAAACAAAAACAAAACACAAAAAGAGTAAATATGCACAAAAAAGCTTGGGTTGCCTCCCAAGAAGCGCGGTTTTGGCTAGGACCGCCAAACCTTAGAGTTTATTTGTCTTCAAAGTGTAATCTCCACCATACCCATCAAGGGCTCGGAGGAGTAAGTCAAAGACTCTAGAAGAGTCTTTAGAAGGGCTCATGTAGCCGAGCCAAGCTATCATGAGAAGCTTCCAAGTCGGAAGCGATAAGCAGTCTTCAAATCCACGATGCCCGGGTTTGTAGTGGTCTCCCGGGTCTTTCCATCTTACTAGTCCAAGCGACCATTTCTTCCCAAAATACCTTCTAGCTTTCCAAAGCTTCACAATCACACCACTCAACATGAAAGGCGGTTTAGGCTTTAATTCCCCATTGAACATCCCCATATCTTCTTCAAGTTGCGGGCCCATATCCCTAAATCTCAAAACATCACTTGTCCCCATATCATCGTGTAGGAGAGATTCGAAACTTTTACCGGCGGTTTCAATTTCTCCTAAACCAAAGTTTAGCTCACTAGCAAAGGACTCGTGATGTTCTTCAACATTCTCGCACAAGGGCAACTTGATTTCATCATCATTCCAAGACTTAACAAGGCCTATAACATCATTCAACTCATCCCAGAGACTCGTATCCTCGACATTCTCGATTGCATTTTCCATGTGGCAATTTTGGGATTCGAGTTCCTTGTTGGGAGTAAAAGTGGTGATCTCTATCCTTGATGATAAGATGTTGCCATTCTCATCGATATCTTCAATGATCACTACTTCACCTTGAGTTGCTTTCTTGGATTGCATTGTGGGGTAAGGAAACTTGATGTCCATAAGCTTTTCACCATTTTTCATTCCATCAATGACAATGATGGTTGATTTTTCTTGAACGGCCTTGGTGAATGGCAAGGAGACTTTCACCTTTTCGACCATGTCCACAAGTTGGCTAGAATTGATATTACCTTTGTGAACTTTAGCTTGTTCCGGAAACGGTAAAGTTGGTGCATAGATCGATGGAGATGGAACATTGGATTCCTTCTCCTTAATTGCTTGCTCGGTCACTTGTCTTCTAGCTTCCTTCGATTTTTGTTGTTTTCCTTGGCCTTTGCAACTAACTCAAATTCTTCTCGAATTCCCCGGTTTTGTTTGGGAGAATCGGGAGTAGTGGCATGTAGTGCTTTTTGTTGTTGCAAATTTGGGGTTGCTTTGCTACTCAAGTGATTGTGAGGGTTTTCAAACTCCTTTCCTTCTCTTTTGATAACAATATGGGTTTGGCATGGTGGGTCCCTTGGGTGTTGAGGTTGAACGGGAAAGTCATGAGGTGGGTGTATGGGAGTAGCTAGGGCTTTGGATGCTCGTTGAGATTTCAAGAGTTCTAGCCTTGCCTTGTCTTTCACATTTTTATTCATCAAATACTCTATTGTTCTTTGCAATTCATTTAATGAATTGTCCCAATGACTGCTTCCTTGACTTTGTTGAGAATGACCTTGGTTGCCAAAGAATTGAGATGGTCCATTGTAGCTTTGAGAGTGTAATCCTTTGTGACCTTGATTACCTTGGTAATTCGGGTTTCTTTGATACACTTCATTGACTAAAGTCTTTCTCATATCAATGGTCGAACCATACCCTTGACCATTACCTTGACCATGTTGATAATTACCTTGGTTTCCATAAAAAGGAGAGGGTTGGTTATGTCTTTGAAAATTGAACCCTTGGTACCCTTGATTTGGCTCTTGGTTACCTTGATAATTGCATTGATACCCTTGATTGAACCCTTGATTATGATAATTACCTCCTTGATTTTGGTAATTATTCCCTTGGTTTGCATTCATAGCCTCAAGTTTCTTGGTTAACTCTTCCTTTTTCAATTGGAGTTTCATTTCATTGGTCATAGGAGAATTTTCATCTCCCATCTTCTTAATAGGCTTGGCTCCAACTAGCTTTTCTTCGGAAGAGCATACATGTTCAAAAGCATCTTCTTGAGGGGGCTCATGGAAGGTATCTAGTTTTTCTTCATTGATCAAGGAATTTTTAAGCTCAAACTCATTTGGAATGGTTCCATAGGAAACGGGAGAAGAAAAATCCTCGTGAGTGAGCTGTGATTGTGAACGAACCAAGAGTTGTCATGTTTTCTTTTTGAAGGCTTTTTGATGATGGAGGTGATTTGGGAAGTGAAAGGGTTGGAGAATTTTCTTGTGGAGATGGTGTTTCTTGTGGATTTGGAGTGATGAAAGGAGTTGTAGAAGGTGAATTTTGTGGAATGAAAGGTGTAAGTGGTGTGGATGTTGGTGATATGGATGGATTTGGAAGGGATGAAAGGTTAGTATGTATGGTTGGTGGTGTGAGGTACGAATGTGGAATCACTCTAGTTGAGATATTTATCGGGAATCTCAAGGCTTGAAATACCATCTTTGGCTCGGGATCGAACCGAAAAGGCAATAACCTGTTCCTGGCAAACACACTCAAATAGAAAGTGAGTCTCCTAGCACCAAAAGGCACTAGGGTAGAGGGAGAACAATAACCAAACACGAAAAGACTAAAACTCAACTAACTAATCGCCGTCCCCGGCAACGGCGCCATTTTGATGCGCGTCAGATTGTCATCTATCTAACACGATCAAACAATTTATAAACTCCAACTAACTACTACGTAGTAGCGGTAAGTCGGGGATCGATCCTCAGGGATGGTCTATGGGAAGTCGGTCAAGTCAAAGTCTAAGCACGTTTGGACGTTCGGGGTCTATTTTTGGGGTTTTCGGGTTAAGTCTACAGTAGTCTATACGACGGAGACTCCAATGTTCCATGTACCCATGTGGGCACGGGTTTATGATCTACCCCTTGTGGGTAGATCTAATAGGGATAATTTATGTAAAATAGGAGCCCTGCTTGGAGAATTTGTGAGCGTGGACGAGGCCCCGATACCAGAATTGGAGCGGGCAGTTCGTGTGCGAGTGTTGCACGACGTTAGATTACCATTGAAAGAGAGTATCACTATTCGCCTGCCCACCAAGCGTATTGAAAAATTTGCGGTTAAGTACGAGAAGTTGCCTTTGTATTGTTATGGGTGCGGAATACTAGGGCATGGAAAGAAAGACTGTGAACATGGGCCTTACGAGGAGGGGGAACTTAGCTATGGGGATCAACTTAGAGCATCACCAGGAAGGGCGTTCAAAACTGAAAGTATGGGACAAGCTTGGAGTTCCCGCTCTCTGAATAATGATTTCGAGAATGAAACAAATAGGCAGGAGGAGGAGGAGGACACAGTTGTGAAGTTAATCACCAAACTTCAAGGCATAGCTCTCAAGATGAAAGAGAGATCCAACCCAAGGAAGAACCGGGATGGTGGAAGTCATGACGAAGACGAGGTACGGAGGGTGAGGCATGAAAGTATTGAAGTGACTGAAGTTGCTAGTATGAGGAGGGTGACACTACTAGCTGAAATAACCCGCCCAAATGTAAGCATGGTAACGGATACAGGGGAAGGGAATGCTACGAAGGTGGGAGGAGGGAAGTGGAAAAGAAGACAGAGGGTAGAGGAGCAGGTTGGTCATGAGCAGGAACCAGGGAGTCATAGCAAAAGAGGACGCGACGAGGAGGACGAGCCTCGAGAGGATGTTGCTAAGAAAATGTGTGTTACTATGGGTGTTATGTCACCTGAGGCGGAGACTGAGCAGACTCAGTCCCGCCGGGCATTATGAATTTGTTGAGCCTGAACTGCCGGGACTTGGGCCACCCCGACGCAGTAGGCGGTCTAAAAAACCTCATTATGAGGGAGGTCCCCGCTGTAGTTTTTTTATGTGAGACGAAACTCAGCGGTGAAGAGATGAGGGGGGTTCGAGCTAGTTTAAAGGAGTATGACGAAGTAGAAATTGATAGTGTTGGTCGCTCAGGAAGATTGGCATTCTTATGGCAGAAGGAGATAGAGTGTGAATTTAGGGGGGGCTCAGTTCAGCATATGGATTTTCTCATAAAGTTTAAAGGTGAAGAATGGAGGGTAACGGGATTTTATGGGTGGCCGGTGGTAGCGAAGAGACATCTATCGTGGGAGTTATTAAGGCTTCTGAAGGCGGATTATGATGGGCCATGGGTTTGTATTGGTGATTTCAATGAAATTCTCTACGCCAATGAGATGAAGGGAGGGAATCGAGCTCATTGGCAGATGAAGAATTTTCGTGATGCTCTGGAGGATTGTGGGTTACGAGAGGTTCGTTATGAGGGGTATATGTACACGTACAATAATGGTCAGATGGAAGAAGCAAACCGTCAATGTAGGCTTGACCGTGCGGTAGCGAATAAGACATGGCTTGACAAATTTCCACGATCGAAAATTATTCACCTTGATCAGGAATGGTCGGATCATGCTCCAATCAAACTTAGTATCAATGAGCATACGGTTGATGATGGGCGCAAGGTGAGGCTGTTCAGATTTGAACATGTGTGGGTGGGTGAGGATGGATGCGAGGAGGCGATCAAACGTGCATGGAATGAGGGGAATGATGAGATTGGCGAGGTGCTAGCTGATTGTGCTAGGGAACTGAGAACCTTCGAAGTCCATCAGTATTGGCAAAATTCAACGAGACATACGTCGAAAACGCAAACGTCTGACATGGCTGAATGAAGGAGGGAGATCAAAGGAGCTGGTTAGGGAGCAGAGAAAATTGGTGAAGGAGATTGCCCAGTTGTTACGACAAGAAGAAATTTTCTGGAAACAACGATCCCGAACTCTTTGGTTGAAGGCAGGCGATAAAAATACCAAATTTTTCCATCGAAAAGCATCCCAACGACGCCAACGCAATTATATAGGGAAACTTATCGACGGATATGGGCAAGTGAGGGTGGGAGCGAAAGAGGTTGAGAACACTGCCACCAGTATTTTGGTGAGTTATTTCAATCAGGGAACCCAGGGGATTTTGAGGAGGAGTTGGATGGAATTGAGGGGAGGGTGACGACAGAAATGAATGAAGGCCTTCGACGGGAATATACGGAGGAGGAGGTAGTGTTCGCCTTGAACCAAATGCATCCCACAAAAGCACCGGGACCGGATGGTATGAACGCTTTGTTCTATCAAACATATTGGGGTGTTGTCGGTAAGCTCGTATTGAAGGTGGTACTTCACGTGTTAAGGGGAGGAGAGTTTCCTAAGGGTGTGAATATGACCTACATAGTTCTAATTCGAAAGAAAAAAGGGCCTGAGAGAATGAGTGATTTCCGACCTATTAGTTTGTGTAATGTAATCTACAAGCTAGTCTCGAAAGTACTAGCAAATAGGTTGAAATGCTTCCTTGATAATATTGTTTCTGAAAATCAAAGTGCGTTTAGACCCGGGAGACTTATTACGGACACTATTTTAGTGGCTTTTGAGATGTTCCATTTTATGAAGAATACGCGGAGAGGGGAAGGGCACATGGCTCTCAAACTTGATATGGCCAAGGCTTATGATAGGGTGGAATGGAGCTTCCTTGAGAGAGTGATGATTAGGATGGGGTTCGATAGAAGGTGGGTTGATCGGGTAATGAAGTGTGTCACGACGGTGTCATTTGCAATTTTGATCAATGGTGTACCTTCGAATGAATTTATACCAACAAGAGGCCTCCGTCAAGGTGACCCATTGTCACCGTATCTTTTCTTGCTTTGTGCTGAGGTTTTATCAAGTTTGATACGACGTGTCGCGGAAAGGGGGAGTATACATGGGATCCGGGTTGCACCAACGGCCCCCGAGGTAACACATTTACTCTTTGCCGACGATAGCATATTGTTTGCTCGAGCAAATGTTACTGAAGCCAATGAATTGAAGCGTATTCTGTGTAGTTATGAAATGGCATCAGGTCAAAAGGTAGATTTGACCAAAACCACTATCTCATTTAGTCATTGTACTCATGAGGCTAAGAGGCAGGAGATTGCTAGGGGTCTCGGGGTCCGAGTGGTGGGAGGCCAGGATAGGTACCTCGGTCTACCAACTGTCGTGGGTAGGTCGAAACGAGCTATTACAGATGTGATTCGGGATAAACTGAGTAAAAACCTTCAAGGATGGAGAGGGATGTTACTTTCGAAGGCGGGTAGGGAAGTATTGATAAAGGCGGTTGCCCAATCAATATACTATGAGCGTCTTCAAACTGCCTCAAAATTTCTGTGAAGGTTTGCGTTCGGTTGTATCGCAATTCTGGTGGGGGGTTGACGGTGGTAAGCGAAAAATTCCGTGGGTATCGTGGAAGAATCTTTGCAAGCCGAAATGCTTGGGTGGCTTGGGGTTGCGTGAGTATCACGAGTTTAATATGGCCTTACTCGGGAAACAAGCCTGGAGAATGCTTACAGCCAGGGATGGGTTAGCGATTCGGGTGTTAAAGGCTAAATACTATCCTAATGGATCGTTTATGCGAGCAGAATTGGGTCATAATCCAAGCTATACATGGCGCGGAATTTGGGAAGCTCGGGATGTCCTGCGATTAGGAGTGCGTCGGAGAATAGGAGACGGGTAGAGTACGAGTGTGTGGAAGGATCCTTGGGTTCCGAACACACAAACTCGACTTATTATCTCACCTCGAGGGGATACTAATGAAGATATGGTGGTGGCAGAATTAAAAACAGAAGATGGGCGACGTTGGAACGAGCATAAGATCAGGAGTCTATTCCTCCCGTTTGAGCAAGAACGGATTTTGAATATCCGGCTTAGTACGAAACATACAGAAGATACTTGGTGTTGGGAGTTGGAAAAGAATGGGTTGTACTCTGTTAAGTTAGCCTATAAGGCACTTACAGGGGGTTTTTGGACCGAAGTGGAGGGATCGAATAGGGCGGGTAGGGAATCCCTATGGAAACAAATATGGAAAGCCCGGGTTCTACCACGGACAAAAATCTTCTTCTGGCATTTCTGTCATGAAGCGATAGCGACGAAGGGCAATTTGGCTGGGAGGATAAAAGAGGTCGACCCGGGATGTCCGCTATGCTATAATGCAACGGAGACGTGTCTTCATCTTGTTCGCGGGTGTGAATGGCTTGGAGGTATATGGGACGGGCTAGAATTAGACGTCAAACCGGACTGGGGCTTTGAAAAAACTCGGGATTGGGTCGAGGAAGTGTGGCGTGAGTTGGGGTCAGAGGAACAAGCTCGATTTATGATTGGGTGTTGGGCTATTTGGGAAGCTCGGAACAAAGCCGTTTTTGAAGGGAAAAGAGTGTGGGAGGAGGATATGCTACGTCGTTTAGGGACATTGAGTGCGAGCTGGCGGGGGTAGAGGAGAACCACGAGGTGGCTGAGGTTATCGCGACAGTGTGGTGCAAGCCTCGAAGAGGGATGTATAAGGTGAACTGCGATGCGAGCATACGGCCTGGAGGCAGAGGAGTGGGATTTGGCATGGTGCAGTGGGGATCTGCTATAGGCCGACGAGGGGAAATGGAGGTCCGTGTGGCCGAGGGAGAGGCTGTCCTGGAAGGGCTTATGATGGCGGCGCATAGAGGGATACAAAATGTGATCGTGGAGAGCGACTCACAAGTCCTAATCAAAGCACTAAAGGCTCGACAAGAGGGACATACTGAATTCCACCTGCTCATTGAAGAGGTTCTCCAGGTCTCGAGAAGTTTTAGTTCTATCGAGTGGTCGTTTGTTAGTAGAAATTCTAATAGAGTTGCCCATGAACTTGCGAAATGGGGATCTTGTAGTTTGGTGCACGATACTTGGAACGATGGTCTACCGGACCATATCATAAGTATCGTTTTTTCTGAGTTGAATAATATTGCCTAACCCAGTTGGGATTTCAAATAAAAAAAAGCTATGCACTACGAGAAGCTAGTCTAATAAGGAGAAGGTGTTAGGGGAAGTAGGGAATCGGAAGTCGGGTTCTATGAGCCTCGGAATCAGGTTTTAGTCACAACGTCGATAAGGGAGAATGACACCTTTCGGTTTCTTCACCCAACCCACCTATACCGGCTTTCGCGATGAAAGGGTAAGTCTCAAGTTAAGGTAACTTCTACCCCGAGTTTCCCCATATTGGTAGAAATGAGTCAAGGTCGACCTAGTCGCGATTCAAATTCAACAAAGACACAAAACCCTTAAAATTGATAAATCAACAAGTAAACAACCCACCAACATCTCTTAATTCAAATAATCCAAGTTCTTCCTCCCTTAACCCCTAACAAGAAATCTACTCAAAATTCATAATGGAAACTACTAAAATAATAACTAAGGAGAAATCAACTAAAACATGCATAATAACTAAATCTAAGGAGAACAATAACTAAATTAAATCTAGACGAGAGATTAATTCTAGAACGAAATCAAATCTAACTAGAGATTAGAGAGAGGAAGAGAAATATAACGACTATGGAGGAAAACGATAATAATAAAGAGAAGCTTGATGAAGATGACAATGAATTTGTCACTAACCCCTTGAAAATCTCTAAAATAACTTCAATAAAAACTTGATTACACTAAAGATGAAGTCTTTACACTAATTAATTAGATCTAGAATAAATGAGGATTTTTGGATTGTCACCCTCCAAAAATCTCCCTACTAATTAATCTACTAATAAACTAATAATAATCTACTACTAATCTACTAGCTTAGGTAGTGTTGTGGTGGTGTTGTAGAATTGTGCCTCTCCTCCTCAAGAATGAGGAGTTACATATATATAGAGGAGAGAAAAAAGGGATCAAAACCCTAGTCTTCTAAGCCCAATAAGGGAAGCCCAAATGCCCATCAACTAAACTTCACCCTATCGTTCCCATCCGGTGAAATTTCGCCCTGCGGCTTGATGAATTAATCCCACCGGGTGAAATTTCACCCAGTGAAATTTTCTTCTCATTTTGCGGTTTTTGGCGCTTTTCTCCATCGAGCGAAATTTCACCCGGTGGGCAAAATTTCGCCCAGTGAACTTCATCGGGTGAAATTTCGCTCGGTCAAATCTCATCGGGTGAAATTTTGCCCTGTGACTTCAGAGGGCTATAAATTTCTCGTTTGAACTTTGATTGGGGCGTGTGATATGTCGTTGGAAAGCTAAGATGATAAAATTTCACCTACAACTGGAGTCGCTTCGATCCGTGGTCTAGAACTCTAGATATATTCATTTGAAGTTTGACCTCTCCGGTGAAGATGCCCAATGGACTATTGTTTTTCCTTTTCGCTCAAGGTTTCACCTCTAGGGTTTGGACTTGGGGTTTGACTCGATCTCTTGACTTTCTTCTCTAGCTTCAATTCGCCTCTTTATCCAGGAGCACGTACCTAAAAGACAAAAACACACAAAAGCAGTACGAAATTTTACGAAAAAGGCGATAAATACGAAAAAACCAAATTCAAAATAGAAAATACGAAATATAGTCAAAAATGAGTTATATTGACGTTAAAGCACACAAAATCGAGTCAAATACGAGTGAAAATAGGGGGTAAAATGGTCCAAATTTGCGTGTTATCACACCTCAGGGCAAACACTCGAGATCCCGACATCAATCCCCTGAAAGGTGGAATGAGGTCATAAGCCGGTACACCCCAAGACACCGCTCCCCGAGTGGTAAGCTCCTGACCCCGAGCAGGTGGGAAGACCTGGGGGATTACAATTACCAATCGAAAGGGGGCCGGACAAGAATCTTAGGTAGACCCACAAAGACACCACTTCACCCAGATGTCCAGTGTTGCCTGATCCTTAAGATAAAGATGCCGACGGTCATGTTCGACGGAACCACCGACCCAAAAGACCACTTGGTTGCATATGAGAGTCACATGAGAATGTACGATACGGAAGACGCCGCCTGGTGTAAGATCTTCTCAACGACCCTTGTACGGCTCGCTCAAGGATGGTCCCGAGATCTGCCTCGAGGATCCATCTATACATTCGAAGAGCTAACAACAGTCTTCTTAGACCAATATGCCGGAAACAAAAGGCGTAGGCTCACCCGCTTTGACTACATGACACTGAAAGAGAGGAAGGGTGAATCCATCAAAGAGTATCTGAAGAGGTTCGACCTCGCCTTCCAGCAGGTGAGGGAAATTTACGACCCCACCGCGGCGTATGCACTGATTAACTCCCTTGTGCTCGGAGAAATGAAGAACCTGCTCATCCACGCCCAGCTTGAATCCCTGGCTAGTGCCTGAAAAATAGCTGAGGGCTTCATGCTTCAAGAGGAGTTCATTGCCTGCACGACACCCCGTCAGCGTCAAACCGGCCCCAGGGGGGAACACAGAACACCCATGGCAGGGGAGAGTCAGCCGAAAAACAGAAGAGAGAAGAGAGTGATGCCCTCAGTAAGGAGCATATATCCTATCAGCCTAAATTCGAAAGTTATACTGCTCTCAACAAATCAAGGGCCGAAATCTTTGAACTAGAAAAAGAAGCAGCAAAGTGGAACCGCCCAAACAAACCTCGTCACCCTAAGGGTGACCCAAAGAAATTTCGCACGTTCCACGGTAGCATAGGGTATACTACCAAAGAATGTCGGCACCTAAAGAATGAGATCAAAATTGTTATCAAAAGCCATAAGACACCAACCGAAAGGCCGGAGGGGTCAAGGTAAGATTGGCGGGTCATCCATGTGGTGGCAGGTGATGCAGGGTGTCACGAGTCGCATGGGTTGGAAGTGGCAGCTACGCAATTTCCACAACCAAATCTGCTACGCAGAGAAAGCTGGTGCCCCGACCGCTCTTATACTTAATATAACCCCGGAGGATGGAGGACGAGTCGTATACCTGCACATCGACCCCTTAGTCCTATCCTTGGTCATCAACAACCATATTGTCAAGAGATGTATGGTGGATACATGTGTACACCAACCTGTTGTAGAAGGACGCGTTCAGAAAGATGAGCCTGGAGACCAGGCACCTGAAGCCTGCCCCAGGATCCCTATACAGATTCATCGGCGCATGCGTCACCCCAATGGGCGTCATCGAGCTACCTGTTACATTCAGGGAGGGTATCTCGGCCTGAAATATCTTGGCGTCCTTCATTGTGATCGATGCGAAGTCGGCCGATAACACCCTGATAGGCAAAGCCACCTTGGACGAGGTCGAGGCCGCCATTTCCATCTGAGCGCTTACAGTAGCTTATGTTACGGACTTTGGTATGGAGGGCAAGATACATGGTGACCATGAATCATCTCGTAAGTGCTACTCGGTAGCCCTACAGTGTCACGACTCACGAGGCTGGCCAGAAAGGAAAGAGGAAGATATGCAGCTCCCCCATCAGGGAAGGAGAGATTCTGGCCGACCAACTAACTATTGAACAACAGCCTGACCGCCCAAAACCTGGGGGCGAGAGCAGGTTGGTGAAGCTAGAACCTGGACGACCAGTCCTCGTCGGTACCGATCTAGAAGAACCCTATAGGAAAAAAATGATCAAAGTGTTACAAGATAACAAGGACGTCTTTGCATAATCGACCGATGAGATGTCGGGGGTAGACCCAAGCTATATTGTACACAAGTTAAATGTTAACCCGAACGCCAGACCAGTCAAGCAGAAAAAGAGAAATATGTCAGCTGAGAAGGACCATGCTATCAAGGAAAAGGTCGAAAAACTCCTGAAAGCCGACTTCATTGAAAGTTGTGATTATCCTGAGTTGTTGGCCAATGTCGTTATGGTAAAGAAAGCGTCGGGGGCTTAGAGAATGTATTGTTGACTTCACCAATCTCAACAAGGCGTGCCCAAAAGACTGCTACCCTCTGCCAAGAATCGATCAGCTGGTCGACGCCACCAGCGGACACTCGATGCTAATTTTCCTCGACACCTTCTCAGGGTACCACCAGGTGTACCTATAGCAGCCGGACAGGGTGAAATGTGCTTTCATCACAAGCGTCGGGACATATATGTACAAAAATGATGCCCTTCTGATGAACGCAGTTTATATGCATATTTATTCTCATTTTATCCTCCGATTTTACCGATTTTTGCATGTCTTAGGAATAGTTTTGGTAGCTTTTATTTGTAGTTTGTTATGCCGGGTATATGGTTTATGTTTTGATAGGAAACATAGCAAAAGATAGAGTTAATAGCTACAAGTGAAGAGAAACAAGGAAGAAAGACGACAACGAAGGCCGAACCGGTCGGTTTGAAGTTGAACCGATCGGTTCGAATGTGAACCGGTCAGTTCGTTCTTGTACCAGTCAGGTTGATTTTAAACCGTGCGGTTCGCGACGCGTCAATTGGACTTTCCTATTTTCTGAAGAATCTGTATTTAGTCTTAATTAGAATCCTACGGGATTATATTATTAAACTATGTTCTATTTCCTAATTAGACCCAATGTAATAAGTATAAATACCCTTCTTAGGGTTAGGTTAAAACCCTTCTTTTTCCTCATTCAAAAACTTTAGTTTAGTTTTATTATTAGCATCAGAATTCTGCAAGCTTGTAGCGGTAATTTTTAGCTTCTAATTATTATTCAATCCTTCAGTTCTTCGTAATCGGTATTTTTCCCTTTTCCCTTGTTTTCATATTGATTTCTATTATGCTTAATTCTTTTGTTGTTTCATCTTTCGTCATGAGTTGCTAATTTATTCTTCTAGGGTTGAAGGGGATCTATGTTAATTGAATTGGGAATGTTAGTTTAATTAATTGTTTGATTGATCATTCATATGTTATTGCTTTACTACTTGTTTTGTATCATCGTTCGATTAGTTTGAGACGTTGAACTAGTTGAATGTTTAGGAACCCGAACCTAAGATCGAAAGCCTGGTAAAGGTAGACTTACAAGTAAGTGGGTAGGATAATCTGGTAAGTTGCGAGAGCCCGTCAGAATCTTTCCTAAGGTTGACATAAGATCCGAAAGGCCGTGTCCTTACCCTAAATAACTGTGATTGATTGACTGAATGATTAATTAACTTTACCCAATTTAATTTCATAGTGAACCGTAAGACCCTAGATCTCTTTTAATATTGTTAGAACCCTTAATTTACATTACTGCAATAGTTTAGAAAAACAAACATAAACAAACCGGAATTAGAATAGTTTAGAATCAAATTTAGATAATTAGCGATAATCGTCCGTCTCTCTGTGGATTCGACCCTTACTTACTGCTAGCTACCTGTTAGTTGTTTGTTAGGTTATTTTGATTAGGTGATACGACTTTAGCCTTATCAATTTTGGCGCCGTTGCCGGGGAGACGGTTTTGTTTTATTGCTTTTTATTTGTCTTATATTCTAGATTATTTCTCCTCGTCTCAGGGAATCCACAAATTCCTTGAGACAGTTTCTCACTTCTTTATTGTAGTTTCTTGCTTATGCCCAGGTGTTCCCGTTCAGAATTATATCCGTTTGATCCTGAACCAGAGAAGACTCTCCGTAAGCGATGAAATTTCTTTAATGAAATCGCAGAAACATAAGATCTTTCAGCTTTGTAAGATCTACACCAGGAATTTATCGCGGAATATCAGTCCTTAGAAGAGGACACTCCCGCTCTCGATACTTCACCACCTCTCCGTCTACTACCACCCCCGCTAGTCAAGATGCCTAAACTTGCTAGCCACTCCGAGCCAGAACAGACTGCCCTTCCAAAGTTGGTCAAACGTCCAACTGCCACTAACGACGTCTTTGAGATCCGTCCCGCTTTCATTACCTTGGTCGAGAAGAATCAGTTTGGAGGCGATGCCAGGGAAGATCCCGCTAAACACATGAGAATTTTTACTGACTATTGCTCTACTATTCCCCTTCCTGTAGGAGTTACTCAGGAGCAAGTCATGGAGATGCTTTTCATGTTCTCTCTACGTGATGCGGCCAGAGAATGGATCACCGATCTCGACAAGGTCTCGGTTGGAATTAATGATTGGAATTCTCTTGCATTGGCTTTCTACAAACATTATTATCCGCCCCAGAAGACGAATATGCTACGAAGTCAAATTACTAATTTTCGTCAAACACCTCATGAGAATATTCATGAGGCATGGGAAAGATTCAAAAAGCTGGTTAAAGAATGTCCTCATCACGGGTTTGAAGAATGGTTCCTTTGCAATCAGTTCTATAATGGTCTATATACGACGATTGTCGTAATACTCTTGATTCAGCCTGTAACGGGAGGTTTCAGTCTAATGTTGATGATGATAAGGCGTGGCAGACCATTGAGGATATGGCATCTCACCATGCACGATGGGGAAATCCACGCGGCAATACCCGAAGTAATGTTAACGAGACTGACTCTGCAATCGCTAATCAATTAGCTGTTTTGACTAAGCGATTCGATTCCTATGAAGCATCTAACTCAGATAAAGGAATGCATCGAGTGCATGCTATGACCCAAGAAATAGTTTGTGATGCTTGTGGCGTATCAGGACATCATGCTCACGAATGCATGGGAACGCAAGAACAAGTTAATGCTTATCAATCATTTCAACGGAATCAGAACTTGCCTTAATTACATGAATCAGCCTGGCTATAACCGTGCTTTATTATCCTATGCAAGTCAGAATGTGTTGAATCCTACAACACCTCTACCCCACAATCCACAATATGTGCCTCCTCACGGTCGAATGCAAGGAAATCAACATAATTCCCAAAGACCTCAAGGCCAAAACATAATTCAGAACAATCAACAGCAGTTTCCACCACTTCCTGCATTAGAGGCTCAAGCTCACCAACACTCTGTTGAAATAGCCGAACTGAGGAACATGATGATGAACATGATGACTCAATTTCAAACAGGTCATAAGATGCTCGAGAAACAAGTTACTCGTTAGCTAATTCTCAAGCTACACGTCAACCAGGAACCTTGCCGCCTCAGGGAAATCCACCTCAAGGTAATTAACCTCATGGGAATGAACATATCAATGCTATTACCCTAAGGAGTGGAACAGCTTACGAGGGTCCAAAGATGCCGGAACCAGAAAACGAGGTTGGGAAGGAAACAAGAGATGAAGCTAAGAAAGAAGCAGGAAACGACGAGCAAACCGGTCGGGATAATAACGAACCGACCGGTACAGAATCGAACCGATCGGTTCAAGATCATACCGATCGGGACAAAGACGAACAGACCGGTTCACCATCATACCGATCGGTTCGTCCATCGGAGCAGACTATGCCTACTACAGCTCAACACGTGAAGCTCCCATTCCCAGGTTGTCAACCCATTCCCATTCAGTAAGTTTATGGACGTTGTGAAAAATCTTCATGTAACCGTTCCATTTACTAAGTTAATTACTTAAGTACCTGCATATGCTAAATTTATGAAAGACATACTTACTAGGAAGTGTTATTTTAATGAAGTTGAGACGATTGCTTTTACGGGGGAGTGCAGTGCACTCCTTTAAAATAAATCACCTCCAAAACTTAAGGATCCTGGTAGTTTTTCTATCCCATGCACTATAGGTACTCATGTTGTAGATAATGCACTGTGTGATCTTGGGGCTAGTGTTAGTGTTATGCCTTATTCTATCTGCGAGAAGTTAGATATGGGAGGTTTGAAGTGTACTAGTATCACACTTCAAATGGCTAATCGATCAATCCGTAGACCTTTAGGTGTCTTAGAAGACGTTCCGGTTAAGGTAGGGAAGTTCTTTTTTCCTGTCGATTTTGTTGTCTTAGACATCGCTGAGGATACGCATATTCCTATTATACTTGGTCGTCCATTCCTTCACACTGCAGGCGCAATTATTGACGTCAAAAACGGTAGTTTGACACTCAAGGTCGAAGAAGATAAAGTCACATTTAATCTAAATAAAGCTTTAAAAGCCCCTATAACTGATAATTCGTGCTATTGTTTAGACACCTTTGATTCGTTCGATGACACTATTGAGTCTACTTTACTCGGATCCTTGACAAAGGATCCCTTGGAGTTACTAATGTGTGAATCGAGTTATACAGGTGAAGGAGGAATTTGGAAAGCTGAAGTAGATGAGATAGAAGCACTTTTGTATGTAGGAGATCCGAGGGAAGCTGAGACGGTCGAAACCGTCGACCTTGATTTGTCTTATTCATGTTCGGTTGAGGTACAGAAACCTGAACTTAAACCGTTACCCACGAATCTCAGGTATGCTTTTCTCGATGAGGGTGAGTTAAACCCGGTTATAGTAAGTAATTCTTTGACCGAATCTCAGTTGACTGATTTATTAACTGTTTTGAGAAAACATAAGAAGGCATTGGTGTATAGTTTAAGTGACTTAAAAGGTATTTCTCCCAACTTTTGCATGCAACGCATTCATCTTGAAGACGGTCATAGACCGTCTATCCAGGGTCAGCGTCGACTGAACCCGAATATGCAGGAAGTTGTTAAAACAGAAGTTATGAAACTTCTAGATGTCGGTATTATATATGCTATATCTGACTGTAAGTGGGTTAGTCTGGTTCAGGTGGTGCCTAAGAAAGGAGGCACCACGGTAGTAAAAAATGATAGGAATGAACTAAGTCCTACTAGAATTGTTACAGGATGGCGCATGTGTATTGACTATAGGAAATTGAATGTCGCCACTAAAAAGGACCATTACCCACTTCCATGTATTGATAAGATGTTAGAAAGATTAGCTCGTCATAAGTATTTTTGTTATCTAGATGGCTACTTCGATTTTTTTCAGATCCCCATTCATCTCGAGGACCAATAAAAAACCACCTTTACTTGTCCTTATGGTACCTTCGCTTATCGTAGGATGCCCTTCGGATTATGTAACGCCCCAGCCACTTTTCAGAGATGCATGATTAGTATTTTTTCTAATTTTATTGAATCAATTATGGAAGTATTTTTGGACGATTTCAGTGTATATGGTTCTGACTTTGATTCTTGTTTGCTGAATTTGTCTAAGGTCCTAGGTCGCTGTGAGGAAGTTGACTTGGTGCTTAATTGGGAAAAATGTCACTTTATGGTCAACGAGGGAGTAGTGCTTGGTCATTTAGTTTCTGATAAAGGCATCCAAGTGGATCGAGCGAAAATTCAAGTGATAGAGCAATTACCTCCTCCCACTAATGTTAAGGGGGTTAGAAGTTTCCTTGGTCATGCGGGATTTTATCGCCGCTTCATCAAGGACTTCTCGAAAATTGCTAAACCACTTACCCAACTCCTTCTTAAGCATGCCCCCTTTTGCTTTACTGATGCATGTCGTGAATCTTTTGACAGGATTAAGGAGGCACTAATCTCAGCACCTATCATTCGATCGTCGGATTGGAATCTTCCTTTCGAGATTATGTGTGATGCAAGCGACTACGCCGTAGGAGCAGTTTTGGGTCAAAGAAAAGATAAAGCTTTAAATGCTATTTACTATGCTAGTAAGACTTTAGATGAAGCTCAGGTCAATTACGCGACGACGGAAAAGGAGTTGTTAGCCATCATATATGCCCTCGTTAAATTCCGAACTTATCTCATAGGTTCTAAGGTGATTGTTTATACTGATCATGCCGCATTAAAATACCTCTTAGCAAAGAAGGAAACAAGGCCTAGATTAATTCGTTGGATCTTACTACTCCAAGAATTTGATCTAGAAATTCGGGATAAGAAGGGAGCCGAGAATGTTGTAGCTGATCATCTATCACGACTTAGATTCGATGAAGACGAATTAATCCTACCGATTGATGATTCTTTTCCCGACGATTCCTTACTTGCGATCACCTTTGCCGAGCTAACTACCAACGAGCCATGGTACGTTGATTTTGCTAACTTTTTGGTTGGTGGTTATTTTCCTCCTAATTGTACTTATCAACAAAAGAAGAAATTCTTATCTGATGTGAGGAGGTATTATTGGGATGATCCTTACCTATTTCGAGAATGCGCGGATGGAATTTTTCGGAAGTGCGTACCCGATTGGGAAGTTAGAGGTGTCTTAGAAGGTTGTCATTCTTCCCCCTATGGTGGTCATCATGGTCCGTCTCGCACCGTTGCTAAGCTATTACAATCCGGATTTTATTGGCCGACTTTATTCAAAGATGCTCAAAGATTTATCCTCACTTGTGCTCCTTGCCAACGATCCGGTAATATTTCTAGACGACACGAGATGCCGCAAACCGGTATACTAGAGGTCGAGATTTTCGACGTGTGAGGAATCGATTATCAAGGTCCGTTTACTTCTTCTTTTGGTAATCGGTGTATTCTAGTTGCAGTGGATTATGTATCCAAATGGGGTGAGGCGGTAGCTTGTCCTACAAACGATGCTAAGGTAGTTATAAATCTCTTCAAGAAAATAATTTTTCCTAGGTTCGGGATTCCTCGAGCCATTATTAGTGATGGAGGTTCACACTTCCACGAAAAGAGATTGGAAACTTTGCTACGCAAATATGGCGTTATGCAACGTACCGGATTGGCTTATCATCCTCAAACAAGCGGACAAGTGGAAGTATCTAATCGAGAAATTAAATCAATTCTCGAAAAGGTAGTTTCTAAATCTAGAAAGGTTTGGAGTGCCAAGCTAGACGATGCATTATGGGCCTATCGCACCGCTTACAAGACACCCATCGGTACATCTCCCTATCGATTAGTTTATGGTAAGGCATGTCATCTTCCCGTCGAGTTAGAATATAAAGCTTTATGGGCGGTAAAGGAGCTTAATTTTGACCCGACTCTGAGTGGGGAGAAGCGATTGCTCCAATTGAATGAATTGGACGAATTCCGTCAAAGTGCTTATGAGAGTGCCCGAGTTTACAAGGAGCGCACAAAGAAGTGGCACGATAAACGTATTCTCCCGAAGCAATTCAAGGAGGGTGATAAAGTTTTGCTACATAATTCTCGTCTTCGCATATTCCCGGGAAATTTAAGGTCTAGATGGTCCGGTCCCTACACCGTCACCAATGTCAGAAAATCGGGAGCAATCGAAGTGCAAAATGAATCGGGAGAGGTATTTATGGCCAATGGACACCGATTAAAGCTATATCATGAAGATGCAGTCGTAGGTAATATCTATGTGATTTACCTACAATCTTCTTCCTCTTGAGGTAATTTCGGTCGAGCGGGACCGTAAAAACCAGCGCTTCTCGGGAGGCAACCCGTGTGTATAACTTCTGTAATTTCCCTTTTTCTGTCGTGTGTTAGAATTTTTATTTTTATCTTTTTTGAGTAAAAGTAAGGGAGGGTACTGATGTCCGTTGCGAGAAAAATATGTAGGTACGATAGGTGAACCGCTCGGTACAAAAGGAAACCGGGCGGTACGAAGACGAACCGATCGGTTCGAATGTGAACCGGTCGGTATGATATCAAACCGAGCGGTTCGATTTTGAACCGATCGGTTCGCTGGGCGGGCCTCCTTTCCGGACTTACTTATACGCCTCTACCCCTCCACCCATCCCCTCATTTCACTCTCTCTCACTAAACCTTTCCCTTCCCTCTCTACAACAAAAACCCCCATAAAATTACTCTACCACACTAAACATCATCTTCTTCCCACCTTACCTTCACCCATCACCTCTACCACTCTTCCTCATCTACAGCCATGGTGTTCGGAAGGAAAAGACGAAATGTTAACCGACGGTCCGATTCTTCACCGGAGACATCGCATGCAACAGAATCATCGGAGGCTCCGCCATCACCACCAGAATTCCCACCGGTATCCGGGTATGAGCATATTATTTTTGAGTCGGCAAGGCAGCGAGAACTCTTCCTTGTAATGGCCGCCAAACCGATAACACATACTCGTTTTCTTAGTCATGCTCTACTGCGTCGATGTGGTCTCAATGAGTCGATGGAGCAATTTTTTGATGGCACTGGTATAGGTGGTCTGTTTAATATGAATTTACCCACCTACAAAGACTTAACCCTTGAATTCTTTAGCAGTTTTCAGTACAATGATTCTACTGCTACATTGACATTTAGGTTACTGAATCAGACTCATACCATTCCCCTCCGAGTATTTAGGGATGCCTTTGGCTTGGATTCTGGTGACGTTTTGAGTGCTCCCGATTCTTTTAATCATCAGCTGCTTTGGGACTGTATTACAGGTCAGGTTTTTCCATCCTGATTTAAGCGTGTCTCGTGTGTGGACATGACATAGGTCCACCCTGACGCGGCCACGCGCGGGTTTGGGGAGGCGAATGAATCTCCATATGAGAATGGATTGAATTGAAATTTAAATCGAAGTTGGAGTCACCACCGAACATTGTGGGAGTTCGGGCCCATTCGAACCCACTCTATGTCGTAGTGGGCCATGCACAAAGTATGGCCCATTCCGATGTCAGAGTTTATCGGGTTCTTCCCTTTGCATTTGATACCGATACCGACGTTATCGGATACCGTGTATTGAATTACTCTCGTGTGCCAACGGTTTCGGACATCCGGAAACTGAGATTCTGAGTAAGGGGTGAGGGTACGTGTTGGGAAGTTCACAAAGAACACCCAACCCCGCCCGCACATTAGCGGCCTCTACTAAGATATCGAATGATGTTTTAATACGCGCGTTAGTAATACGATGAATGTTATGCAAACATTGTTTTCCCTAAACATGCGAAATATTGAACGGGTTGCTAAGTCGATTTTAATGCATCTTAAAAATTAACGTCAAAGTTATTTTAGCATGCGAGGTTCGTTTTAGTATAATAAAACAAATAATGAAAAGAAATTGCTACAAACATGAACAAACAAGTTAGTAACGGTTTGTAAATCGAATAAACAATATAAATATGATGATATGCATGATTATGACACGTGATGGATTAACACGTGTTGACCGAAGTCAAGGAAAAATATATCGAAACCTGAAATATACCAAGGAAAACCGTCGTTTTAACAAAGCAAAGATGTTAGAAGAAATAAGACGGAATTGCGTTTCGATGCTACGGATTTCAGGAGACCGCGCGACCCGCGTGAACATGGCGCGACTCGCGCTGCCATGCGACTCGCACGGGTCACGTGCGACTCGCATGGCGGCCTGTTTTCGAGGTCGTTTTTCGAAAATTGACAATTTTATTAATTCGCGTACAAATATGGATTAATTCATACTCGATTTAATTTTGCGATATTCGTTATATTCGATATTCGATTATGAGATCGATATCGAATATTCGGAATGAAATTTTTAGAAAAGAGGAAAAAAAAAGTTTCTGTAAATCGTTTTGTAAAATTAAACTAAAAACGATGTTTGACTCTCTCTGCGTTTAAATCGTCGTAATTTGTTTAAAAAAACGATGTAACGATTTTTTAGCATCAACGAGATTAATTTAGTTCTTTTTTATACGATATTCGACTATAGAGTCAATATCGTATTTTAGGAACGTTTGTTTTATATGAAAATAGTTTGTAATATCGATATTAGAAAAAAAAAAATGCGACGACGACCCATAAAAAATGACCGACGATGACGAGAAAAAAAAAGACGAGGAAAAGTCGAGAGAAGGGAAGAGAGAAAGGAGAAGTCGGATTTGATTTTACACCCTCAACCTACATGCTTTGTTTACTCGGAACGGGGCTCGTTGGAATGTGGCTACGACATGGGAGCGTCGAGTTAATGTCGTTGAGTTATGGTGGTTTTTGTTTGGACGTGTAAAGTGGCGGGTGAGGTGGCCGGTTTCGTCGGGCTAGAGCGGCGTGATCTCGGGTTTTGTATTATCGGTTATTCGATGCTTAGTGTATAAGTGTATGTATTTTTTGTGTCGATGATGGATGTAGATGTAGATGTCCCTTGAATGATTGATGGGAGGGTCCTATTTATAGGAGAGGTCCTCTATTGCAGTTAGGAGAGGTATTCTTGCTTGGGTGATAAGAAATACCGATTAAGATAGGAAAAGTAAGAAGTTGTGTGGAATGAGAATTCCGTTTCTTGGTGAAGAAGGCAAGGAAACCGGCTGGTATGAGGGTGCTCGGCCGAGTATCCTTATGCTCGGTCGAATATTTGATCCGGTATTCGGATAGAATTCCTATTTGAGATCGAATTCTATCCTTAAATGGAATTGTTTAATATTTTGTGTAGCTGACTGTTGTAGCGTTTGAGCTTAAATCAGACACGTGGGGTGACACGGCTGACTTGCATGTCTCGAAAATATCTTTGACCGGGTTTTGACTCGGTCGCTAAAAGACGGTTTTACCCCTGGTGTCGGATTCGACCCAAATTAGTCTTATTTGACTCGAAATGACCCACTGGGCCTGAATTTGAGGTTGGTTTTGTGAGATTTATACTCCGTAAAAAGCCCAAGCCAAATGCCAATGATTTTGAGCCCATATTCGAGTAAGTTAAAGCATGTTTACGTCCGATCATTATCGGGTGTTCGTCGGAAACTGCTATAGACACCTGGCGGTCAAAATGTGGGTGTCTACAGAGCCCCCACTCTGACTGAGGCTTGGACAAGGCGAAAGTCAGAGTAGCTACCAGGCCAATTAAAGATTAAGACCTGACAGACTTCCAGTCGGGTCGTTTATAGTCCATTAGACTTGCGTTAAAGGGCTCGCCAGCCATAAGATAGAAATCATACCTGTGTTCTCTTGTCAGGAGTAGCTCCGAGGGGAATTTGGACTTGTCGTGTAAGTCCCGGGCGCGCCTATATGTGGGCCCATCCCGTGAAAATTGTCGCCTTGGCCCTTCCGCTGGGGAGATATGTGAGCTGCGCAGTCTTGAATCGTACCTGTATAAGTTACATAAAATTTTGCATGCAACATGTAGGTAAAAGACGTCTCGCGCTGGGGAAAAAACTTGATATTCTTTTGGGAAGCCGAGATGGTACCTGAAATGTTGGATATACAGGCAGAAATAGCAAATAGCAAGATAGCATACAGGAAATGCAGTTAGCATCTATAGACTGACTTGCGCTGGGGAAAATGATTTTTGCTTCATTTGGAAATCGAAATCCTGAAAGCAACTCACGTGCTAGGTTTTCAAAATGTGAAGGGGTAGAAAAGAAATTTGCAGTTTAAATAGACTGAAATTTGACCTTGTCGAAAAGGATATTTTTTTCAAATGGCTAAGTTTTGCAAATTTTTAAAATGAGAATTTGAAAAGAGAGGCCTACCGACTGACTCGACTCTGGACGCGACAGGACAAGTTGACAGACACGGCTGGACTCTCGAGGGGTTGAACCGTGACTCGGTAAAAGGGTGGGCCACCTAAGATAACAAGACTCTTAAGTTGCGCTATTATGTAGCCTAGGCGAGTGGCAACACGGTCGTACATCGAAATGGGAAAGATGCGCTGTAGGGGAATTGCAGTAGTCTGTAATGAGACTGTTATAGTCTAGTGCTCTCCTGGATTTTTGATTTTAGGGTAGATTTCCAAAGTGGGTATTGCCTCGAGTCCTAACAGATTCTTGTCTTCGACTGAGCCGAGTACTAGGACACACTACAGAAAGGAGGCTAGATTTTTTTTGAATTTATCTGGATTTTGTGAGTGGATGGAGGTTTTCTGCCTAAGAGAAGCCCCCAGGACGATTAAGCTAGCTGTTGAGAACATGACAGTGTCGTGACCGGAATGATGGTGCTTTTTGAATTTGTGGTAATGTGGGTGGTTGTGCCTCTGTTGAAAGGCTGCCTACGTATTCACATGTAGTGAAATCAAACCATGCCGTAGTTCAGTGGATTGGAAGATATATTATGGTGCCTAGTCTAATAGGACTTTGTGTGTAACTAGCCATAGCGATGGTGTAGGCTAGGTGCATTCCCAAAGATGTCTTGATCAAAGGGCTAGAATGGTTAGGATATTGATCATGTGACTGTGAGCGTTCTCCGGGGTAGCCCCCAGAGGTGGTGTGAACTATTGGGGCATGTTCTATGCCGACCGAAGGTTGAGTTCCCGTGTATGGGGCTGGTAACTGGTTTGGATGAGAAGAATTGGGATGGGATTTGACGAGTTTTGCTCTCGGGACTGTGTATGATTAGGTAAGGGATTTGACGAGTTTTGCTCTCGGGATTGTGTATGATTAGGTAAGGGATTTGACGAGTTTTGCTCTCGGGGATTTGACGAGTTTTGCTCTCAGGGATTTGAGGAGTTTTGCTCTCGGGGATTTGACGAGTTTTGCTCTCGGGGATTTGACGAGTTTTGCTCTCGGGGCTTTGTATGGTGATTGTGAATTTTGCTATGTTGTGTGGTGTTGTAGTTGTTGTGCAAGGGGGAAATCGAGCAAAAATGGCTCGAACTTTGATCGGGGTAGGTTTGATGATGCGGGATCTGGTTTCCATGTCTGGCCCTAACGGTTAGGGGTATCCTATGGAGCTTGAATCCTCGAAATTCCGGGCTGCCTCTAGCCTAGGTCTCGAGAAGGTCTTGAGGGTTGCAATGTGGGAAGGCTAGATGTGGTGTTAGCTGACCAGCTCGATTATCTCTCCTTTATTTGATGGTATGAATTTTGACCGTACCCTAGTCATGGGGCTTTCACTTGAATTGACCGTTGATCATGGTCGTGGGTTTTTGGAAGTTTTTTTTGATCATGGCCAGCTCTTTTGTTTTGGGCCTTTTGCCTTTTTTTTTCTTTTTTTTTTTGCCTTTTAGTCCTGGTCATGGGTGCTTCTTTTGCCCGCTTTTTATTTTGGCTTTTGCTTTTTCTTGGACTTTTGTTTTTTGTTCTTTTCCAGCTTTTTTCTTTTTTTTTTTTTCTGTTGGTCAGACTAACACCTAAGGTAGGGATGGTCAGTCTTAGTGGAGGGGTGTTTATTGTGAGAAATGGGCTTGCCTCCCGTCTTGAACTCAAACTAGGAGACTACCTAGATTCGTCATAGGATTCGATACCGCTCCTGCTAAGTGTAGTTTTGTGGCTTTCTATGTCAGACATGGAATAGGTAAAGGAAAACACGAGTCTCAATTCCTGCGGTCGTTATAGATGTGCCTGTAATAGTCACATGCATGTGCTCACAGTGTATGATGGTGTTCATCATGTTCTCGGAAACACATAAGGAAAGTATATATGAGAAATAGAAAAGCTGATTTTATTGAATTTTGAAAAAGAGGACAGAATGCAAAAGACTCTGACTCTGACTTTGACTTTGGAAGAAATAACACATCCTAGACTCGGACTCAGACTCGGACTTAAATCAAATCCGGACTCTCGGACGATGTTGTCATTAGTCGTCGGCTTCTAAGGACTCGAGTTGATGTCCAGTATAGCCTTCAGTAGAAGCTTCACCCAGATCTTCATTATGCCGAAGATCGTCTTCAACCCTGATGCCCATTTCGGTAAGCACCGCAAAGTTTGAAATGCCGGCATACCTAAGATGGACACGGTAGGAAGGTAGGAGGTTGTTGATGAAGGCCTCCACTAAAGTTTTCTCGTTGGGCTTGTCTACCAACTTCACACTTTCGGCCCTCCACCTTTGAAGGTACTTAGTAAAACCTTCTTTGGACTCTTGGGCCATAACCTCCAGATTATGCATCGTAGTCTGGATCTCGGTATTATCAGCGTAATTCCGAGCGAACTCTGTTGTCACATCATCCCAAGTCTTGTACTTCTTGGAATCGAGCCTGTAGTACCAGGCTTTCGGGTTCTTCTCGAGGGAAGAAGCAAACAAATGCTTGAACATGGTAGATTTCACCCCCTTGACAGCCATGAACTCCTTGAAAGCCCGAATGTGATGAATCGGGTCTTCAGTACCCTCAAACATTGGTATGCCCGTAAGGTTGACGTTGGCGGGTAGCTCGTCATTCAGAGGCGAATAGGAACGAGCGTTTTCCGTGTGGATCGAGTTATTCATTGACAAGTGGACCTGTTCTTCAAGTTTGCAAACGGCGCTGACCAGTTCGGCTATGGGCCCAGTGGTTTCATTCCCGACCTTAGGAGTCTTTTGCTCCACGGCACTCAAACGGGTGGCAATGGCGGTTTGGTCGGTCCTGATGGCTGTCAGTTGGGCCTCCATCTTAGCCAGTGAGGCGGTCAGTTGGTCAAAGGTTTCTTACATTTTCTGGTGTCTGGTTACCGATGGCCTGTCTGTAAGAATACCGCGTAATCAGAAAAGTTGCTTCGGAACTCAAATTCACCAAGGCATAGGAAATAGCGCGGGAGGAGAGAGGACTTCAGTTTGACTCGGGTTAGACTCTCCTAAGACAAATGTGTAGGGTATGATTCTCGGAGTGATCATGATTAATCGCTTCGTCGGAGAATAGCCCACAGGTGAGACTAAGGACTCAGATAGGACTCAGATGGTGTGACATCTAAATGAATCAAAAGTGGGGTACGTGAGACACGTGTAAGACATGACCTTTAGAGCAACCGTGATTGACCGCTCTGCTGAAGGGTAGCCCCCAAGTGGGATCAAAAATTTTGTTAAGACTCGAGTGTCGGACGAGTGACCCTTAGACGTAAGGACCACGAACCTTTTGTAATAGGGCTATGCCATGTAAAACGTTGACTAGGAAAAGACTCCTAGACGGGTGACTTGTGAAAGGTGGGCCTCCCTTATGATTCGGCTATGTGGGCCGAGTCCTGTTTGAAGGGAGGTTCACGTGAGACATTCCCCGGACTTTGGACTCGATTGTGTAAACAAGCCCTCCTTTGTAGGAGCATGTCCTACGTAGGTGGGCCTTGCCTTAGCTAAGTAAGGCGGACTGGGATAGGGAGGAAATCCATGATATAAGATCGACGGAGTTTCGACGCTAACGACCTCGATGACTTACGATACGAACCGACACTGCTAAATACGGGAAGTCCTAAGAAAAGGAAATTTTTGAAATTGGATTTTTGAAAGCCCGAAAAATTCGGGAGGAGCCCGGCCCTTTTTTCGAAAAAAAACGGTAAAGGTGAGCCGGGTAACGGTTTTGAAAGTTCGAAAATATTTTCGAGTTTTGAAATGGACATAATACCGGCTAAAAATAGGCTATTTTGAGTAAAATCGTAAATCCTAAATTGGGTATATGTCCCGAGTTTTGAAATTGGATATTTTGAAAAGGATGCAAATTTTTGAAAAATGACGGTTTTTGAAAAAGAATGTCATATAGATCAAGTAGCATGTAGTCATGGAAGCAGTATAACGACACCATGTATGCTCTTAAACTAAGTCTCGGTCGGTCTATAAAGGGTCTATACCAGTGTACATAGCCTATCCGAGAATCGGGGCGAACTTCCTAAGTCGAGTTGAGCTTAGAACATGCCGTAAAACCCAAACGAATTGACTATGGATACCTTTGACATATCCAATTTGGACTACATCAATAGTATAGTGGGGCGTCGGTCACCAGTACCGGCCCGGAAAAATATGGGTTATGCATGAACCGTAAAACTAAAACGCGTATTGTACTAGTCAAACGATTTCTATTCGAGTCTCACCCTGAGGATGCCGATGGTAAGTCACGCATCAGTTAATCCCCAGCGGAGTCGCCAAATTGTGGACATGACATAGGTCCACCCCGACGCGGCCACGCGCGGGTTGGGGGAGGCGAATGAATCTCCATATGAGAATGGATCGAATTGAAATTTAAATCGAAGTTGGAGTCGCCACCGAACTTTGTGGGAGTTCGGGCCCGTTCGAACCCACTTTATGTCGTAGTGGGCCATGCACAAAGTATGGCCCATTCCAATGTCAGAGTTTATCGGGTTCGTCCCTTTGCATTTGATACCGATACCGACGTTATCGGATACCGTGTATTGAATGACTCTCGTGCGCCAACGGTTTCGGACATCCGGAAACCGAGGTTCTGAGTAAGGGGTGAGGGTACGTGTTGGGAAGTTCACAAAGAACACCCAACCCCGCCCGCACATTAGCGGCCTCTACTAAGATATCGAATGATGTTTTAATACGCGCGTTAGTAATACGATGAATGTTATGCAAACATTGTTTTCCCTAAACATGTGCGAAATATTGAACGGGTTGCTAAGTCGATTTTAATGCATCTTAAAAATTAACGTCAAAATTATTTTAGCATGCGAGGTTCGTTTTAGTATAATAAAACAAATAATGAAAAGAAATTGCTACAAACATGAACAAACAAGTTAGTAACGGTTTGTAAATCGAATAAACAATATAAATATGATGATATGCATGATTATGACACGTGATGGATTAACACGTGTTGACCGAAGTCAAGGAAAAATATATCGAAACCTGAAATATACCAAGGAAAACCGTTGTTTTAACAAAGCAAAGATGTTAGAAGAAATAAGACGGAATTGCGTTTCGATGTTACGGATTTCAAGAGGCCGCGCGACCCGCGTGAACATGGCGCGACTCGCGCTGCCATGCGACTCACACGGGTCACGTGCAACTCGCATGGCGGCCTGTTTTCGAGGTCATTTTTCGAAAATTGACAATTTTATTAATTCGCGTACAAATATGGATTAATTCATACTCGATTTTAATTTTGCGATATTCGTTATATTCGATATTCAATTATGAGATCGATATCGAATATTCGGAATGAAATTTTTAGAAAATAGGAAAAAAAAAGTTTTTGTAAATCGTTTTGTAAAATTAAACTAAAAAAGATGTTTGACTCTCTCTGTGTTTAAATCGTCGTAATTTGTTTAAAAAAACGATGTAACGATTTTTTAGCGTCAACGAGATTAATTTAGTTCTTTTGATACGATATTCGACTATAGAGTCGATATCGTATTTTAGGAACGTTTGTTTTATACTCCCTCCGTTTCTATGATTTCTTCCACCTTAAAAGTGGCACATTTCTTAAGAAAAACAATAAAATAAGTAAAAGTAGAGAGGGAGTAAAGTAAGTGGGCCACCTAGGTAAGAGAGAAGTGTGATAGAAAAAAGGAAAGTGGAAGAAATCAAAGAAATGGTTGAAAAAGAAAATGTGGAAGATATCAAAGAAACAGGGGGAGTATGAAAATAGTTTGTAATATCGATATTAGAAAAAAAATGCGACGACGAGAAAAAAAAGACGAGGAAAAGTCGAGAGAAGGGAAGAGAGAAAGGAGAAGTCGGGTTTGATTTTACACCGTCAACCTACATGCTTTGTTTACTCGGAACGGGGCTCGTCGGAATGTGGCTAGGGCACGGGAGCGTCGAGTTAATGTCGGTGAGTTATGGTGGTTTTTGTTTGGACGTGTAAAGTGGCGGGTGAGGTGGCCGGTTTCGTCAGGCTAGAGCGGCGTGATCTCGGGTTTTGTATTATCGGTTATTCGATGCTTAATGTATAAGTGTATGTATTTTTTGTGTCGATCATGGATGTAGATGTAGATGTCCCTTGAATGATTGACGGGAGGGTCCTATTTATAGGAGAGGTCCTCGATTGCAGCTAGGAGAGATATTCTTGCTTGGGTGATAAGAAATACCGATTAAGATAGGAAAAGTAAGAAGTTGTGTGGAACGCGAATTCCGTTTCTTGGTGAAGAAGGCAAGGAAACCGGCTGGTATGAGGGTACTCGGCCGAGTATCCTTCTGCTCGGTCGAGTATTTGATCCGGTATTCGGATAGAATTCCTATTTGATATCGAATTCTATCCTTAAATGGAATTGTTTAATATTTTGTGTAGCTGATTTTTGTAGTGTTTGAGCTTAAATCAGACACGTGAGGTGACACGGCTGACTTGCATGTCTCGAAAATATCTTTGATCGGGTTTTGACTCGGTCGCTAAAAGACGGTTTTACCCCTGGTGTCGGATTCGACCCAAATTAGTCTTATTTGACTCGAAATGACCCAATGGGCCTGAATTTGAGGTTGGTTTTGTGAGATTTGTACTCCGTAAAAAGCCCAAGCCAAATGCCAATGATTTTGAGCCCATATTCGAGTAAGTTAAAGCATGTTTACGTTCGATCATCATCGGGTGTTTGTCGGAAACTGCTATAGACACCTGGCGGTCAAAATGTGGGTGTCTACATCGTGTTAGGCCATTCAGCACCCTATAATTCGGATTTGGCAAAGATTTGTTTCTGACGCTGTCGCGCATGCAAACAATACTTTTAGTCCAACTCACTATTGTGTAGTAGCGGCAAGTCGAGGTCGAACCACAGGGAGGCGGTTAAGTGCTATCGGTCAAGTCTAATGTTTAGTTGCGATTGGGGTTGAGATGGGGGTTTTGGGACGAGAAGAGTTGAACTAATGCAAGCGAGTTAGACAGCTAAAGCGTGAAACAATAATGGGAAAGGCGTTGGGGAGAGTCGGGATTCGGAAATCGGGGTCTAAGAGTCTCGGAATCGGGTTTTAGTCACAACGTTGATAAAGGGAGAATGCCACCTTTCGGTTTCTTCACCCAACCCACCTAAAAACCCGCTTTTGCGGCGAAAAGGGGTAAGTCTCAAATTAAGGTAACTCCTACCCCGAGTTTCCCCATATTGATAAGAGCGAGTCAAGGTCAATCTAGCTGCAGTCTAGGTCAACAAAGACACAAAAACCTCAAACTTGATAAATCAACAAGTAAACAACCCACCAACATCCCTCGATTTAAATAATCCAAATCTTCATCCTTAAATTCCCCAACAAGAAATCTACTCACTACTCATAATGGAGAACAACAAAACATTAATAAATGAGAGATTAACTAAAGCATGCATAATAACTAAATGATAACAAAGTGATAAGGAAACTACAAGCTAACAAACAACACTAAGGAGGAAAATAAACTATCACACAAACTATGGAGAAATAAACAAAGGAGAGAGAAAAACATAAACTAATTAATGGAGAAAGGGAGAGGAAAGAGACTACCAACTATGGAGAAAACTAAAGGAGGAAGATGAAGATTAACATAAAGATTGAATCTTGAAAGAGATAATACAAGAACTTGTCACCAATCCTTGCAAAATTCTTCAATATTCAACATAAAAACACAAATCTTCAACTAATGTAGGAACTTGATTGTAGAATGTTGAGTAGAATTAATCTAATACTAATAAGATCTACTAAATCTATGGAGTTTTTATTATGGAGGCCTACTACTACTACTCCTTCATACTACTACTACTACTACTACTACTACTACTACTACTACTACTACTACTACTACTATTCTACTCTACTCTACCCTAAAGAGGCTCACTTAAGGCACAAGAATGAAATAAAACCCTAGGTTTACTATATATACTAATCCTTAATGGGTCACACAATCATAAGGCCCAAATCCAATTCTTCTTCCTTAAGCTAGACCTTCACCTTATGCATCTTCATAGGGTGATACTTCACCCTGCAATTGACGAGCTATCACCACCGGGTGAAACTTCACCCGGTGAAACTTTTTCCGGTTTGCAATTTTAGCGCTCTTTCTCCATCGGGCAAAATTTCACCCGGTCATTTCGCCCGGTGGGTGTCCACGAAAATCTTCGGGGAGGTGGAAAATGTCGTCGGGCGAAACTTCGCCCGATGGTGACTCATCGGGTGAAACATCACTCGGTGATCCTCCGCCTCTTTTCTAGTCTCTTTCTTTGTCGATCGATTGGATTACTTGAACTTTCATTCGTGTGCTTTGCTCTTCGGACTGTTATCTCTCTCTTTCATGCTCATAAAGCTCAGATACATTTTCGGTCGAAAATCCTATCAAAATAGACAGAAAACTACCAAAAACACGTGAAATGCAAAAGAGTGACACTAACGCGAGAATTACTCAAGATACGGCGATAATCTCACTCTAGTCTCGCAAAATGGAGAAAAAACGGGTCTAAATGAGAGGAAAAATGATCCAAATTTGGCACACAACAAGCATCTCCCACGTAACTTGCCGTATGAAGCAAGGGTTGGCGGTCCAGCTCAGTACCGCTGGATGTACCCATTTGAAAGGTGACATCCTCAACTCCCGCTAGTATGACTTATTGTGTATTAATTACCAAGTAAGTGTTATATTTTCCTACCACCATTTTGCAGGTTCTTAAACCATTTGAAAAAAAAAATGGGAACAAAGCGCGTGTCGAGGGTTCAATACGCAACGTGTAATTGTTAGAGGAGACATCAAACTTTTGCTCCTTCTACTTCAATTCGAAGAGCACGTTGACACGAAAGCCAAAGACCTGGACGTGGGTGTGCATGAAACTGAAGACTATCAAAGGAAGGTGGAACCATTTCAGAATGACATTGGAAGCAACACTGGAAAATGTAAAGAGAGGTGGTTAACTGATGTTGAGTATAAGCAGGCACACTCCTACGTTCTGAGAAACCATGGCACTGTCATCCGACCGTACGAGGAGTAAGTGACTCACGTACAGCATACTCTCCTAATAATTGATAGTATGTTCGATTAACTACAACTTGTAAGCATTTCAGAAAGTTCGAGGCTTTTATTATGGAAGAACACGCGGAAGTGAAAACATCTGACGACGTTTGGGTCAAATATGAGTCATTGTTTCCCTCCTGGCTACGTAATCAAGTATGTCGAAATGCTATTTGAATGAACTTTATAAATTGTGTCTGTGTTTGGTTTAAATTAAATTGCATTGTTTATCGATATATTTTACTTTCACAAAAGCCTGAAGCGTTGAAGGATCCTCTCGTAAGACCTCCAGTCACTGGGTCGTCTTCACGAGTTTGGACTTGGAGGCTGATGTGGGTTAAGTCGTCTCACCCAATCAAGATAAACCTAATGCTACTAACTAGAAGATAGCGGCAAGCAAGGTATCGAATCCACAGGGAAACAGTCAATTTTCGTCTATTAGCTATGGCGATTCTAAAATGCTCTAAACGGTTGATTGATGGAAAATATATAAAAGACTACTAAAAGACGATAATAAAAATCGAATCTAACAATGAGATGAAAACCAAGGTCACGGGTTCACGATAGATGCTCAACAATTATGCGACAATAATAATAAACACATAAACATGCTAGTCGGCTATAACACGTTCTCTCGAATCGTGTCAACCTAGGAAGGATCTAACAGGCTCTCGCAACTTATTAGACTCCCTACCAAATCGCGCGTGATCTAATCCTAATTCGGCTTTCGCACGAGAACTAGAATTTCCCAAACAGATGAAAATGTTGTGGCCTTTAACAAATTAATCGACAAATAAAACACGCGAAGATGGTACTAGCATAATTATATATTTAGTATCGAAGTAGCATAATCGTATAATAATCCATCGATCCCCCTCGCCCCTAGCGAGAAAATTAGCTACGCATGATGATTATGAAACAACAAATTGCATACAAATAATTCATGATAAAAGTGAAGCAAATAAATCTAACGATAAACGAACGGAAATCTAACGAACTAAACGGAGAGCAACGAATTCCAAATAAAGAAAATTACGACAAACTAAGTAATTTACGATAAAGATTGAAAATATAAAACTGAAAATTGCATAAACGAGATTACCGAATTCGAGTACGAGTGAAAACCGAGTGCTAGAATCCTAAGAGTCACGAGCTTTTTCTAAGAAAAATCTAACTAAGTATGAAAAAGTGATAGTTAGGAAAAATAATACAACCCTCTAGTTATACAAAATAGGCAAAATAAACTGGGTGTGCGCCCCGGCCGGCTGACAGGCCGCCTGCCACATGCAGGGGCCGACGCACACCTAAAATTGAAGCTAAAATTGCCCTTGTGTCATGCCGGCCGGCCGGCAGGCCGCCTGTCACATGCAGGCTGGCGCGCACAACACTACTAAAAGAAGTAATGGGCTGCTTTCCATGGCCCAATGAATCGACACTTCTCGTTTCTTCTTCGCCTAGACGTCCTAAAGCACGGGTTTTGTCTCGGGATCGTTCTTCTAACCAGATATGAGGGTAAATGCACATAAAGACCTGAAATCGTGTAAAATCTACAAAAATACTCACTCAAAGCAAAATGTTAGAAGAAACGACTCTAAAGAGCGCGTTCCGACCATAAAAGACAACGGAATAGAGGGAATAAAGCTATATAAATACGACACATCAAACTCCCTCGAACCGAACCCTTGCTTGTCCTCAAGCAAGATCCGTAAGAAAACAACTAATATAATACCGAAACAGCTCAAAGCAAATAATAAGCAACCAAATACTCAAGTCCATCATAGCAAACATCTAACCAGGTCTAAGAAACGAATTCCAAGACGGGAAATAGGAAAAATAATCCATCAACAAATGCACAACTTCACCAAGCATAATATGTAGAAACCACATTTTCAACCAAATCCCTTGCATAGGCTACTCACGGAGCCACTCATCGCTCAATTAGGAAGGGTGTGTAAATGTGAAATAAATATGTGAAAACGCTCAACTACTCCAACTCATGGAAATATGCCCGCAATCTAGTATGGTATCGACCTCTAAATTTTTACAAAACATGCTAAGATCACATAGAGAGGCAAGGATGGTGATAACAAGGTAGAAGGTGGAAACCGATATGGTCATGTGAGGTTAAAGCCAAGCTAGTGAACTAACTTGTGCGATAATGCTCAACTCAAAAATTCTTCCACTTCCATAAACAAAACATACAAATCACCAACCAACGAGAGCGAGTCCGGGGTCAAAAGAGGGCGCTCAAATTTCATCAAGTAAACGGAAAATAAAAGTAACGAGAATAACATATTTTTTGTTGTTTTGATTTTTTCTTCTTTTTCGATTTTTTCGATTTTTTCCCGATTTTTTTTTCTTTTTGATTTTTTCATTTTTTTTTCTTTTTTCGATTTTTTCAAAGCTTGATGAAATTAGAAGCAAAAATATATACAATAACCAAAATTGACCCGGACAAGATCTACAAATTCCCTTGAAACAGAGTCAACCACATCCGATCATCCATCAAAAATCTCCATAATCGCACAATAACGAGCATAGAACGCACTAGGTGACCTACTTCATCAAGCTTGGCTGGGTAGGCAATTTGATTTTGTAGTTCATTTTGTGAATTCTTTTACATTTTAGCCAAGGAGAAAATGGATAGAAATAGATGAAAATGAAAATGTCCCAAAAATGATCACTAGGCAGGTTAGTCAAAATAAAGGGGAAAACACCATACTTATGCGTATTGACATAACATATTCCACGAGGAGACCTACACACACAACCTAAGTGGTAGCCAGGTATGAATGTACTGGCTACAGGAGGCTCTAAATCTCACCAATTTTGTAGCTAAAGCCTAAATGCAAGGTCGGTCTAAATGGGAATCACAAATTATAGCTCAGTTGATTGCATACTTGTCGATTAATTATTATTCCACATAACAAAGGTCAAATGAATGCCAATTAAGAATGAGTAGGTAGCCTAAAGAGTGCAAATTATCATCATTGCTGCATAATCGGTATCATAGACAGACGCTAAGACTCAAGGAAATAAAACTAGAAATACTAAAAACTCCCCCACGCTAGACTCGACATTGTCCTCAATGTCCATATCATACAGACTCAAAATTGGTGAGGGGGACACAAATAAAAACCGAGGATAGAGAAAAGACATACCAAATATATACACGGAGAGGTAGCGGAATCAGCAATCCGCTACTGATCATCATCATCGTCATCATCACCGAAATCATCATCCTCCATATCATCATCTGCAACAGTCCCGGAGCCAGATGCACCACCCGTATACCAACCACCTCCCTGAAAATCACTAGCGGCTCCAAAAGCAGGGCCCGTCGGGGAACTGAAATAGTAAGTGTGAAGATGGAAGCCGCCATGAATCGAAGGGTCAGTATAACCACCCACGGGCCACGAAAAGTACGAGGGGTAAGGGCCCTGTGGTGGCACAGCCGCACGCCTAGCATAGTCATCATAAACGGGATACATCCCGAGACACTGATCAGCATATAACCTGTCTAGACGAGCGTGAGTAGCAGCGGTGTCGGCACGAGTCTCCGTGCGAAGAGTATCCAAATCAGAACGGGACGAACCGGCACTCAACTCCATGCGCTCCATCCATGAAATCAGATCGGGATGGAGGGGACCATACTGGGGTGGTCGAGGAGGCTGCTCAAAAGCAGTAGTGGTGGTGGGCTCAGAAGCAGGCTGAGATGGACCGGGCTCAGGGGCGGGCTGGGAGGTACTAGGTTCGCTCGTCGGGTGACGAGTATAGGTAACAGCATGCGACAAGGGAAGAGAGCTAGGGGCAGCGACGGGTAATAAATAATTAGGCTGATCAGCCTCAAGTGATAAAACCGACCCGGCTTGCGAAATAATAGTCGCCTGCTCATGAATAAGCCAAGCCCAGCGATTCTGATGCCTAGAAGAAATCCAGTTAAGAGAAGCCAAATATCGGAGGCTAAGGGTAATCTCGCCCTGGACCGGATCATGATCCGCTTCACGAAAAGCGGTCAACCGAAGAGCTAATTGCGTGACTAACCCGCCAATATAAATAGGAACATCGGCAACGGCAGTAGCTATTCTTCTAAACTGGAGGACGAGGTGATAGGCAATATTAATATGCCACACCTTTGGCTTACGCCGCAAATATGAGCCCAAAATAGACACCTCCTCAGTGCGCACATTATGTGGCTCCTTCCTAGCAAAAACCGTCCATCCCATAAACCTCTGCCAAACCTTAATAACAGGATTATGAATATTGTTTGAACTCATATGCCCCACGGTAGTGTACGGGGCATCAGCAATACATTCCCAAAAATCCCCCACCCTAAAATTAGCATGCTCGGGTGGTGCACGGTCATCATAATCCTTAAGGTCAAAACAATTCCCAAACTGCTTCAGGCTCAACGCAAAACCAGTATTCAGTAAACGGAACTCAACAGAAATATCACCAGACCGTCTATTCTTATGTACCTCAAATGAACTCAGAAATTCCAAGGTAAGCTGGGTATACGTATTACGACGCATCGTAAAAAATGTACCAATACCAACACCCTTAAACAATAGTTCCAAAGCAGGATCTAAGCCTAAAGTTCGCATAGCATCACGATCGATAAAACGAGTTGGAACAATAGACCGCTTTCTCAAATTTTGAAACCGTACCTTTTGGTCAATAGTGGTAAAAATTACACCTGGAAAAACTGGATCGGGCTCAATGTCGGGTTGAGCATGCTCGTTCCTGGTGCGCTTGTTCCGAGGAGGCATTGTAAATCAGCTAAAAGTAGTAGACTTGGGGAGAAAATGGGGAAATTTGAGTGAGAGTGAAGATGGGGAAGATGGTGAAGCTGAGAAATTAGGGAAATTGGGGTTTTGGGGGGATGAGAGAAGAGAGAGAGAGGCGAGAGAGAGCTGAAGAATGAAGCAAATGACGAAAAAAAATTGGGTTTGGGGGTGTTATGCGACCCGGCCGGTCTGGACCGGCGGCCGGCTGGCCGGCCTGACGACCCCCCTAATATTTTTCGATTTTTTTAATAGGATACTCCTCTCACAGCTCAGCCGGCAGGCACAAGCCCCCGGCTAGCCGGCTTGACGAACAACTTCCCTTTGTTTTCGAGATTTTTCCCAACTTTCCGTCTCTTTTTTCTTGTGCCTCAGCCCCTGAAGTCAGTAGGGGGCCTGGGCACAGGCTGAGGCGCACAATTCACTCTTACCGAACTCAAATTCGTCTCGTACCTCGGCCCCTAGAGTCGATAGGCCCCCTAGGCCTAGGCTGAGGTGACCTCCTATATTATCACAAGTACGATGAATTTTTTCCTCTCCTTGTTTCTAATAACTTCAATTCGAGTTATTTCCGATGATTCTGCGCATCTCCAAAAACATTATTCCCTCCTCTCATCCTCACTAAAACAACTAAATAAAAAAACGAGAATGAGGGAAATTATTTACATACTTGGGCTGCCTCCCGGTAGCGCTGGTTTAGAGTCCCGCACGACTAGATGAGTTTCAAGATTTAGTGGAATGAGGGAACGGAATGAAGTTGTATAACTTCAATCGCTCCAACTTGAGCACCTTCATGATATAACTTCAATCGTTGACCATTCACCTTGAATCGTTCACCCGAATAATTCTCGACTTCAATCGAGCCAAATTTACCCACATGGGTGACAGAAAAAGGTCCTGACCAACGAGATTTCAACTTTCCGGGAAACAACCGGAGTATAGAGTTAAACAATAATACCTTATCCCCTACATTGAACTCACGGTGAAGAATATGCTTGTCATGCCACCGCTTGGTGCGCTCCTTATAAACCCGAGCAGTCGAACACTATCATAGGCACCAAGATGGAATTCTTCTAACTCATTCATTTGCATGAGTCTCTTCTCCCCACTCAAATGTGGATCCAAGTTAAGCTCCTTGATCGCCCACCAAGCCTTGTACTCAAGCTCGACCGGTAAATGGCATGACTTGCCATAGACCAATCGGTAAGGGGAAGTACCAATAGGCGTTTTAAAGGCGGTACGATAAGCCCATAGTGTATCATCTAGCTTAGAGCTCCAATCCTTCCGAGCTTTTGACACGACCTTCTGGAGGATAGACTTGATTTCCCTATTGGACACCTCAACTTGCCCACTCGTTTGAGGGTGGTAGGCAAGACCGGTACGGGGAGAGACACCGTACTTAGCAAGTAAAGCATCAAGTCGCTTCTCATGAAAATGGCTTCCACCATCACTAATAATCGCTCTTGGAACACCAAAGCGGGGAAAAATAGTCTTTTTAAACAGAGATATTACCGTTCTAGCATCATTAGCAGGAGATGCTACCGCCTCCACCCACTTGGAGACATAATCAACCGCAACCAAAATATATCGGTTGCCCTTGGATGACGGGAACAGACCTTGATAGTCTACACCCCAGACATCAAAAATTTCTACTTCGAGAATCCCATTTTGAGGCATCTCATGCCTCCTAGAAATAGTACCGGTCATTTGACATGCATCGCAGGACATAATAAAAGCTTGGGTATCCCGGAATAAAGTTGGTCAATAAAAACCCGACTGGAGGACCTTAGCCGTGGTTCGGCTCGGTCCATGATGGCCACCATATGGTGATAAATGACAACTCTCTAGAACTCCTTGAACTTCCCACTGAGGGACACATCGACGGAAAATACCATCGGCACACTCCTTAAATAAATAAGGGTCATCCCAGAAAAATTGTCGAACATCATGTAGAAATTTTTTCTTTTGTTGATAAGAGAGATCGGAGGGTAATACCTTGCCAACTAAATAATTGGCATAATCCGCATACCAAGGTCCTTCGCTTTCACCGGTAGTTAAGGCCATGAGAGAGTCATCGGGAAAGAATCATCTATGGGAATGACAACTCCTTCCTCCTCAACTCTAAGCCTCGGTAAATGATCCGCAACGGCATTTTCCGCTCCTTTCTTATCCCGGATCGATAAATCAAACTCTTGAAGGAGGAGGATCCATCGAAGTAATCGGGGCTTCGCTTCTTTCTTAGCAAGGAGGTACTTGAGAGCCTCATGATCGGTGAAAACAATGACTTCCGATCCAACCAAGTAAGTTCTGAACTTCTCCAAAGCATACACTATAGCTAGCAATTCCTTGTCGGTAGTTGCATAGTTAACTTGAGCATTATCAAGTGTTTTACTAGCATAGTATATAGCATGTAAGACTTTGTCCTTTCTTTGGCCCAAAACCGCTCCCACAGCATAATCACTCGCGTCACACATTATCTCGAATGGCAAATTCCAATCCGGTGACTGAATAATCGGAGCAGAAATGTGGGCCTTCTTAATCCTGTTAAAAGCTTCAACACACTCATCAGTAAAATCGAAAGGGGCATCCTTTAGGAGCAATTGTGTAAGTGGCTTAGCAATTTTGGAAAAGTCCTTGATAAAGCGGCGATAAAATCCCGCGTGACCAAGGAAACTTCTCACTCCCTTCACATTAACCGGCAAGGGCAATTGCTCAATCACTTGCACTTTTGCTTTATCCACCTGAATGCCCTTTTCGGAGACCACATGACCCAAAACTACACCCTCAGTGACCATAAAATGGCACTTTTCCCAATTCAAGACCAAACTGACCTCGACACATCGGTTTAAAATGGTATCCAAGTTAGCTAAACAAGCTGAAAAACTCATACCATACACACTAAAGTCGTCCATAAACACTTTCATAATGGACTCGATGTAGTCGGAAAAGATGCTCATCATGCATCTTTGAAAGGTAGCGGGTGCGTTACATAGCCTGAATGGCATCCTGCGATATGCGAAAGTGCCATAGGGACAAGTAAATGTGGTCTTTTCTTGGTCGGCAGGGTGTATCGGGATTTGGAAAAATCCCGAATATCCATCTAAATAGCAAAAATACTTGTGAGAAGCTAGTCTCTCAAGCATTTGGTCGATAAAGGGCAATGGGAAATGGTCTTAAAGTGTAGCGGTGTTCAACTTTCTATAGTCTATGCACATTCTCCATCTCGTCACAATTCGTGTAGGGATTAATTCATTCTTCTCATTCGGGACCACAGTAGTCCCTCCCTTCTTAGGTACAACTTGTACCGGACTCACCCACTTTGAATTGGGAACCGCATAAATAATTCTCGCATCCAACAATTTCATAACTTCCTTTTTAACAACCTCTTGCATATTCGGATTCAACTTACGTTGACCCTGGACACAAGGACGATGACCTTCCTCAAGATTAATTCTATGCATACAGAAATCGCGAGTGATTCCCTTCAAGTCATCAAGACTATACCCCAAAGCTTTCCTATTCTTCTTCAAAACAACTAACAAATCAGAAAGTTGTTGCCTCAGTTAAATCAGCACTCACAATCACGGGGAAGCTCTCGGTATCATCTAAAAAGGCATATTTTAGGTGAGACGGAAGTGGTTTACGCTCCGGAACGGATATGTCAATAGAAAATGAGGTGTGTACGATGTTGGTTACATCGACACCTTGCTCCTCCGTGAGCATCCTTCCTTCCAAAGCAGCTTCCAAAGCATCAACAACAACAGAGTCAACGAAAGCATCACCTGCACACGCTTCCAAACATATCAAAGCCTCTAAGGGGTCCCGTATAAGGGACGCCTCCATAGAATCATGAACTAAAACATCCACAACATCAATCATGCAACAAGAATCCGTTACCATCGGGTTCTTAAGTGTACTATCTAAGCAGAAAACAATGGTGTCTCCACCCACTTCCAAGGTCAATTTACCGTTCTTGACATCAACCACCGCGCCGGCGGTGTGCAAAAATGGCCTTCCCAAAATTATGGGAATTTGGGTGTCCTCGGCCATGTCAAGGACGATAAAATCAACCGGGATAAACAAAATTCCAACTCTAACGGGCACGTCTTCTAAAACTCCCAAAGGGCGTTTTATGGAACGATCCGCCATCTGCAAAGTTACACTAGTACACTTAAGAGGACCCATATTAAGTTTTTCAGAAACGGAGTAAGGCATGACACTTACACTAGCACCTAAGTGACATAATGCCTTATCAATCGATAAGGTGCCAATAGTGCAAGGAATCGAAAAACTACACGGGGTCCTTTAGCTTTGGTGGGGCCTTGTTCTGTAAAAATGCACTACACTTTGCAGTAAGAGCGACGGTTTCTACCTCACCAATGCTTCTCTTCCGAGTCAAGATGTCCTTCATAAACTTGGTGTAAGACGGGACCTGCATAATGAGCTCGGTAAATGGGACCGTAACCTGCTAATTCTTCACAACCTCCATGAACTTGCCAAATTGGGTAGCCTCCTTCCGATTCTTCAATCGACCCGGGAATGGTACTTGAATTGTTGGACTAGTCGGGGTGGGAACGGGAGTAGTGGGTGGTGGAACTTGATCTTCACTTGGAGTTTCCACAATAATGTCCTCATTGACATCTTCCACTAGAACCTCCTCCTTCTCGGCCAGTGTATCATCCTTAGGCATCGACGGACCCTCATAGTGTGTGCCACTACGAAGAGTGATCGCATTAGCCGTATCATGCTGTTGATCACCTTGAGAAGGGAGTTTACCTTGTTGACGCGTTGCTTGTGACGCCGCCAGGTGTCCCACTTGGTTCTCTAAATTCTTGATGGCATTATCCTTAGCTTGATCATTCTTTTGCATTTGTGCCATCATAGAGTCCTGGGTCTTGGCCATCATCTGCATCATACTACGAAGCTCAGCCATTTCATTAGAACTCGAAGAAGAAGAAGAATTACCTTGAGCTTGTGCTGAGGATTGGCCAAAATTCTGCTGACTAGTACCGAAATTTTGGTGAGAATTCCAGAAGTTCTGATTAGTGTTGCCAAAATTTTGTTGAAATTGACCCGAGTGAGGTCGCTGCTGAAAATTTTCCTGATTTTGGAAATTCTTTTGATTACCGAAAATTTGCCGGTTCTGCTAGTTCTGAAATTCCCTTGATTATGGAATTGCTGCTGGTTTTGAAAATTTCCTTGATTCTGGAAATTCTGCTAATTCAGGAGATGCTGCTTTGGTGGGGGTACAGAAACTGGTGTAATAGGCGGGTTCAAGACATTAGTACTCATGTAAGACAAAAGAGATGCATCATAGCCTGGTTGGTTCATATACGGATAACGTGGACGCATAGAATGGAACGCATTCACCTGTTCTATGGAGCCTAGGCAATCCTGAGCTTGGTGGTCCGCGGCACCACAACGCATACATGCATACTCTTGCATGGCATGTACTTGATGCATGCCTCCTCCCCTTTGAGAATTCGACACTTCAAATGCATCAAATCTCTTAGCCAAAGCGGCTAATTGAACGGCCACGGCATTAGAGGACCCACTTTCACCGGAATTTGATCGAGTATTACCACGTGGATTACCCCATCGGGAGTGGTGAGATGTCATTTCTTCTATTGTTTGCCAAGCCTTATCATCATCCACATTACATTGGAAACGCCCATTGCATGCCGAATCAAGTGTACTCCTACAATCATCATACAACCCGTTATAAAATTGGTTACAAAGAAACCAAACCTGAAAACCATGGTGCGGGCATTCCTTCACAAGCTTCTTGAACCGCTCCCACGCTTCATGAATATTCTCGTTCGGAGTTTGACGAAAATTGGTGATTTGACTCCGGAGCATGTTCGTCTTTTGTGGAGGGTAATAGTGCTTGTAGAAGGCAAGAGCAAGAAAATTCCAATCGGTGATCCCCTCGGTGACTTTATCAAGATCGGTTATCCATTCCCTAGCGGAATCCCGTAACGAGAACATGAAGAGCATCTCCATGACTTCTTCTTGAGTTACCCCGGCCGAAAGCAGAATCGTGGTGCAATAATCAGTAAAAATCCTCATATGCTTGTGAGGATCCTCCTTAGGGTCACCACCAAATTGATTCTTCTCCACCAAAGTGATAAAGGCGGGTCGAATCTCAAATGTACCTTGAGTAGCAGTTGGTCGCTTAACCAACTTAGGAAAAGCAGTTTGCTCGGGCTCCGAATGACTGGAAAGCTTCGGCATTTTTATAATAGGAGGAGGTGGTAAAATGATCTCGGACTGAGATTGATGTTCCTCTTCAAAGGACTGATTCTCAGCTACAAATTCAGTATGAATAGCTTCCAAAGTCGCAAGATCGGGAGCTGCGGAAATCTTTCTCCAAAACTGTCGTCGCCTACGAAAGGTTTTCTCGGGTTCAGGATCGAACGGAGTAAGCTCTGATGACCGGAAAGACCTGGGGATAAGCAAAACTACAAGTAGGGAGTGAGATCAATCTCAAGGAATTTTAATTCCTTGAGACGAAAGAGAGCAAAAAAGAAACAAGCTAAAAAACAAGAAAAATCGTTTCCCCGGCAACGGCGCCAAATTTGATGTGTGTTAAGTCGTCTCACCCAATCAAGATAAACCTAATGCTACTAACTAGAAGATAGCGGCAAGCAAGGTATCGAATCCACAGGGAAACAGTCAATTTTCGTCTATTAGCAATGGCGATTCTAAAATGCTCTAAACGGTTGATTGATTGAAAATATATAAAAGACTACTAAAAGACGATAATAAAAATCGAATCTAACAATGAGATGAAAACCAAGGTCACGGGTTCACGATAGATGCTCAACAATTATGCGACAATAATAATAAACACATAAACATGCTAGTCGGCTATAACACGTTCTCTCGAATCGTGTCAACCTAGGAAGGATCTAACGGGCTCTCGCAACTTATTAGACTCCCTACCAAATCGCGCGTGATCTAATCCTAATTCGGCTTTCGCACGAGAACTAGAATTTCTCAAACAGATTAAAATGTTGTGGCCTTTAACAAATTAATCGACAAATAAAACACGCGAAGATGGTACTAGCATAATTATATATTTAGTATCGAAGTAGCATAATCGTATAATAATCCATCGATCCCCCTCGACCCTAGCGAGAAAATTAGCTACGCATGATGATTATGAAACAACAAATTGCATACAAATAATTCATGATAAAAGTGAAGCAAATAAATCTAACGATAAACGAACGGAAATCTAACGAACTAAACGGAGAGCAACGAATTCCAAATAAAGAAAATTACGACGAACTAAGTAATTTACGATAAAGATTGAAAATATAAAACTGAAAATTGCATAAACGAGATTACCAAATTCGAGTACGAGTGAAAACCGAGTGCTAGAATCCTAAGAGTCACGAGCTTTTTCTAAGGAAAATCTAACTAAGTATGAAAAAGTGATAGTTAGGAAAAATAATACAACCCTCTAGTTATACAAAATAGGCAAAATAAACTGGGTGTGCGCCCCGGCCGGCTGGCAGGCCGCCTGCCACATGCAGGGGCCGACGCACACCTAAAATTGAAGCTAAAATTGCCCTTGTGTCATGCCGGCCGGCCGGCAGGCCGCCTGTCACATGCAGGCTGGCGCGCACAACACTACTAAAAGAAGTAATGGGCTGCTTTCCATGGCCCAATGAATCGACACTTCTCGTTTCTTCTTCGCCTAGACGTCCTAAAGCACGGGTTTTGTCTCGGGATCGTTCTTCTAACCAGATATGAGGGTAAATGCACGTAAAGACCTGAAATCGTGTAAAATCTACAAAAACACTCACTCAAAGCAAAATGTTAGAAGAAAAGGCTCTAAAGAGCGCGTTCCGACCATAAAAGACAATGGAATCGAGGGAATAAAGCTATATAAATACGACACATCAGAGGCGATATGCAATTAACGGGTACAAGTTCCGTGCGTTTAAAGAGGGTATTGACGTTCCAAAATTGACCAAAAGTAACGGCGTCTGTATGTTGTCTACCGACGGGTCAGATTATTATGGAACCCTAGTCTAAGTGATCAAGCTTGACTACTATGACAGCAACCAAAGCTGCAAGGCCGTACTGTTCAAATGTGATTGGATCGACAACTCCGCACACGGAGTCAATGTTCATGAGTTGTACAAACTTGTGGATGTCGACCTGGCGAGAAAACTGCGAGGACATAACCCTTTTGTGTTGGCGTATCAAGTCGATCAATTTTGCTACGCTCCTTACCCGAAGGGAAAAAAGAGTACGAATTGGTCAGCGGTTTTTAAGATCAAGGCAAGATCACAAGTTGATAATCCTATCATCGATGATGACATCTACCAAGAGAATGTAGTTGGTACTAATCAACCAATATCAACTATTTTGATCGAAGACAATGACGTCAATGAGGAAGAATATGAAGTTGAAGTTGCTGGTGCTGAAGGGGAGGACGACGAATTTGCTGATTGGATTATTCCTGAAGGAGAGGGCGATGAGGAAGAGTTGATCGTTGATGAAGATGAGGTGAATAGCGCCTGGGACGATGATGATGACGACGGGGAAGAGGGGTTCATTGAAGCGCACACTGATGCGGACAGTGATAGTGACGATAATTAGCAAGTCTATAGTTCTTTGTATTTTATTCAGTACAAGTTGTAATTTATTTATTTGTAATTGGAGACTATTTTGTTAATCAATGAAAATCCTAGATTACCCTAAACTAATTGACTCTATATTTTAAATTTGCACAAACATGTTTCTCCTAGACGTGATTATGGCAGGTAGCAGTGGAATGGTTCCGTTGACGGGTAGCAGTAGACAGAATAACGTCATTGCTATGGAGGAAGACGTGCCTGTCGTCGAAGGTGTGGACGCTGTACAGGAAATCGGGGCGACGATGTACGTGGCGACACCTTCGAAGCCCTACCTTTCACGGCGGAAAGTGGATGGCGCTACTTGGTGAGTTTCTGTTGTTATAATCAAGTGTTTTATATTATTTCACTCATTTGTCTGCTTAACATCCAAAATTACATGTTTAGGTGGGATGACAAAAAGTACTCTGATTTTTTGCGTGATTCCGTAATCATGTCCTACGCGTCTACCCCTGGTGCCTACCGTAGCTGGACGGAGGCGCCCTAGAGAACTCGGGATGACATGTATACGCACTTTGTGGTAATTGCCTCGTCTGTCATTCTGAATTGTTCATTGCACGACTTATACATTAACTTATAACTAACAAATTATATTTTTGACAAATAGAGGAGAGTGCGTATAGACTTGGGGTACGACCTCATATCCGACTACAAGAGTCGGATAAAGAAGAGAATAGCTGACATATTTCAGAGAGCGGTTATGAGGGTTCAGAAGGCGGACTGGATTCCGGATGAGAAGTGGGCGGAACTGAAACGGAAAGCAGACAACCGAAACTTCAAGAAGAAGTCGGCGGTGAAGAAGTCGAACCACAGAGGTGGGCAAGTCGACGGGGTGGCCAAACTCACCAGCTGCCTTGGTAGTAGGAGCGCAGCAACAGCTTTAAAGCAAATGCTGGTAAGTGCTTATAACACAAGTAATCAATTTAAGTATAGTTAAATATATTATTGGTAAATAAATGCTGAAAGTTCTAACACTGTTTTATGAAGGGCCCGACCGCAACCCCGGTGCAGCTTTTGGAGAAGACGAAGAAGGGGAAGGATGGGAAGTGGATTGACCTCCGAGGACCGGAGATCGTTGTGAGTAGTAGTAAAGCTTTTCAAGAAAATACTAGTCCCAAAAATTATGATGTGATAGTATATATTGTTCTGAAAGTTTTAACACTGTTTCCTGTTGCTGTTTCAGGAGAACTTTGAGAAAGCGGTGGAGGAGGCACGAGCTTCTGATCAGTCATCGAACACCTTGAAGATCTTCCACGATGTCGTGGGGGCTACAACCAGAAGAGACTGTTCTAGGGGATAGGCAACGCGGAGAAAGATCTCTTTCGCCCATGCTTGAGTCATGGTAAGGAGCCCTCTGCGGACACGTACTACCGCCGCCTCCCAGGAACGCACAGTTAACGAGTGCATGGAGGAGAAATTTAAGAAACAAGAAGAGCGCCTATAGACATTAGAAGAGATAGCAAGAGCCCAACAGAAGAGGTTGGAGGAGCAGGACAGGTTTATAGAGATGATGAGGGAAATGTGGGCCATGGAGAATGAAACCTGCGGCGGTGGACCACGTACTAGGAGGCGCGATGACAACAACGACGATGGTCATCCCTTTGGGTCGGAGCAGCTTCAGCCCCTTGCGTAGGTAGTTTGTCTCTTCTTTGTTATTACTTGTTTATGTTATGGTTATGTATATATTTATAAGTCACCAACTCCTAGATAAATTGTGAATCCATCACATGTTTCTTTGTAATGTATTTTCATATTCTATAACAGTACCCTGGTTTAGATTTATTGAGTTTTGTGGAGTTTTGTGAAGTTTTGTGAAGAAGATATGTACGTGAGCTTTGATTGGAGTTTTGAGTGATTTTTGTGGCAGATGTGCTACTGTTGTGATTTGTTGTAGGAGTCGCATGTAATTGCAGGTTGGTTTATTTTCGCGCATATGGGAAGCTAAAAAAAACGAATGTCGTCATTTTATAACCGACCTTGCGTCGGAGTAGCCGACGCAGATGGGGAACAGAAGCGCACTGTTGCGTCGGTTTAGTCAACGCAACGTTAAATTTCCGTCGACGCTGCATTGGCTAATCCAACGCAGAGGCCCCCAGCCCCCCAGTAGTCAATGAGCACGGCGTCGGATTAGCCGACGCAGCGTTGACGGAAATTTGACGTTGCGTCGGCTAATCCGACGCAGTGGTCATTGACTGGGCGCGTTGACCTACCGAGCGTCGCGTCGGATTATCCGAAGCAAAGCTCTTGCGTCGGACTTTTCCACGCAAAAAATAAATTGCGTCAAAATATCATGGCGGCCTATTGCGTCGGCTAATCCGACGCAATCACTAGTTTGCGCCGGATTTTCTACATTTGCGTCGCATATATCCGCCGCAATTCTGACTTGATTTTTGTAGTGTCATAAGGATGGAGAAACTCAATTTTCCTCTAATGTGTTATTGGGAGGGTGAAATAGTATAAGACGGTGGTTATGTGACTTATAGACGAGGCAAAGAGTGTTTCATTTTCTCTAGTACTAAGATGAGTTACAATGAGCGTATTAGTGAAATATACAGGGGTATTGAGGTTGATAGTAGTATGTTTGAATTAGTTGTTAAAATGAAATATCCAAGTGTTGGGTGTTTTAAAGTTGTGGCACTGAACAATGATCATGCATTAGAAGCAATGTGGGCTAGCATAAGTCATTCAAAGGCAGGGTCAATGGACATCTATGTTGACTTGGTGTCTATTCAAATCTCTCAACAAACTAGCGCATCGTTTATATTACCAAACGCCTCTTTTAGTAGGATGTTGAATGATGACAACCTTTTTCTAGACTTGGTTATGTCTCCTACACAAACGGGTGAACATTTTGGTAATGATGATCATTTTGTGTCATTGGCAAATAATAACGTGGGTATCGTAGTAGATGTTGGTCATAATGAGGGAGATGAGGTAGAGAATGATGTTGATGAAAGACTAGAGGAGTCGGAGCCCAGTGATGAGGATGAGAACCTTGATCTTGTGTCGCCCACCGCCCCAAACCCTTTATTCACTAGTAATCTTCTCATTGATCAATCACATGCTACCAATTGGGCAAGTTGGAAAAATGTTGTCCCCTATGATATTGTATGGGAGTTCTCTTTTGGTCAAACATTTCCGAACAAGAAGTCGTTGACTGAAGTAGTGACCACATATTGCTTGAGGGTGAATCAATTTTATAAAATTTCAGAGTCAAAACCTCACACAGTGACTTACAAATGTGGGAGAAAACCGATTGCTTGTGATTGGACTTTAAGAGCCACGCAAAAATCATTGGTGACCGATGTGTTCACTATCGTCACGTACCAGGCGGGTCACTCTCCATCGTGCGTCGGGAACAAAATGTCTAGTAATCACCCGAACTTGTGTAGAGTTTTCATTAGCAACGTGATTAGAAATGTTGTCGAGGCCGATTGGGGGGTGAAAGTGCGTAATAATTGAGATCATAAGAGATTGTTATAACTACACAATCTCGTATATACAAGCGTGACAAGCAAAGGAATGAGCTATTGTCGTTATATTTGGGGACTGGGAATTGTCATTTCAACAACTTCCAAGGTATTTTGAAGCTCTTAAGGATGCGAATCCCGGTACCATAGTTCAATATTTTAACCATCCAACAACGCACCCCAATTTTTTCATATTTGGTAGAGTGTTTTGGGATTTTGAGCCATCTATCAAAGGCTTTCGTCATTGTCGCCATCTAATTACCATTGACGAGACCTATTTATACGGGAAATACAAAGGTGTTCTTATGATCACAATGGGTGTTGACGCCAACAAACAACTATTTCCTCTAGCTTTTGGTATTGTTGACAAAGAAAATGAAGTTACTTGGTCATGGTTTATCTCATGCATAAGAATGTATGTTACACGATGTAGAGGCATTTGTGTCATCTCCGACCGACATAAGGGCATCATAAGCGCTTTGAATAAAGTGGGGAGTGAGTGGGTGGAACCATTTGCCTATAGGTTTTGTACAAGACATCATGCTTCCAATGTGAACTCAAATTACAAAAATACTGATCTGAAGAACTTGTTTACTTGGACGGTTTTTCAACATCAAGAAATAAAGTTCAACAAAGGGCTTGAGAAATTGAAAGAGATGGATCATCGTTTAACGACGGAGTTAGATAGACTTCCTTTATCGAGGTGGTCTGTTTGTCATGATGAGGGTCGCAGATATGGCATCAAGACAACTAACTTAGCCGAGGTTTTCAATAATGTCTTAAAGGGTGCACGGTTCTTACCTATCACCGCTCTTGTTAAAGCTACTTTCTATAGATACAATTCTTATTTTGTCAAACAACGAGAATTTGCTAAGGATCGAATATTAAATGGAATGAGATTTTCACCGAGAGTCACCGAAGAATTTAAGAAAAACTTTTCAAAAGCAGCATTTCATAGGGTAACATCTTTCAACATTGAGAGTGGTGTGTATGAAGTTAAAACCGAGAGAGGTGAAAGGGTATTCGGTAAGGGTCATCATACGCACACTGTTAGGTTATCGGAAAAGACTTGTACATGCAACAAATTTCAGTTATATCACTTCCCGTGTTCTCATGTGGCTGCTGTGTGTAGAGAAAAGCCATCATCAGCTGCGAACAGTAGATTGACCTGTTCTATTCTAGTATTAAGTATTCAGATTCCTATAAACAAAACTTTCACCCGGTTGCTGACGAAATCCTATGGCCTATTTGGGAAGGAATACGGTTGCTCCCTAGTACGTCAAAGAGGGAGCCAAAATCTGGTCGGCCAAAATCTAAAAGAATCCGAAATGGAATGGATGAAACACCAACTAGCTCCAAAGTAACGTGTAGCTTATGTCGTAATAAGGGACACAACAAGCATGGTTGTCCTTTAAGAACAAGAGAAATTGGAGATGTGTCTGGGTAAATAATAATGTATTATCTTATTTTTTTTTGGTAGCACGTCGAATTTCGCATCATGTCCTAAGTAACTAATAATTTTGTTTGTGTATTAATGTAATTAATATGCAACATTTTCAGGTCTAACGGATCCCGGGCCACTAACTCCTGACCTTCTTACGTTACAAGAAGACCATAGGAGCGAGACAATATGGTAGGGGTGGTAAGTTGAAAAATACAATCATATACCTACTTATGTAAATGTATTTTATTTTTAATAAATACTAGCGATTTCATGTTATTATTTCCAGGACCATGGGAAATTAGCATGTAGGACCCACCTACGGTTAAAAGAAGATTTCACCGTGAATCCAAGGGTCGCCGATGTTGTCAAGAGGACACAGTTTGTCGGAATTCACAGGTTGAGTTTTGTGTTTATAGACGTGAACTTGGTTACAGCTTTGGTGGAGAGGTGGAGGCAAGAAACACACACCTTTCACTTCCCCTTCGGTGAGGCCACCGTTACTCTTCAAGATGTTGGTATGCTTCTTGGTCTCAAGGTAGATGGTTTACCTATTACGGGGCTAACACTGCAAATTGGTCCGGTGTTTGTGAGGAGTTGTTAGGTGTCAGACCTCATCCGGACATGTTGAAAGGCTTAGGGCTGAATTTAGTATGGGTATGTACGACATTTCATGCTTTACCACCCGATTCTGATGATGATGAAGAGGTAAATCGACGTGTCCAGGCGTACATTTTGTTCTTAATTGGCACGATTCTATTACCCGACAAAACCGGTAACTCAGTTTGCATCCTGTTCTTACCACTATTGAGTAATTTGAATACGATAGACGACTATAGTTGGGGTTCAGCGGCATTTGCGACTCTATACCGCAATCTTTGTGGGCCATGTAAAAAGGCGAAGACTGATATATCTGGGCCTTTAATCCTCTTGCAGTTGTGGGCATGGGAGCGCATTCTAGTTGCTCGGCCAATTATGGGTAGGTCTCACGTTGATGAGGTCGAGGGGGTGAACTATCCTTTGGGGTCTCAGTTCGAGAGTGGATCAGACCTTCTAGGGTGTCGGTGGATGAGGATCAATCGACGCTACACAAATCGTAAGATGGGTCTCGTCACCTACAGAGACATGTTCAATCGACTACTTGAGAAGCAATTTGTGTGGGAACCATACACACAATTGTTTCGGGATAATGTGGCGCCAATTTGTACTGAGAACCCGGCGCAATGGTACGTTATTTCTCCATTGATTTGTTTTGAGATTATCGAGTATCACCTACCACAAAGGTGTACTCGACAATTTGGTTGGCAGCAGATGATACCAGAGGTCTTTGATAATCGCCTCGTACTCCATGAATCGCACAAAAGAGGTACAAATCGAGATTTTGCGTACGATTATAAATCTTACATTATCGAGTGAAATGAGAGGTTGGAGACGGTGGTTCAACCGGGTGCCGCTTATGACGCTCCTATGTCACACCATGATCCATACATGGTATCGTATCGATCGAGGACTAGGCACATTATTAGCCCTAAGAACATGATTTTGACAGATGAGTATTACGAGTCCACCACTACCGTTCTGCAGCGGCTGAGTTGGACGTACTTGTGAGTTTATTTATTTTCATCACAATTTAAATATCATTACAACTTCAAGATATTTTTTAACTACTAATGTTGTTTTTCAAATTTCCTATATAGGCGGGAGGGCACTCGCATATTTATCATCAAATTGCTGAAAACATCTTGGCGTTGCCTGAAGATACTTCACCTCTGGTCATGGAATTTCTTTATGAGATGCAAAATATATCGCTCGACTTTATGACAAAAGTGAATTTTGGATATCTCATCCAGCTGCCGACGACCCAACAACATCCAAGTCCGAGAAGGCCTCAAACGTCACAGGCTGGTATGACAATCCTTACTACCCCAGTTCAAGAAGCTGAAAATGAAGATGAAGGTGCATCATCATCTCGACCAAGGAGGAACCCAAAAAGAAGTCGTCGAGGAAGAGGTAGAGAACGATGGTTAGTTATGTAATGAATTGTGTGTAATGTTTTATCCCCACACTTTGTTAATGTAAGTGTGTTGTGTTTGGTATGTTCGGTGTAGTTGTGTGGTATGTTTTGTATGTTGCAGGGTTGAACCCAAAGACAAATGGTTGACTTTTGATGTTTATCCTTTTGGTTTTTTAGTACAACTAAAACGCTATCTTCTACAGTGATGCATTTTGTTGTGTTTAATTTGATACTCGCCTCAAAACCTTATGTTTGTTGGTGCGTGTATACTGTTTCTACAATAACACCCTATCGGAAAAAGCGATTTGAAGGTAAATCGCTATCGTAGATAGTGACTTTTGCTGGAATCATTTTTCCTGCCACTCAATAACTTCTTTCAGGAACTATTACAGGAATATTTACAAATCTAATGAAGACACAGAAGAATTCGATCAGTACTTCAAGAAACACCAAAGCTTCTTTGATGTTCTCAGCGGTTGTGTTTCTGAAAAGGATCGGGAAGTCCTGTGTAAAAAATTTACAGCTAGAGAAGTTCGAATGGCAGTTTTTCAAATGGGCGATCTTAAGTCCCCAGGGCCAGATGGTATCCCAGCAGAGTTTTTTAAGAAATGTTGGCATGTTATAAAAAACGACGTCACGGAAGCAGTCTGTGCATGCCTTAATTCGGGATTTGTTCTAAAAGAAATGAATAAAACTTTCATAACTCTCATTCCGAAAGTCAGCTGTCCAGAGAGAGTGGAGCAGTTCCGACCAATCAGCTTGTGCAACGTTATAATGAAGATAATAATGAAATGTATTGCCAATAGAATGAAGAATTTGATGTCCAGAATCATCGGAGAATTTCAGAATGCATTTGTACCTAAAAGAGTGATTCAGGATAATATTCTTATAGCGGACGAGTGCATGCACAAGATAAACGGTCGCAGTAAAGGCAGAGTAGGGGAGATTGCTTTCAAAGCTGACATGAGTAAGGCATACGACAGAATAGACTGGAATTTTTTGCGAAGTGTTCTCAAGGGAATGGGATTCCCCGAATCCTTTATTCGGCTTATTATGAACTGCGTAACTACCGTGTCCTATAGCGTTCTCATCAATGGGGCGCCCCTGGAATTTTTCAAGCCTTCGTGTGGACTAAGACAAGGTGATCCACTATCTCCGTATCTGTTTGTCCTATGTACGGAGACTCTTTCAAGACACCTGGTTTTAAGTGAAATCTCCAAGGATATCTCGGGTATTAAAGTGTCTAAGAATGCACCGCCCATTTCGCACCTCTTCTTTGCGGATGACTCTTTATTTTTTCTGAAAGGCAGGCTGGACAATTTGTCTAACTTCCATAACCTGATTCAAAGATATTGCAATTTATCGGGTCAAGTAATCAATAAAGATAAATCAGCAATGGTGTTCAGTGGAAACTGCAATTTGGAGGTCGTCAGGAAAGGCCTCAAACTTTTTGATTTAAAGCCAAGAGCGAAACTTGGAAAATATCTGGGAATACCGGAATTAAGTGAAATGGGATCAAAGAGCTTCACAGATAAAATTTACGACTCGATTATTGCCCGAATAGGTTCCTGGAATGGTACCTTTTTATCTCCAGCTGGTAGGTTAACTTTGATCCACTCTGTTTTGGCCAACCTTTCCTGTTTCTTTCTATCGGTATTCAAAATACCGATAAGTGTGGCTAAGAAAGTTGATGCTTTGTTAGCACATTTCTGGTGGGCTGGTCATAGGGCAGGTAGAACATTGCAATGGAGGTCTATGAGGTACATTCAGCTACCTAAGAGAATGGGAGGACTAGGGATCAGGAACACCATTATGAATAATCAAGCCTTGCTAGCAAAAAACGCTTGGAGGGTCATTCAAAAGGAAGAATCCTTACTCAGTAAGGTCTTTACAGCAAAATATGGACCAATTAGAAATTTTAAGGAATTTGAGAAGAATAAGTTGATTGGTAATAAATCTAGAGCGTGGAAAGGGATCTTATTTGGGAGAGAAGTTTTGGAGGATGGTTTAGGATGGAAAATAGGAGACAAAGAAGTTACCAATAATGTAAAAATCAATATTTATCAGGATAAGTGGGTGAATGGGGGAATCCCGGTTGTTAAGTGTGGAGTGGACATTGATGACCCCTTGATTAGAGCCGGAGATTGGTCTGTCAAGGACCTTAGGTCAGAAGACGGGGGCTGGAACCAGGAAAAACTTGACCTTATTTTTTCCAAGGATTGGGGAACCAAGATTAAAGCTATCCGTTTGGTTAATAAGGATCAAAGAAATAGATGCTTTTGGACGAAAACAGGTTCGGGAGAGTACTCAGTGAAGAGTGGTTATCATAATCTGATCCTTAAGGAAAACGGAGATAACAAGCACGCGAGAAGGGCCTCTGATAGATTTTCTAAGTTTCCGCAGTTTTGTAATAAAGTTCTTTGGAAAATCCCGGGGCCCTCTAAATGGAAGATCTTCTATTGGAAAATCATTTTTGACGTTCTTCCTATAGGATTTGAGAGACTGAAAAGACAGATGACAGGAAACACCCACTGCGTTCTATGTCAGAATAGGATCGAAGACGGTGATTCTTCGACTGATAATGTACAGGTGGAAACTTTAGAACACCTTTTCAGGGACTGCAACATAAGTCAGGTTCTGTGGGTATCTGCAGGGTTTTCTGAACTGGTGCAAAACAGGGGGACTATGGACTTTAAGGATTGGCTTATGGAGCAGTTGACCCAACTTTTTGGCAGTAATGATGACTGGAAAAGTCTGTTCGAATTTACAAACGTTATGTACAATATTTGGCTCTTCAGAAACTGTATTATTTTCAAAGGATCTTCAAACAATGCTGACTCTCTGGTGGCTAGGCATAGGGAATCGATTCATTTATTAGAGCAAATTTGGGAGGATGAGAAGAATGGGAAGGATAAGATCGCGATCAGACCTGAACGTGATTTAACCTCAAAGAAGGAGGTCGCTAGACGTAGGATTAGATTGTCCCTAAAGTTCTGGCTAATTTCTCCCGCCCAAGAGAATAGTAGATGTTATACGGTTATTATATACGTGGATGCCGGATGGAAGAAATCGGGAGAAGCGGCCGCGGGTTGGGTTGTCAAGGGATCTGAGTACCTTCACGAAGGGACTGGAAGCGAACGATTCTATGCTGAATCGGCCTTACATGCTGAAACTTTGGCAGTCTTAAAGGCTATCAAATGGGCTAAGCTTAAAGGGATTCTCCACCTGACTCTACAGTCGGATTGCCTACAGCTCATTAATCAGCTTGCAGAGGTTGAGGAAATCCAACATTGCATTAGAGACTGTATAATTTGTATTCACCAACTTGTAACTTTTTTTCATTGTTTCTCTATTAGATATGTTAACCGAAGCCTTAACACTAATGCGCATAATATAGCTTCGGCTGCTATGCGCATGTGGTAAGGTGGGGGTATGACCGTTGGCAAAAAAAAAAAAAAAAAAAAAAAAATATCTTCTGTCTGCCTTTGTATATTGTTTCTACCATAATTCGCTATTGTAAATAACGATTTCAATTTAGATCGCTATCGCAGATAGCGACTTATTGCTGACATTATTTCCACCCCCGCTTGCAGTCTGAAAGTGTGGTTAGCATCTTCATGCAAAAACGCTATCCAAGATAGCGAATTACATTTAAATCGCTATCTTAGGCAGCATTTTTCACGAAGCTATTTTCTAAAATTTAAGTGGTGTATAGTCGCTATTTAAGATAGCATTTTTAATCCAAGCCTGATTCCACCGATGACGTGGACCTATTTTTGATAATTACTTTGATCCAAACTCTATTTTGATAATTACTTGTGTTCCGAGCATTATTTTCTAAAAAAACTCGGTTAACACTAGTAATTACTCCTAATTAGGAGGTAAAGAATAAAAAGGGTCCCTCTCTTTTGTTTTTACTTGAATGAATGCTCGATCATATTGATTCTCCTATGTTTTCTGACACGGAGTATTGCTTGTCTTCGATCGTATCTAACTACCGTCTCTCCTCCTCATCTACTACCCTAGACGCACTTTATAAAATTATTATTGGGAGTGACATACAATACATACATACATACATACATACATACAAAAAGAGAAGAGAGGGGGTCCTTGTCCTTTGCTTCATCTAGGCTCAAAGAATGCGTAGCTAAAGGGAGATGAAAAAGGAGGAAATGGTAGCGCACTAGTAATGATGCACAAGTCCCATCTTCCATACAAAAACATAACATAGATAGATAGATAGATACTTGTTCTTTCTTCAATCCAACTCCATTATTATTCATTATTCGCTTCATACTCTATAATATATAATTTCCCCCAATAATAAAATACTAGTGGGTGGCGTACGTCCTACTTACTTGTTCAACATTGAGTCGAGTAGAGTAAAGAGTAAAGAGTAGAGGAAAATGAGGGAAGTGTTGGTACAGTCTTCAAGTTCAAGTGGAAGCCCCACAATAAGATATCATGATCACGATCATGATCATGATGGGGGGTTGCACCAACAACATTATCATCCTAGAATAATAATACCAAATCTTAGTAACAATTACTCCACATTCTCACCCCTCTTAGAGTGTTTACAAAGCAACGTAATACATGATCAACAACATCAGCAGCACCTAATTGGTGGAGGAGACAGAAAGAGGACGAGACGACGACAACAACACTTACACAAGCAGCAAGAAGAAGAAGAAGAAGAAGAAGAAGAAGAGTTGAATAAGTTTGTTGGGTTATTTGTAAGCGGTATTAGAAGATCGGTATTATTATTTGGTGGGTCGTCTGGGTGTTCATCTACTTCTGAGAAGGGAGGAGGTGGAGGAATGGAAATAGGGTTGCCTGCCAATGTGAGGCATGTTGCTCATGTCACCTTTGATCGATTTAATGGCTTCCTCGGTCTTCCTGTCGAGTTTGAGACCCAAGTCCCCACTCGACCCCCCAGTGCTAGGTACCCCCTTCCCTTCCCTTCCCTTCCCTTCCCTTAACTTCCCTTCCTTTCCTTTCCTTTCCTTTTAATTAATGCAGATTCTTCTATATTTGGAGAAATTAATAATTACTCGTCTCAACCAAATAAATTATTACTCCGTATGATATTATCTCATTGGAGAAAATATACGTACATAATTTGGAAGGATAACCACTACTCCCTTCCATTCATTCAATTCTTTACCTAGCCCCACAATTTCTCCTCACAAACACGGCATTCACGTAAAGAATTGAATGAATGGGAGGGAGTATTAGTTAGTGTAGTAATTTATCTTTGACCTCCAAATTTGGATCATTAACTAACATCTGCACCTCCATCTTCAACTAGTTTGTTATTAGTAAATCACTTCCATTTCATTGCTCTTACATTTTCAGTGTCTAATGAAGAACTGTACTACGTATGTATGGTGCCCCATACATGTGAATATGTGATCATTGTGATGTATGATCGGTTGTCAACTACGGTTTGTTTTACCTAAAGACATGATATTGTCCTTATGGAGTACAGAGTACGTAGTTAAACTCGTGACTTATTGTCTATCATTATTTGGATTTAACCACCAACAAATTTCAACATATATAAGAGCGAGTGCAATAGAAGAAATTTATATAAAGTTCTTCTATTGCCTGGGACGGATCTGGGTGAGTGCATGGGTGGGCGGCTGACCTCACCCAGATCCCATAAATAATTACATTTGTTTAACTGTTTTTATCATAATATTGCTTGTGGCATGTTGGTTTAGATGGTCTCCATTTGTTTCAGAGGTCAAGGGTTCAAAATTCTTTAGGGACATTTTCTTTATACTATGTAAATAGTCTTCATCCATTTTGTTTATTTGTTTACCTTTTAGATAATTGTGGCCATTATTTTTTATCAAATACAAATAAATGAGTTAAACGGAGGGAGTATATATTTACTGGTTACTCAATTAGTCAATTGCCTGATACATATGGTGTATTTTTTTGTAAGTCTTCCAAAACGAAGCAAAAAAAATTCAAAACCAACCTCAATTTATAAAACAAAACTTGTTTTTCAAGCAATTATTATTTTTACTTTATAAATCCACTTATAATTTTTTTTCAAAATGCAAACTAGGTACGGAATAATTTTCTAAATGCCCCCCCTATCGGGTAATCCTGGATTCGCCCCTGTCTATTGCCATGTCATATTTCACAAATTTCAATAGTTAAGAATTTCTTATTTCAATAGAAAACTTTACCTAAAGTTCTTAAATTAAATAATTCTCATTAAATAGTTTTATTTATTTATTATTTTTAGATGGCCTTACATTATTGCAACATCTTTTTCTTTTGGAAAATAGTCAAACTTAAATGGTGTTTTACACATTCCAAAGCTACTTTAATGACTCTCAATTACCAAGGTGTTACAAACCGGGTTCTTATTTTAGAACCGAATTCTTAAGTTTAAGAACAAACTTAATTTTGTAATAGAAGAACTTGTGTAGGTGGGTTCTTGGTGACAATCCCAATAAAAAAAACCACAATTACACTTGCTCCAAGTGATTGAGATTTGAAGGAGTAATCATATACCAAATTCTCCCGTGGAGGGTTATATTTTTGCGCTCAGTTATTACAGTTTTTCTAAAATGTTCTCAAGTCACACATATTAAGAGACTAATTAAGGGAGAATTTACAAGATTATAGATCTATGTAAGTTAATTATAAGTTCTAGCATATGCCCAATTATCGTATAATTGTAAGTCATGAAGGATTTAAGCATATCATTTTAGTATGGTAAGTATAAGCAAACATTTCAATATCTCATGGTAATATGATTAAGAAACCTTCCTTACTTAAACTATTAACATGTGCCGCCCAATGTCCAATGGGCACATGTTAGAAAAACCGTTATAAGTTTAAGCATCAATTTCTCATGATATAGGGGGTGTTTGGTAAACGGCGGATATGCCATTTTTTGGCATATTGAGAGCTTTTAGCATATTTGACCAATCAATATGCTGTTTTGGGTGTTTGGTAAACGGCATATTGAAACAGTAGATTTGGATGCAATCTACTGTTTTACAATATGCTGCTTACCCCAGCATATTCAATTGGCATATTGATAATATATACGAAAATGACTTTCTTACCCTTCAAAATATATTTTATCCAATCTCTATTTGTAATTCGTATCCATAATAGTCATTTTACTGAAAATTTAGCATTCTACTCATTTGAAACTGCTGATTACCAAACACAACTAACAAAATCTGTTAATCATATATGTTAGTCAAACATGCTAATAAAATATGCTAATTATAATCTGCTTTTGTAACCTGCTTATGCCAATATTAATCTGCCGGTTACCAAACAGGGCCATAATATAAACTTGTAAATCCTCCCATAATTAGTCCCTTAACATGGGTTTATTGGATACATTTTAGAAAAACTCTTATATCAGTATGTATTACTCCATTTTTACTCGTATTGATTTGTTCCACCTTAAAATTGATACTCCATTTCTTTAAAAAAAAAAAAAATACGAGCGCAATATGCAAAAGTAGGGACCAAGAGTAAGTAACCTGCGAGGTTGCAATAGTCACTTAGGTGAGAGAGAAATGTGATACTAAAAAAATCAAATAAATAATTGAAAAAGAGAATGCAAAACATATCAAAAAAAGACGAAAACCAATACTCCCTCCTAGAGTCCTAGTATGAATTTTTGCTCTCCTTTCTTATGGGGAGGAAATTAAGAAATTATCTAGTAGTAACAAAAGTGGACTATAAATTTAAAAAATGTTGAGATTTGTGTGTAAAGGAAAAGAACAAATAATGGAAGAAAAAAATAAATAATATTTTAAAAATATATCAAAAAGAAAAAATAAAAGAAAAACGAGAATAAGAAAACTGATACGAAAACTCATACTCGTAGTAGAAGATAGTAACGCTGACGGTCTTAAACGGAGTGGGAAGTGGGAAGTATCAATATGGCTTTAAAAAAACAAGATTCTTATATTTTACCAAAACTTTAACCTTTTGCGGTTCATTTACACTATTTATAAGTAGACAAATGTTACTCCACATTTCTTCTTTTGATAAATGTGATTTGTGTATACTTTGTACGTAGTATTTTTGAAAATGGACCACTTTTGTCCTCTTTTGAATTTGATTCAATGGATGAGATATAATATGAGGGTAATAGATTAATAGTAATACTCTCTCATCCATTCAATGCTTGATATTGGATATTTCGTAAAATAGTGGTAAAAGTAAGAATATTATTGGTAAATCAAATGATTTTATGGGTCCACCAAATTTAAATAAGGAAAAAGTAGTGACATTTTGTGCAATTAGGGTAAGGATATGAGGATGATATGGTAAAGTCTTTTGCCAAAAAGAGATGGTAAAGAATTAATTGGATTGTCCATTTATATTAAGTGTAAAGAATTGAATGGATGAGAGAGAATAGTAAAAGTTTCATACGGAGTATTAAAGAATTTTCCAAAACAAACACTTGTAAAGACAATCAATTTAAAAAGAAAATAAAATAAAAAATTATTGCTTTCAAAACCTGTAACGAAAAATTTTGAGCAATCGAATATTATATATACTGTCACACATGAAATTATGTCGTATCATACTTGCTGGAAAATAATTTCACCAGCAAAAAAAATTATGCCTAAAAAATTAGCTCATTTAAAATTTTCGATGTGGATTGTGGAATGACATGTTGGCCATTATGCATATAATCGGGTACATATATTCAAAAGCCATTGCGATTAGTTACTTAATATGAATGTTAAATTTTAAGATTTCCTTGTTGTTTACATACTGATGAGTGATGACAAGGCTTTTGTCTATGTCGTTAACTAAATAAAGTCTATCAATAAAACAAAATTTATAACACACTTCACTAATCACAACTACGTAGCTAATGATGAGTAAAGGGATCGTACTAGAAGGAATAGTCTAAAACGAATAAACTAGAGAATAATGACTAAACATACAAAATCTAACACAAGAACTAAGATAAACCAAAACAAAAACAAACTAAGTTTCCTCATGATGATTTCATATACTCTGTATATGCTTCTTAAGTTCTTATATGTTTGTTTTTCTAGAGAGAGACACTGATTTTCGTTAACTGGATTTGCTAACCTTTTTTTTTTTTGAGCGAATAGATCATTTCATCTACAACTTACATCGAAATTGAACGGATACAATGCTATAAAATTTGAGTAAAATAAATTCTCATTAAAACAAAGATCTCTCACTAAGATTTTGATCTCCGCTTCTGCACATCCTCTTTCAACATAACGCTGTTTAATGATACAGCTTTTCACAAGAGGGTCTTCGAATCTTCTAAGGTTTTGAAGAGAATCGATTTTATATAACCTGATAGATTGTAGCCGCCAATCTGACATAAATTGAGATACCACATGATGAACGATTGTGGTACTGATCTTCCGCGTCCTCTCTACTATAATAGATTGAACAACTCTCCTAAAAGAGAGAGCGAAACCCATCAATTAATGGGGGCGAAACTCTCCAAAAGGAGAGGACTTATTATAACTAAAATACTAATAATACTAATATTAAAACGATATAATTAGTTAAAATTGGGGGCTTACCACCATTAAAGATGGTAGCCCCAAGGTATTTTTTTTTTGGAGGCTAGGGTTTTCTGGAGGAGGGAGAAGGGTTAGTTTTGTGATAACATGAATTTGCTAACCTATTGAATTCATGCGTTTGTGATTTGGTTTGAATTCGTGATTTGTGTGAATATAACACAATAAATTTAATTAAAGGGTATTTGATTAGAACATGAGAAAAGGAAAGGAGAATAAACGTAAGAAATAAGGAAATCTCTTCGATTTTCATGGTTATTTGTTTAGAAGTTATGGGGAATATAAATGAAAAAAAAAATCAAAGTCAACCAACATTATCAACCATTATAACCACCACCATTCGACCTTAACCACCACACTCCACCACAATTTACTCCATCACCTACATCTTAAGGTCGTCGAACACCGGAGAGTCTTCTCCTATCGTCGGCGAGTGAGGATACCTCGTTCCGACATACTCGTAACTCTTCGAAACTCACCCTTACCAAACTTTAAAACCCCCCATAGTAATTTCAAACGCCACCTACATCACGGCGGCGGCGGTGGTGGTAGTGTCGGGGTGGTAAGGTGGGTGGGTCTTTTGCGATTTAAGGCTGGAGTGTAAACTATGGGGTCACACTCGAAATTGGGAGCTAACAAAGGTACACCCCTCCAAGATTTGAACGACTCGAATTGGTTTTGGTATCTTAAAACACTCACTCACCAAGCATAATGCACCAAGGAAATGGATTAAAACACCCCCACACTACTAGCTCGAGTCCCACAAGAACTAATAATGTGTATTAGGTGACTAATCTAACCCCTACAAGGTTAATTAGGCCTGACCTCACACTAGACACTCGGTTTTGTGAAACGATTTGTAGAGAGTTTCAAACTCTTCAACTTTTTTTCATTCAACATCAACTAACTATTACAATGCATAATGGGTGCCTTATATAGGTCCTTAGGCATGCATACAATAATTAAAGGAAGAAAGGAGCACTTAATAGTTGGTACAATTCAGGTGGTCCATGCTCCTTTAGGTGTGCTCTTTGAATGGACTTTGCCCTCACTTGTTCCTTGAGCTCCAAGACTTGAAAAGGACATGAGTTGACTTGGTTTTGAGTCACAAAATCATGACCAAGAAAGGGGGATCATGCCTTTGGGCTGCTACACCTTTGTCCTCACCAATTATGGCAATGATCTTTTCTCACTTGAATTTTGCATGCCTCCAACTTGTGACCTGTTTTGCTACCAATCGACTTAGTCTTTAACAAAGTTGTCTTAGACTTATTTATAGGTATTTAATATTAGATTAAGGTACTTGAAGTGGTTTAGTGAAAATTATCCTAATACGAAAATTAGACTCCGGCCTCCAAGTTACCCTTACTCATACTCGCCGGAATTGTACCTTCACCTTGGTCCGACTTTGAATGGATCCCTAGATTAGCTCCAGTTTCCCATGAAGTCCCATGATAGATTATATTGACCATAGATGTTAGCTATCATTTACAAAAAGAATCACCCCCAATTGGTGTATAAATCTTTAGTAGGAATCCTTAAGTGCCAATAGGTCGGATCATTCACCAGAACAGACGAAATTTTATCTTACCTTGCATCGCTTAAAACTTTTAACTCCCTTGGAATTAAGTTACATTATTTACATCATTTTGAAGGTAATGAAGTCTATTTTCCAACCCAAAAGGAATCACTCAAAAATAATTACACAGATTTAATTGGCACACACATTTGAAACGATAGGTCAAGTTTGCAGTTGTCTTCATTTGCATGGGCTACTTTCAAGCTTCATAACTCTTATTCTAGGAAGGCTATTAACATGATTCAAAATCCATTATTTAGGTGAGGTCAAAAACAACCCTAGGTCATGAAGATCACTCATTTTCCATTGAGTTTAGCCTTAGTTATATGACAATCATGTTGACCAAAACTTGATGCTTAAAAATTGATAGGCTAGTGTAGAAAAATTAAATGACACAACTTTAACTCCGGTTGCAAACTCCCCAGGTTGAAAAGGAATTTTCCCTCAAATTCGGTAGGTAAAAAAAATGTAAAAAAAAAAAAAGAATTTTACCCACCACACATCCATACTATTCTAAAATCCCCTCGGATCAAATATCCTTAAGGAGTGTCTTGGCCTTAGATTAACAATATCATCTAGGCAACTTCCAAAACTAAGGTCGTAATAAACCTTAGTCCTTAGTGGTGCTACCACCCCCCTTTCATCTCAAGAGGTATTCGAAAAAGTGTCGAGTTTAGATTCATACCTCCCATTGCACCCCTTTTGTGGAGATGGTGTAAGTCTTCAAAGCTTGAAGGTGAAGAAGATGTTGTCTTTTGTTCTTCCCTTACAACACAAACAAGTTTGTATTGTATAGAGGTCGATTTTTCCTTTTTTTTGAAAAGAGGATGAAACAACACTTGTATCTCCATCTTCATTCTTCATGAGGGGAAACCACCACACTCTTAGGCTCATAAGAGACCAAATGTGTGTCCGGCTCTTCTTGCATTTCCGCCCATGACTCCTCCTTTTCCACATTTCTTCCCTTTGGTGAATCTTCAAATAAGACTCTATCTTGTGGAGAAGAACGGAAGCATCCTTCCTTGGCTTCTCAAGCTCCCCTTGGCACCTTTCTAGATTCTCGGGTGCCCTTGTAACTTCACACAAACTTGTGGTGCTCCCTTCATGAGCTCCATTAGCATGCCCTGTCACCAAAGCTTGCATCTTTCTCGTAGCCACTTCTAGAGACATGTGAAGGGAATCATGCTCAAGAGGTTTCCTTTAATGACAAGGAATATAAGGAACACCCTTAAAGGTTTTCGACTTAACCACCCAAGACAAATCTGAAAAATCAGATTTCAAACGCCTCCTCAACTTGTCAACCTCTTCTTGGCATCTCCTTTCTCTCAAATTTTGTAGCTTTTCCTTAAGTTATTCCACCTTGCCTTTCAATTTGGTGTCACACTCTTCACTCATGTTTCAAAGGTTGTTTATTTTTGTGTTTTTGAATGTGGTTAGGTTGTTTTTGTGAACTCATACTCACGACTCACAACCAAAGCAAACCAACGCTCTGATACTAGATTTAGAGTGTAAACACCGGGGTCACACACTCTTCGTAAAACAAAGCTCTTCGAGGTCATATGTCGTTATACTTATGATATATTCTACATTTATCATATACTCTTCGAAATTGGATGAAATCTACCTAGTCTTGTGGATTATTTGACTTAGATATTTAACACACTGTAATAATCGTCCGCGTCAATATTCATTTCTTTTACGTTATTTTCAACCAATATCGTCTTTCCATTCATCCTCATATAGATTGTGATTTGCCTTTTTGATGCAAAAAAAAACTTCACGGGTATTACACTATTCCTCTAAATTCAATAATTTCACAAATGTATCATGCAATAAAGTCTTTATGTTATACTGCTTATTAATTATCTTCGATATTTTCTAATGACAATAATAATGTCTTAACCCCGTGAATTTTCACGGGTTAGTACACTAGTTACTCTATTTGCAAGATAATGGTGATTAAGGAAATAACTCATCCATCCCCTAAACACTCTACTTAATATTCACCATTCGTCAACTAAAACTCATCGACAAACTTGAAAGTTGAGATCATTAAGTCAATAACCAAGCAATTAGGCTAGGATTAATAACACACAAGAATAGAGATGGCAATAGGTCGAATTCGGATTGGGTGAAGCCTCACTCGCTTCCATCACCCATCTCTATTTGCCCACCCGATCCATCCATCATCCACTAGGAGTGTCATCCATATCCGATCCACCCGTCATCCACGGGTGAAACGGTTGGTTCGGGTGATTTAACGGGTGATTCACTTGTATAACGGGGTATTATTTTGTGAAATAAATACCAAATCGAAAACAATTTCTTGCGAGACCTAGCTTGCGACTTGACAACTTTTGTCGCCATGGTAGTATTATTTGAGTTAGGTCTAGTCTAGGAAATAAAAATGAATAAGGTTTTAGGAAAATGGGGGCGTTCTCTTATTCTCAGGTAATTTTTATAATATACTCCCTCCGAGTTTCTAACATTGCCCCGTATTCCTTTTTGGGCTGAGTTTGATCTTTTACCCATTTGCCATTTTAGGCCATAAATGTGTGGTTCACATTCACCCACCCATTTATCTCTCTTCCTTCTTTTTTTAACCGTATATATTTTTTAAATGGACGTATGTCGGGTGGTTAACGGATTATGGGTGGGATGATGCTCCACCCGCATCCGACCCAATCCATCACCCGTCTCATCCATCACCCGCTATTCATCCATTTAATCGGGTTTTCACCCATTTATTTTTCTCGGGTGGATCAGGTGCGGGGTGGATGCGGGTAAAATTGTCATCCCTACTACACAAGAATAAACCATCAAGCATTCATTAACAATCAAAATCCTAATTTTCTTAATCCCTTCTATAACCGAAGTCAAGATTAAGTCAAGTTTATTTAATTCATACACTTAAAGTTAATTAGAGACCATCAACCCAAGTGATGCAATAAATTAAGGCACAATAAGCTACAGATCATGCAATAATCGTAATTAAGAAATTGAAAGAGTAAAAAGTGAAAAGAGACTTACAATCACAATTAGATTAAGAATTATTAAGAAAACTACACCAAGAGAGGAAGGATTAGCCCTCCATTAGAATTTAGATCTAGAATTTGATTAAGAAACAAAATCCTCTCCAAAAGCTCTCTTCAAAACATCTTAAAACCTATAGTATTTATATGAATGAGCAAAACAAAGGAAATTAAGAAATGGACTTAGTCCAAAACACAAATTAAAATCGCTAAAAATCCTACAACACCGCAGACCATAGGCTGCAGTTGAGAAGCGAGCAGAGTAGGCTGCGGGCTGCGGCTGATCAAGAAGTGCAGCCTGTGGCCTTAACTGTCACTAGGCTTCACTTCCTTTCTTTTGTTTTTGCCTTCGATCTCGGGCTTCTTATTTAATACTACCTCTGTCCCAAAAAGATCGCCCAATTTCCACATTATAAGTGAGTAATATTTTAATGAAACGTGACAATCTTAGTGGGACGGAGGGAGGAGTAGATAGGTGTCCTCGGCTTTTATTGTATTCGTTAACTCTTGGACTCTTCAATCTTGTTCTCTCTCGCTCTTCGTGCCTCGGGGGCATCTCTTGAGTTTTAAGTACAGCTTGTTTTCCTCGTTTCCTCAAGGACTCGACCCAAATACAAATACAAAGCATAATTAAGGCATAAAAACCCTGAGGTACCATAATTTACCAAGTCTCGATTTATGAATGCAAACTAAGTTAATTCAAGCCAATAAACGCTAAAAGTACCACGATGTGACTCTTATTATCGTGGTATGAAACGCTCTCATCACATACTTGGGTTTTTTTGGCAGAGATAAGATGAATGATATTAAACGTCTAAGGCTTAGATTTTCTACTAAGAACTAAAAAATCTTTCTACAGTTTTCCGTCTCTTTCGCAATAAACGAATTGACAATACACTGTATAAATCAGTTCCCAATAAACGAAAATCAGAGTGAAATGAAGAATCAGTAAATAATGCAATGATTGTTCAAACCTAAGTCGGTAAAAGAATTAGCGAAAATCGGAAAAATAGAACAAGAAAATCAGAGAGAGAGATAGTAAAACAAGTGTCAATCAACGAAGGTGAATAACATTCATTAAGCAAAAGAGAAAACTTACGGCCATGGTTATGCAACGATGACAGCAAGGAAGTTAAAGAGAGTGAATGACAGCCATGGTTAAGTTATGTTGAGAGAGAGACACACACATAAGGAGTAAATGAATACCAATTGTTTGGAATACCAAATTAGTAGTCGACCTCATCACCAACATATAGGTTAACAACGAACAAAAGGAGCACAAAAACCCTATTGTACACAATCAACATGTAAGTGTATAAACTCGTTGTTAATACTTTCTACAACAGTTGAATTTGGCCCGTTGTAGATTATTTTACAACGGGTTTATTTGACAAGCCCGTTGTGATTATTTTCTACAACAGATGTCTAGTGTAACCCGTTGTACATTCGTTTAGTACAAGTATTATATATTTCTCAATAAAAATTACTAGTCCATATATGAGTTTTTATCGTTTTTTTTTAAATTCCAATGTTATCTGTTTTTGAGAGTTTAAAAAAAATTACTCCGTATTTAATACCAAAACTAGAAATTTAAACGAGTGATAAAAATTTACGGAGTGGTATATAAGAAAATCTTATTCGGCCCCCTTTAATTTATTTCTCAAGATCTGCCACTATTATGTACTCCCTCCGATTCTTTAGGTTCGCAACATATTCCATATTTGGCAAATTCATTAGGTTTGCTATATTTCCAATTTGGGCTTTATTTTTCTTATGAAATGACCAACCTACCCTTCACTTTTCATTATTATATTCCAAAATATCCACTAACTTTTTACCTATCTAACTTTTTCCATTATTATATTGCTTATTCTCACAATAACATCACTCATAAGTGGTCCACACTTACTATTCTTATTTTTGGTGTGAATAGTAAATATTGCGAACCTAAAGAATCGGAGGGAGTAACATTTACAGTAAACAAAAATTCCTCTTCCGACAAAAACCTTACCAACTAATCCTTATTTCTCCCTTTCTTTGTAACAAATGTCAGTAATTTTTTGCACATTTGAATTAGGGGCCATCTGTAATAAGACCTCGTGTTCCTAAAAATAACAACAAAGAATAATAATAAGACCTTGTGAATAGCCCCCGTACCTTTTACCTTTTTTCTTAAACTTTTTTTTTAAAAAAAAAAAACTAGGTTAACTTTGAATTGAATGAAGCACTAGTATTATCATTTAACTAATACATTTAAACTTGAATTGAACATAATAATAGGATTAAGAACATAAAATGGGAAGTTCAGTATTATTTTTACTTACTACATTTGGAGATGGGGCAAAGCAATTAAATTCAGATGTACAAATAAGGAAAATGGGACAATAAGATTAGAAAGAAGTAACGGAATGTAATTGCACTACAATATTTACATAATTCCAAATTCTGTTAGTGAGGAGACGAGTGTTTTAATGAGCATGTTAATCGGTCAAGGGAATTTAGAATGGAATCTCACTTTTTTGTGCGGGTCTTCTACACTTTCTCTATATATATATCCTGATATAGAGGAGCTGACGGATTTAAGAATGATGTAAAATAGAATTCTAAATAGAACGATTGTATTGTTGGTCGATAATTTTATTAATTCATATAATTTTGAATATAGTGCCACAGTGTTTGGAGTTTCAACCAATTCCATGCAGCTTTCCTTCGACACTAGAGGAAATAGTGTGCCAACAATACTCTTGATGATGCAACATAGGCTATATGCACTAAAAGGTCTCCAAGTAAGGATAATGACTAGTCCTTCCTTACTCCCTATCTTACACATTTTGTTTAAATCTGTCAACTGACATTCATTTAGTTAGCAATGTCAAGTGTTACAAAGTAGAGTCATTGCAGGCCGAAGGAATTTTCAGAATCAATCCCGATAACGGGCAAGAAGAGTCTGTCAGAGATCAACTTAATCGAGGACTGCTGCCAGAGAATGTCGACGTTCATTGCTTGGCAGGTTTAATAAAGGTATATTTATCAATAAATGTTAGTTCCAACTTATTAATAGGCAAAAAAAATTCATAGATTGTGAATAACTAACTACTACTAATGTATGTATATATGCTCTTCGACATGCAGGCTTGGTTTAGAGAACTTCCGACAGGTGTACTAGATTGTCTTTCTCCCGAGCAAGTAATGCAGGCTCAGACAGAGCAGGAGTGCACCGAGCTTATCAGACTTCTACCACCAACGGAATTTGCTCTTTTGGATTGGTCTATTAATCTTATGGCTGATGTGGCACAGTTTGAGCGTCTCAACAAGATGAACGAACGCAACATTGCCATGGTCTTCGCTCCCAACATGACTCATGTGAGTTAACTGAGACACCACTTGGAAGTTCTTGCATTGGTTGTTTATAAATGTGGGTGGTAATCTTATTATGTGCTACACCCCATGATTGTTTGTGAGAAAGTATGTGATATGATGGATGTTGTGCGTGCAGATGGCAGATCCTTTGACGGCTTTAATGCATGCAGTTCAAGTAATGAATTTGCTAAAGACTCTGATAGAGAAGACGTTGAGAGAAAGAGAGGATTCATTAATAGATTCAGTTCTAGAATCCTTTGGTCAAGGATCTCCTAGTGAAAGTAGTAGGCACTTCTCCTTGCAGACCATCCTGGAGGAGTCTAGCGAGCCTGGTGGTGGTGAAGTGGAACGGAATTCTAGACACGTGAATCCTTATTCTTCAACTGATGAAAGCATTGCCATAGGAGAAAACAAGCAATTCGCGAGACATTATTGCAACGTTGATGAATCAACTCGAGAAAATGAAAACCTTTCTTCAGAATCTTCAGAATCCAAGAAAAGTAAATACAGTGATGGTAAATCCCTAAGGACTAAACCTTGTAATACACAGTGTGGTAGAGTTGGCCAAACTTCTACCATAATAAACACATCTGAAAAGAAGGACAAAATGGTTATTGCTCAGGTCGCTAAGTCGTCTGTCGAGAAAGTTAAAGGAAGCAACCTTGTTAATCGCATTAACCTAAGGTCGTCTGAGAGAAGTGAAGAATCATGGCGACAAAATAAAGTTCATTCTTCTTCTTCATGTCTTGTTGGAAATTTCACCACCAGTGTTTGATGTTTAAATAACTAAATTGGGAATCACAGTGTCATGGAAAACGTACTCAATCAATGTCTTTTATGTTTGCTTTTCTTGAGTGATTTATATGTTGTACGTTTATGAGTTATGAGTGGGGATTTCTAAAACTGGTTTGAGTTTCATTTTTTAATGGCTTACTTTTTCATTGTGAAAGCAAACAATATATTGCATTCTCTGATGCATCATACCTACTGCTACTAATAAACTGTGTCACTTTATTAGAGCATTAGCAATAATAAAGGTCCATACAAGTTCATTCTCCGCCACATCACTGCCACATCACTGTCTACAAACTCAAACAAACTCAAACTCCAAAGAACCAATGTCAACAATAGCACAAGTTCATCCAAGTTTATAAATGGGTCCCACACACAATCCACCCACACTACTTATTATTTTCTATCAAAACATTTCATTTTTTAATTAACATCATAATATTTTTTTAATAAATTAACGTTACATTTTTAAATTAACAACAAAACGTTTTTTAATAATATTTTTTAATGTGACGATCATATCCGTCATTTAATGTGACGGGTCAAATAATATTAATTTAGAACGAAGGAATAAGACGGTCATTATTTGATCCGGTATATCTAAACGATCATTATTTGATCCGGTATATCTAATCGGTCATTATTTGATCTGTTATATCAATGCGACGGGTAATTTCGTCACAAACAAGACTTACTCGAGTATAATATTATGAATAGTCTGTTGGTGTGGAAACTTAATGTCAGCAAAGAAATTAAAACGGTCATATAAATGGTTTTATATTATTGTTGTCTAATAGTTTTTAATAAATAAATAACTTATAAAATTAAATTGGAACAAACAAAAGAAATGTTAAAAAAAATGTGTGTGAAATGCTAGAAATGGTGTGAAATGTTGGTGGAATAAACAAAAGAAAAACAAAATCACATGGCCCACCAATTGCTTCCATGGACAAGTTTGTATTTACAAACTTGTATGGACAAACTCCTACGTACTTTGCCCAACAACAATCATAAACATCCATCCGTTTGTCCATTCCAATGAACCCATCAAATGGACGCCTATTGCTGTTGCTCTTAAGCTTGAAAAATCAAACATTAGTATATTTCTTTATGTCCGAGCTTGTACTAGAGCTGATGTGGTTGAAAAATTACCTGGCAAGTCGTACCTTGTAAACGAAAATAATTTTTTATTGTCTATTTGAGTGAAACCTTCGAAAAAATATCTCATATTTTACCAATTACAAATCTTGTTGAGAATGTCTCCTAAACCCAAGTAATCACATGTGTCCCACATGGAAAGATGAGAGAAAGATGATCCACCTTATAAAGCAAGGGGTTACTCCCTCTATTGCCAATTGGTTTTAGAGTGGAACCCTCTTGTCTTGTGAGTGGACTCTTCCCGTTTCGGGTGTGGCCCAGACCCGTTATGTAATTTCACAAATCTCAATAAACTTTAATTGGTCGAGTTTTAATATCATTTAATCTAAATAACATTTTATGCGACCACGAGAGTGAGATTAAGAATGGTGTAAGTATTATATAGAAGTTGTGAAAAACGTCCACTTGATAATTGATTAGGACGGTAAATATATATATTGGTTAGATTAGTTATTGAACCATTTATATTATTTGTAGCAAGTGGATTCATGGAGAAATGATTTTTGGGGTAATATTAACTGGATCGACCATCTTGAGAGGTAATAACGTTTTATCCTTTTCACATTGAAGAAAAGAGCATTTTCGGTTTAAATTATATTTTTAAATGGTTTTGTAAATTATTTTGTCAACGATGATTTTGTATAATACTTGTAATTTTGGACATCGAACTTTCTGACATAAGTCACACATTGATATTGTGTTTGCAAGTTTTGATGGTTATAACATACTCTGGAAACTCTGTTGGTCTAGAAGGTTTTAAGGTGCGTCTGAGACGTTCCTCAGACTTCGTCCCGAAACTTATTTGAGTGGAGACTATCCGGCCCCCACAAACGAGGGAGTTAGATCAGACTTTCTCCTTTGAGAGCCTCATTCAACTGACTGCCCAACTGTGAAAGGTGCGCACTATTATAAGTTTCACTAATCATAGGGGATACCTCTAAACCGTGAAAGGGTATGTCCTTAGCTTGACACTCAGGTGGTGAAAAAATACTTTTTTTTGAATATCCCAAACTCGGGATTAACTCATTCATTGAAATCATCATAAATAAGAGAGTCCACATTGGTCGGACCATAGTCATTCCAAAAGCGCTTTCCCATGGCAAAAGACATAGCATGAGCGAGCTCGTGAGCAACACGATTATAATGGCGAGGCACAAAAGGCCAACAAATAGTATCAAAATTACAACTTAAATCCAAAATATCATCAAGAATGAGAAATAAATTACTCCGGCCTGTGTTTGCTTGCTGAAGATGATCAATAACAGTCTTGCAATCACTTTCCACAATCACTTGACGATGACCTCGGCGCCACGCTTCCTTGATCCCTTCGAGAATAGCTTATGCTTCTCCCGTGTCCGCCCTTCCAATCCTCCTTGAATTTATTGCCCACAACTTTGTCCCATCCAATCCTCTAGCAACAACCCCGACACCAATCCCACCCCCTCTTAACCCTGCATCACAATTAATCTTAACCATGTCCCCTGGTGGTGCCCTCCATTTCTTTCTCCCTCCTTCCTCCTTCCTCTCATCATGCCTTCCTCCCCGCCTCTCAACCTCACCCGCCATCTCAACTTCGGCCATGATGTCACAGGATCGGTTAATCACATCAGTAATGTTAACCCTCTTCTCCTCGAACACTCATTTGTTTCGCGCCTCCCACATAGCCCAACACCCAACCATAACCTCCCCTCGCTCCTCATCCTTCATCTCCCTCCACACATTCTCCACCTACTCCCTCACCCGCTCATGCCCGTGTTCCTTTTTAATGTCCACCCCCAACCCATCCCAAACCCAAAACCCCCACCTATACCCCTTAATGAGATGGAGACAAGTCTCTTCCTTGCAACAACAAATCGGGCAAGAACCATCAAACCGAGATAAGCGATGAGAAATGTTACCTTTCGTAGGAAGGACATTCGAACATAGTTGCCAGAAAAAAATCTTAATGCGAGGGAGAACATCCGCTTTCCATATCCTATTTCAGAGCCATTTTTCCCGGGCAAAGTCAGACGGGCCCTATTCACTTGTCTCCGTGCCTGATAATAGTCTATAAGCTGACTTTACTCTATAAGAGCCGATTTTCTCCAGATCCCAACACCAAGAATCATCCACCTGCCGCCCACTCACACGCATGTTCAAAATAGCTTCCTGATCGTAGGGCAAAAAATGTGTCCTAATGAGATTCGCATCCCACGAACCATCACTATCTACGCCGCAAATCCGTCACAACCCACCCTTTTCGTCCAGGAATTCTCGGCGTCACCACCCATCTCGAGTTACTATGCTATAACCACGGATCAGTCCATACCATCGAGGCCAACCCATCCCTAATGCGTCGTCGGGCCCCCTTTCAAAGACCTCTTGTGCCTCCCAAATCCCTTCCAAGTATAACTCAGATTATGCCCCAGCTCCGCCTGAAGGAATGACCCATTCCTAAAATATTTTGCACACAGAACTCGGGCCACCAGACTCCATGGATCAGTGACAAGCCGCCACGCCAGCTTCCCCAATAGAGCCATATTGAACGTCCTGCAATCTCGGAACCCTAACACGTCCATCTCGGCTCACACAACTTCTTTCACGCAACCCATGACATTTTCCTCTTCCCATCCTCCGACCCCCACCAGATAACTTAGAAATCACGGAACGCAACTCCTCACAGAAACTCATCGGCATCCTAAAAACACTAATGACATAGGTGGAGACTGATTGGGCCACAACCTTTATCTTACCTTCTCTACCTGCTTTTGACAAAAGCATTCTCTTCCACCCTTGCAATTTCTTCGAAAGCTTGTCCCGCAACACCCTCGTCAGTTCTGATTTGGATTGCCCAATTACCGTGGGTAACTCCAGATACTTCCCCGGACTTGCCACAATCCGCACCCCAAGAACTTTCGCCACCGCCCCTCTCCTCGGCCCCGGAGTACATCGACTAATTGAAACCGTAGTCTTATCAAAATTGACCATCTGACCCGACGCCACTTCATAGTCACACAAAATCCTTTTCAGGACCCGTGCCTCTGTCTCCCTAGCTCTACAAAAAACCAAGCTATCATCTGCAAAAAAATAAATGTGAAATTATCAGGACATCGTGCACGATCCGGACTCCACGAATAGACTTTACCTCGATAGCCCCGCGAATCTGGCTCGAGAAAACCTCAGCACAAAAAATAAAAAGATACGGCGACAGCGGGTCCCCCAGACTTAACCCCCGATGTGGACAAAACTCCCTACTAGGTCGGCCATTAATTAGAACCTCGAACGTCACCGTGGTTACACAATGTATCACCCTATTAATCCATGCAACATCGAACCCTATCCTATGCAAAACACGATCAAGAAAACCCCACTCCACCCGATCATACGCCTTAGCCATGTCTAGCTTCACCGCCATAAACCCCTATCCTGATCTCATGTTTTTCATATGATGAAACGCCTCAAAAGCCACCAAAATATTATCAGTGATCTGTCGTCCCGGTGTGAACGCACTCTGATTTTCCGACACGACCTCCCTCAAGAATCCCTTCAGTCGAACCTTCGACACAAATTTATAGACCACGTTACATAGACTAATCGGTCGAAACTCTCCCATAGTGGTTGGATTTTTCACCTTCGGGATCAGCACAATGAAAGTCTTATTACTCCCCCGAGGCAAAGGTGCGCCACGAAGCACAACCAATGTCGTCTGAGTAATAACAGAGCCAACAACATCCTAGCATGTCTGACAAAAATAAAGTAGTCATCCCGTCCGGACCTGGAGCCTTCGTAGGCATCATCTGCTCCAGAACCAGCCACACCTCACCCTCCGTATAGTCTGGCCTTAACGCCTCATTCATGTTCTCCGTCACCCTCCCCTCGATATCCCTCTCCTGAGTCCACCAACTGCCGGAATGGTTATTCTGTCGTCGTATCGAAGCTTCTTTGTGGAAAAACTTGGTGTTTCGATCCCCCTCCTTTAGCCAACTCTCCCTCGATCTCTAACGCTAGAACACCTTCTCGATTTTTAGCAGATTCGCAAGCTCCTTCACCACCCTCCTCTGCTCCTCGTCATTCCTTACACTACGATCCTCTCTCTCTAACCGTTCCAACCGCTTCCCTTTTTCCGAATATCCCGTAACACCTTCCCAATACTCACCCCTTTCCACAGTACACTAACAGCTCCTCCCCACATACCCGAAGTCTATCCAGCAAATCGACATCCCCTCAACCCCAAGCATTCCGGATCGTTTCCTCACACCCCTCCTCTCCCACCCACACTTGCTCGAAACGAAAAATCTTATGTCGGGCCCGCACCTCCCCTCGATCCTCCAAGTAGAGCTTAATAGGAGCATGATCCGACCATTCCCGCGTGAGATGAACGAGCTGAGCTCGCGGAAACTGATCGAACCACACCTCGTTGCCTAGCGAACGGTCTAGCCTACATTGGTGATTCATATCAGCAGCCTGTCCATTATCATAGGTGGTACTCCTCAAACGGCACATCCCTAAGCCCACACTCATCCACAACCTCTCGGAAATTATTCATCTGCCACTGTGCCCTATTCCCCTCCCCCCTTCATCTTCGTAGCAAACAGAATCTCGTTGAAGTCACCCATACAAATCCACGACCCACTGTACTCCTCACGCAGCAAGCGTAGCAATTGCCACGACAAATGTCGGTCACTCATCCCCGGTCACCCGTAGAAGCCCGTCACCCGCCAAACCTCCCCCCCTAGCTGCACCTCAAAATCAATATGATGAACAGATGATGATCGAAATGTACAATAAACCCCCTTCTTCCACAGAAAATCAAGACCCCCGACCGACACACACTATCCACTTTTACACTCTCGTAGTCATTAAGTTGTTGCCTAACTCCCCCGAATTCCATACTGCTAAGCTTCGTCTCGCATAAAAAAGCTATAGTAGGGGCCTCTTTTCTAAGAAGGTTTTTCAATCCGCCAACTGCAGAAAGGTTGCCCAGCCCCTTGCAGTCCAGCTTTAGAAGACTCATTGGGCCCGACGAGGCTGAGCATCCTCAACCTCCGCCTCAGGTGAACTTACACCCATGATCGACTTCTACTTCTTACTCTCCCCCACATCAGCTTCTCTCTCCTCATCTCTCCTTCGCTTCCTGATTTTCCACCCGCTCCTCCTATATTTTCATTGCCCTCACGTGCCATCCTTTTCCATTTCCTCCCTTGACCTCGACTTGTTTTCAAGACAACTCCCTCATGGTGATGATAGCACCCTCGGGTGGCATAAAATCCCCTCATGTCCACCATCATAATGTCCCCTTTATTTAGCATTGACCCACTAGCCTCTTTAAACCCTCCGTCCCGACCATCTTCTTCCACCCTAACCCCAACCAATACCGTACCCACCCCCTCCAAACTGTGACCGGGTTTCTCACTTTGCGTCTCTTTAACCCACACGCCTTTATCTCCACTCCTCTGCCCTCCTTCCCTTAATAACTATGTCTTGTAATTCCCCAATTAAGTTAGCTATAGCCTCCTCTCTCTCTGCCTTTGCTCCTTCTCAAATATCGAGTCAAGACTCCGAACTTTCATCCCCCTCTCCATTGTAAGAGGCTTCGACGGTCTCCACGGAGACGCCCGAAGCTCCTCCCCATACAATAATCCACCGTACCCTTCTCGTAAGGCCCCTCTTCACAATCTTTTTCACCATGCCCAAGGATACCACACCCATAACAAAACAAAGGCAAACACTCATAGACCTGGAACGTCCAAGGAGCGGTAAGCCCATCCTTTTTTGCCATGTTTAAAGAACTCTTACAGGTACACAAACCAACTGTACTTGCTCTTTTTGAGACTCGAGTTAGTGGTAGTGCAGTACAACGTATTTGTGATCAAGTCTAGTTTCTTGGCCGAACTTGAGCTGAGGCGGAGGGTTTCAGTGGCGGGATTTGGCTATTTTGGTATCCCAATCAAGTCTCGGTCACCCCAATTACCACTAAGTCCCAATATATCACAGTTGAAATTACTCGGCTAGGGGAAGTTCCATGGCTTTTCTCGGCCGTCTATGCTAGCCCAAACCTCTCCCGACGAACTGACCTGGTCTGGCCTCGAGGACCTCACTCGAAGCACACGACAAACCTTGGCTAGCAATGAGTGATTTTAATGATACACGATTTTTGCATGAACGTAACGGGTCAGGTGCTACTATGAGAAGACGGTGCTCGAATTTTAACAATTGGATAATAGAGAGCAATGATTAGTTGGATATTAACTTTACTGGACCCGATTACACTTGGTCCCAAGGTAACACCTTGGAGACGCGCCAATGGGCTCGATTAGATAGAGCAATCTGCAATTCAAAGCGGCGCCTTTTATTTGCGGAAGGTTCCCTTAGACACCCTGTCCAAAATCAGTCGGACCACTGCCCTATTCTACTTAGCACAAACGGTTTTACACCCATCCCGCAAATGCTCAAATTGTTCCGTTTTCAAGCGGCTTGGATGTGCCACATTAAATTCTTGGAATTTGTCCAAACCAATTGGAGGAATGATCTCCTATATATTCTCACCCTTCATTCATCAATTTGCAGACAAATTGTAAAATTGGAACAAATTGTTTTTCCATAATATTTTTGAGCGTAAACGCAGCTTGCTTCTGGGTGTTCAAACCAAATTGTCTAGAGGCGATCCTTCATTCCTGTTGAAACTCTAGACTAAACTTAAAGTCAACATCGATTGTACTCTTAAGAAAGAGGAGCTATTATGGGTTCAAAAATCTCGAATGGAAGCGATTTGTGATGGGGACCGTAACACAAGAATCTTTCACTTGAGCACGATCATCCGTCATAAATCCAATCATATTGAAGGCCTCCAAAATGCGGAAGGCAACTGTTTGCTGAATGCAGAATGCGGAAGGCAACTAGGACAATGATACAATTAAAAGCATGGTGGTGGGTTATTTTAAAAAACTATTTGCAGGTCCGTCTCCTGTAATCAGTCTGGAACGACTCGTTATTGGAAGATTTCCGCAGCTCACACCCCATGAACAGGCAAACTTCGACCGAGATTATGTTACCAGCGAGATTCAATGTGCTCTTAATCAACTGTCCCCGTATCGGGCACCAGGGTCGAATGGGTTTCAAACCCTCTTTTATCAATCACAGTGGGAAGTAGTCTCCCCAAGTCTTTATCGGTTAATACTTCAGGTCCTCCATACACCAGACTTTCCTGTAGAGTTGGGAGAAACCTTCTTAGCCCTTATACCCAAAGTTGACCACCCTCACTCGGTTACCCATTATTTACCCATCGGGTTGTGTAACGTGACATTTGATGCGCGTATTTTATATATACTTTTTATGTCTTTTATGCGCGCATTTCCGTGTTTATTGAATGGTGAAAACTATTATTTTGCCCCGAATTGGCTACTTTGTGGTTGTATTGTCCTTTTGCAGAATCGGAAGACAAAGAAGCTAAAACGAACAAAAACCGGACCAAAGCGAAGCTGGAAGGAGATGTTCGCTGAACTGGATGATAGTCGACCGACTATTAAGATAGTCGGCCGACCATGACGATAGTCGACCGACTATTACAATAGTCGGCCGACTATTCTGGAGCCTGCAGAGATCAAATTAAGACGATATTAGTCGACCGACTATTAAAATAGTCGGCCGACTATTTCTTGGACTGCGGGCAGATTTCGTGCTCAGCAAAGAAGTTTCCTAAAACAGTTTTAACCTATCTAAGTTGTATAAATAGGCTTTTCAGCCACAAAAAGAAGAACTTACTTCTCTTTAGATTTCTTTTAGACTTCTTCTCTACTTACACACTTTAGACCTTCATCTCTTTCATTATTCTCTCTAGTTTAATTTCTTCCCAAAACTCGGTTATTGTAAGAACTTTTGGATTCGAATCGCCTTCATTCCTTTGGTAATTTTATTAATCTTTCTTCCTTCTTCTCTGTTCTTGATTGATTCTTTTCCTTCATACTTAATTATTGTTTTATATTCGTCGTAAATTTATTATTATTCGTGATGTTTAATCTATTAAATTCTTTTATTAATCTTGTTGTCATTGAAATAATCATGAGTAGCTAATTTCTCTCGCTAGGATTTAGGGGATCTGCGAATTGAATGTGGTCACTAAATAATTTATAGATCTGTCAATAATATTGTGTCTGAGTTGTCAATTGTAGCATTTAATTGAGATTAATTGATTAAGTCGAGGTAATTGATTAATTGAATTCGGTAAACTTGAACCTAAGATCGAAATCCTGGTAAAAGTTAGACCTGCTACAACACATTAGTTTGCCCTAATAAGATCGGAAGCCTTTAGACGCATGCTAGGGTGAATAGCGGACCGGAAGGACCTTTTCAATACCCCTTAGACCAATATCTGCGACAGACCTGTGATTTAGACCGTGACCATATGAGATTCGTAGTGAACCGACAATCCTAGTTTTCTCTCCATATATTTATTCATCTTAAATTCATCTTATTTTATTTTAGTTATTTCTTCCCTTTTAATTCTTTTTCCTTCACTACTTTAGTTTAGTTAAACACAATTAAAAACCCCCGATTTGTTACGTAGATATACTTTAATTACGAGTAAAATTTATTTGTCTCCCTGTGAATTCGATCCCGACTTCCCTAGCTATATTTTTAGTTAGACCGTAGTTGGTTATTTTTTATAGGTATACAACTAGCTTATAAAATTTGATAAGCTAGTCGTATACCTATCAAAGATAACCAACTTAGGTCTAACAAAAAAGATAGCTAGGGAAGTTAGGATCGTATCCACAAGGAGACAAATGAATTCTACTCGTAATTAAAGTTTATCTTAAGTAACCAAATCGGGGGTTTTTTGTTGTTTTAAACTAATTTAAAAGTAGTGAAAGAAGAAAGGTAAAAAGAAGAATAACTAAAATAATAAGATGAATAAGGATGAATAAATATAGAGGGAAAACTAGGATCGTCGGTTCACCATGAATTTCCTACGGTCACAGTCTGGGTCACGGGTCTATCGCAGATATTGGTCTAAGGGGTAATGAAAAGGTCCTTCCGGTCCGCTATTCACCCTAGCATGCTTCTAACGGCTTCCGATCTTATTAGGGCAAACTAATGTGTTGTAGCAGGTCTAACTCTTACCAGGCTTCCGATCTTAGGTTCGAGTTCACCAATTCAATTAATCAATTACGTCGACTTAATCAATTAATCTCAATTAAATGCTACAATTAACAACATAGACACAATATCATTGAAAGATCTGTAAACTAATTAGCAATTGTATTCAATTCATGGATCCCCTAAACCCTAGCAAGGAAAATTAGCTACTCATGGAGAAATTTACGACAACAATAATAAAGATGATAAATAAATTAAGCATAACGAATAGATGTAAAGAGAAATTAAGAATAAAAGAATTAATAAGATTAAGAGAGAAAGAATTAAGAACAAAGAGAATAAGAAAGAACAAAGAAAGAATTAGATTACCGAGTTTAAAGGAATAGTAGAAAAGAATTCATAAATGAGAGAAATCTAAATAGAGTAGTTTAAAGAAAATTAGAAGCATAAAAGAAGAGGTTCAAGAGTTCTAGTATAATAGTTTCTTAAATACTAAGCTAAAACAAAAGCCCAAAAGTCGTATTAACCCTAAACATCAAATTAGGAAAGTCTCGGTCTTCGTCCAGTCTCGAGAATAGTCGGTCGACTATTATGGGTAGTCGTTCGACTATCTTGACTTGTTTCCGTTTTCAGCACTGCGCAGTCAACTTCAAACGCTTGCCATTTCTTCGTTACTTCTTCAAATCAGACGTATAATATACCGTTGGAAAGCTAAGAGAAATAGCTTTCCAAATCAACTAGAATGAGCTCAATTAGAGTTGTAGAACTCAAGATATTTACGTTTTAATTAGACCCGTTTGGAAACAATCATTCTCTTTTCTTATTTCGCAAAAGATTTCATCTTTAAGCACGATTTTTGCCTTTTTTATGCGTCCACTGGTTCAAACCTGCATAAGATGCAACATAAACACAAAGTATCAAATTCGGGGGAAAATAGTAGACAATGCTACTCGATATGCATGGAAATGCGTGCGTAAAAGACGAAATAATCATATGTAAATAGCACGCATCAACATTCAAGATCATCACCAAAATGTTGGTAAACCGAATAAAACAGGTACTCCTAGTTCTAATCAGCCCGATGAAAGCTAGTTTCGTCCCACAATGACAAATTACGGACAATATTATCATTGTCCAAGAAGTGCTGCAAACACTCCGTACTAAGACAAGGCAAAAGGGATTCATGGTCCTCAAACTCGATCTCGAGAAGGCATATGATGAATTAGAATGACCGTTCATTGAGCACACCCTACGGGATATGAATCTCCCCAAGTACATGGCAGCCACAATTATGAAATGTATTCGATCGACGAGTCTTAATATTCTATGGAATGGGGAAAGAACTGAGTCATTCACACCAACACATGGCATTCCCCAAGGCGACCCTCTTTCTCCATATGTGTTCACGATGTGTGGAAAAATTGAGTCAACTCATTATGGAAACACACGAGGGTAACAGGTGGCCGAGTATATAAACGAGTCGCGGTGGCCCTTTTATTACGCATCTCTTCTTTGTGGACGACCAGATTTTATTTGACGAAACATCAATTTCTCAGGCGCAAACCATTACAAAATGCCTTACCACGTTATGCTCGGCCTCGGGTCTCAAAATAAGCCATTCTAAGTCCAAATTAAAGTGTACTTCTCAGCCAACACAGATCAGTCCAATATTGATTCTGTCACGTCGACCCTGAATATTGAGAGCACGGAGGATCTAGGAAGGTATTTAGGTATGCCACCTTTCAATGGTAGAGTAAATAAAGCTGAGTTTAACTTTATTATCGATAAAGTAAATAAACGACTCTCGGGTTGGAAAGTCAGGAAACTCTCCTTAGCTGGTCGTACCACTTTAATCCAATCCACTCTTGCAACTATTCCGACTTACGATGTGCAAACTGCGCGACTCCCTCGTTCGGTGTGTGACGTTCTAGACAAAAAAAGCTAGCTAGACGATTTTTGTGGGGTGGAAATGACGAGAGGAATGCCATCCACCTTATTTCGTGGGACATCATTACTAAAGAAAAGGACCATGGTGGGTTGGGACTCTGTTCCATTAGACAAGTGAACTCGACATTTATGGCTAAACTTTGGTGGAGACTCTTATCCGAACCTAATGCATTATGGGCACGGGTACTCCGACATAAGAATTGTAAAGGAAAATGTAATATGAATATGTTTAGCACTCGAAACAATAGCTCGAACATTTGGAAAGGCATTACATAGGCATTTTTGATACTTAAACAAGGCGTCCACTCATCTATCAGAAACGGACGGACAACCATGTCCTGGTCACATTGTTGGGCCACCCCGACCCTCCCAAGAAGAACTTGCTACCAGAGACATACCACTACACCTCTAAGATGTCACGGTCAAGTAAATGTGGGATCACTCCACGGTGTGGAAACTTGTTTGCTGACAATGAAGTGCTGAGGACGATTGCCTCTCACGAGGTCGTCCTAGACACGGATAAAGTTGACTCGTTTTATTGGAGCCCAACATCCTTGGGTAAATTCTCTATTAAATATGTTATTCGTATCATTAGAAATGAACCGGAACTCGAGGAAGATAAAGTTTGGCGTTTGCCTTGGAAGACTTAGGTCCCACAATGAGTTCGCCTCTTCTTGTGGCTCGCTATGCATAACCGTTTCCTGACCAATGAGAACCCTATAAGGAGGGGACTCGTGGACGACCCATTCTGCAGCGCGTGTAATTTACACGAGGAAACTTTACTCCACCTCTTGCGGGATCGTAACAAAGCCCGAACTAACTGGTCCAAAATAATAGCACTATAGGTGCAATTCTTTGATGGTGAATGCACTCCTAAAGAGTGACTAGTGCGTAATCTCATGAAACAGGGGGAGACAGGAGTGAATGAATGGCCGACAACATTTGCTATGTTCATTTGGTGGATATGGAAATGGAGAAATTGTCGGATTTTTGGGCGTGAGGAGGTCATTCCAGTGAATAAAATCTCATTCCTTCAGGGCATAGTTTTTGAAGTACTAAAAGTGAGAGAGATGGGGGATTTGATGGACCTGTCTACGAGAAATCGGGCCCAAGAGGTATAGGTTCGTTGGATATCCCCACCCATGAATTACATCATGCTCAACATTGATGGAGCCTCCAAGGGTAACCCGAGTATAGCGGAGGCGGATGGTATTTTCCGTGGCTCGAGTGGCGAGATGGTCTGTGCATATATACTCGGATCATTTGCGTTTAACTACTGTTACTAGGGCGGAATTCATGGCCTTAAAACGAGGCTCATCATTGCTCGGGAACGACAATTTGAGAGACTCATCATCCAAACCGACTCGATGGTAGTCATTCAGCTCATTAAGAAATTGACCCCCTTTCTGATTGCGCATTCCCACATTGTTCAGTTGTGTCATTCCCTTATTTCCGATCATGATTGGACAGTTGAGATGACCTACATTTATCGGGAAGCTAATACCTGCGCGGACTGGCTGACCAATTATGGCACACAACAACAAGAGGTCTCATACAACACAAATTATAGTATACAACCGTTGTACTGTACGACAGACCTAATTTATAGTAAAAAGTTACCACTTTATGTTATTTAGTGATCACTTTAAGTTAAATAGTGACCACGTTTTAATATGAAAAAGTGGTAACTATTTTGGTGAAAGTGGTAACTAACTAACCTAAAATGGTCACTTTTTATCATATCATAAATTTCAAACTTTTACTATTATCGCATGGTACAACGGTTGTACACAATAATTACTGCTCATACAATATGAGTTTATGGACATTCCGACGCAGTTGTTCAAGCCACTAGAAGAGGACTTGGGTGGTGTGTCCTGGCCGAGATAAGTTCCCTTTCATGCGTTTGGGTAGTTTCGGTTTTGGGTTCTTACCTCTCAAAAATAATAAAAAAAATAAAATAAATCCGACTGAAGTGGGTTAACAAAACCCCCGTCTAAAAAATCCACCTCTCCCTCTCTCCCTCTCCCTCTCACTCTCACTTCCCCAAGTTTCCCGCCCGTAAATCCTCTCTTTTCTAGGGTTACTTTCCGCCATCACCGAAACCTCAATTTTCCGACTTACAACCATGGTGTCTCCCAAAGTACTACTATGCACAATCGAATCGACGCTCTTAAGCTCGTCGCCGCCATCGCCGTCTGACAGAATCGAGCTGATGCACGCCATTCGAACCTCTATTTCCTCGCTTCAGAACCTCCTTTCTTACCCTGTAACTTCTCTTTCATTTCAACTTCTTACTATACTTTCAAGTCCCAATAGCTCTCTGCGTCACCCTGTGCTTTTGATTCCTATCGGCATTGCCTTCCTTTGAAAAGAAAACTCTACTTTGTTCATTATTACTAGTATTATTGTTACTACTGCCGCTGCTGCTGCTGCTGCAACTGCTACTGTTATTAATATTGTTATTTTATTTTCTGTAGCCGCCTAGGCCTTCGGACCGAATTGAGGTGCAGTCAAGGGAAGTTAGGTTACCCGACTCGTCGCCCATTTCATTGGATGACCAGGATGTTCAGATCGTGAGTTGTTTTTTTTCAAGAGTTATATTAGCCTTTTGATTCTAACAACTTAAGTTGCATTCTGGTGAATTTTTGATTCTGCCTTTTACTCTCTCCATCCAAGTCGTTGTCCACCCTTTTTTATTTTTTTGGCGAGGGGTTAATCAAAATCGAACATATGATTGGGATGGCAGTTACATGACTTCAGAGTTGTTGCTTCTGTGACTTCATGTACGTAATGATCATTTAATTAAGGGATCATATTAAAAGGTTACAATATACCCTCTCAGGTTTTTATTTATTGCTACCTTTCATGAATATATGTGAAAAATGTTTTATTGAAATGTGACAATAAATAAAACCGGGAGTAGTAACCAGTTTGAGCTACATACATGTTTTGTTTCATCTTGACTTATTTTGCTTGGATAGCAAAATAGAAGGGAAAGGGAAGGGAGGGAAGAGGAGGGGGGTTGGGGTGAGGGTGTTTGGATACAATTTTCCTCCATTGGAGAGATTTTGTTTTGCCTTGGAGGAGGGAAAATGGATCCCTCCAAATCCCTCCGTTCCCATTTGCTAACCAAACAATTGACTCTACCTCCCTTACTCCCCTCCCCTTCCTTTCCTTCCAAATCCCTCATTCCAAACACACCTTAAGGGTACATGACAGCATTTGATGACTAAGAGCATGTTTGGATTAAGCTGGAGGGAAAAGTCAGGGAAGCGAGGGAGAGTGATGGATTTAAAAATACCTTGTTTGGTTAGCAAATAAGGGTGAATTTGCGCTTTTCGTTTCCCTCCCTTTTCCTCCTATTAAATCCTCAAGTGAATATATTAGGATACCTAGATAACTTTGAATTGTGGTGGTGTTTAATTCTATATCTATATGATTGCACCATTGACCTTATTTGAATCCATGAAGCAGAATTGTCGTGCTCGACATTTTATGCCTTATGCGCATCACTAATTGTTATAAACCTTTAACTATTTTTCTTTGATAGATAAGGCTAAAGGCTCAATTGTTGTAGTTCCTCGATTATAATTACCCTTGATTGATGTTACTCATTATTTGATTTGTTGAGTTGCTTAGGCGCTTAAACTGAGCGATGATCTCCACTTAAATGAGATTGATTGTGTCCGGTTGCTGGTCACCGCTAACCAAGAGGTAAGAATGCTAATCCTTTTATCTGAAACCTACCTTCTGTGTATGCGTTGCGATTTCCATCAAATGGTTATGTCATCTTCTGTAGTCCTTTCAGCCTGAATGTATCTGTTTTTTCTGTTAGTGTGGTTTGCTGGGGCGAGAACCTCTGGAAATTTTGCGTCTTGCAGTTGGACTCTGGTACACAGAAAGAAGAGATCTTATTACAGCCTTACACACATTATTAAGGGTGCTTTATTTTTTTTATTTTCTCTTTAAGAGTACGTGTTATACTATTCTACCCTTCATTTCCTGGTTGTCATTACGTCTTTGGCATGTGCAGGCCGTTGTGCTTGATCAGGGACTTGAAGGGGATTTGGTGGCTGATATTCAAACGTACTTAGAAGACCTTGTAAAATCTGGTCTCAGGCAGCGGTTAATTAATTTAATTAAGGTGAGGCGTCTGTTATTCATAGTGTCATACCAGTAACTCATCCTTTTGCATCTGTTAAATAAGCGGTCTTATCTTTTATATTTTGTGGGTTCAGTCCGTTGAGTTGAAAAATATCATAAATTGGCATGATGTGTCTGCTATGAGCTAGAATATTCTTGTGAAAATAGAACATATAGCATATCGGAAAATGAAATATGATTAGCAATCTGAACTTTTGGTTGACAGTTGTGTTGTGCATCCAATGTTATCCTCACTACAAAGACTCTGGTATACCTCCCATATTTTTTCTCTACAAGCATTCAAGTGTTAACCGAAAAACTTCCTAGTTAGATGAATTTAGCCGGGCCCGAAAATAGGTGTGTTCACCATGTAAAAGACCGAAGAACGAGAAAATTATGTTATGTTTGCTTGAACACCTCACTCCACATTCATAAGCCCGGGTGTAATGATAAATATGTTAGGGTTGCTAGGTTGTTGTCTAGAAGTGGCACGTCACCTTTACACCTTAGGGTGCTATTCATTTTACAAGTGTGTAGTGAAAAATGTACAAGGGTTGCTAGGTTGTCGCAAAAGTAGCATAACACCTCAAAATATGGGTGTCAAATTTGGACGATTTTTGGCCATTGGCCGAGAGCCGGCAAAGAAGCTACTTCACAGTTTTATTAAGGGTAGTAGAATGCAATTTGGGATGTGGATGATTGCTCTTTGACGGTAGATCAACCGAGGCAGTGGTTGTGAATAGACTTTGCAAACGGGTCAACTGGGTCGGGTTCAGGTCGGGTCGGGTCACTTTCGGGTTATAAGAATCGGGTTGACTTCGGGTCAGGTTGGATCATTTTGGGGATTGCTATTTTCAACTTTTTTTAGGATATCGACTCGTTTTCTATAATAATAGTCGGCTCAGTTTCGGGTTAGCTCGGATCAATTTGGGTTACGGGTCAAGCTCGGGTCTTCACTTCGGTTGTCGGGTCGGGTTCGGGTTGGCTTATTCGGGTCGTGTCGGGTTTGGGTTGGCTTATTCTGGTCGTGTCGGGTCAGTTTTGCCATGTGTAGTTGTGAATAGTGAGAGGATTCACATCAATGTAATGTGTCGACAAGAGACTAGTCGGAGACAAAACATATGTATTGATCCCTTAAGGTTAGAAATTTCGTACTCGGGTAAGGATAAAGTCGTAATAGAGTGTGTAAAAAGTGTCTAAGCGTTAAAGTAGTATAAGGGATGAACTTCTAACTATCCTAAGAGCATATGCACCAAATTTTAGATTAGGTGCGTGCACTCGAAGCTATTTTTAGGAAGATTTGGAGGAGCTTGTTGAATGTGTCCCTATTGGTGATCAATTGGTTATTGGTGTGTGCACGTAAGTACTTATCAGGATGGTTTTGAGAGCATTCATAGTGTCTTTGGTTTTAGGGTGAGGAATGAAGTAGAAAACGACGTACCAAACTGTGGTTTGGGTATTATGAACACTTGGTGCGAGAAAAGAAAATTTCATCGGTGACTTATAGGAATGGAGGTCATGCGAGTTAAATTGATTCTTTTTTAGTAAGAAATGTTTGGAGGAAAACTAAAGTACGCAAGGTGATACTCTAAGCAGGAAAAGTTTTGTACCACCATAGGCTAGGACGGTTTTCTTGGTATATGAGAAATTATATATAGAGAAAGCGTGACATGCGAATCAAGTAATGGAAACATCAAAGCGGAACATGCAAGCATTTTTTTTTTGCCAAAAGCAATATTTGGTCTTGATTGAGCCAAGAGGGATATATATTCAACTTGGGATCAATTAGTGCATGGCATAAAGATGGTGGGGAGAGAAGTTTTATGGGAATCTTAAGGAAACATCCCATCGAGTAGGAACAAATGTGATAATGACCAAACACAAGTGTTGCAAAGTTTTGGGAAGTGCATAAGCAATGAAAAGTAGAAAGACGATAAACTAGCCACTAAATAGTAGTGTGTGATGGGAGGGCAAAAGTTAATCAATAATTGTATGCTTAGATTGGATATGAAAGGAGAGAATGATTTCTGAAAACTCTCTACTATTAGAGATAGAGTGAGATAGAGTGATAAGAGGTGTAGGGAGATTTAAACGCACAAAAGATACTAATCAAAGGGTTTTGGTTCACAAGTCACAATGAGGAAATAAAAGATAAATGGTGGTCATACTTTCATACCTTAAACAATGATTATTGGGTATGTACGCACCCTTCAGATCGTGATTAATCGAGACTTCACGTGTAGAAGTTAAGAGAAAAGTTGATGTTAAAATGACATGGAAAAAGATGGGACCGAAGAAGCTTAAAGGAGCATATGGTATAGCTATTAAAGTTTGGGGGTGTTTGGGGAAGAAATGAATCAAATGCGTAACCATGCTTTTCAATAAGATATTCACAACAATAATATGCCATCGACGTTGAGGAAGAGTGCTCTTTTCATATTATATAAGAATAATTGCGATGTTAAAGATCACTCTAATTATTGAGGAATCAAACGTATATTGATTGCATAGTCTTAGAAAATGTGTATATATCTCAAATGTTCAATTTGATATATCTTCAATATTCTCGACAATCTACAAGAGAAAATATAGTCATGTGGGATCTTGTTATTAAACTTTTATGATTTTTACGAATGCAAAATAAAAGATGTCGATGGTGTAAAACATGCCTTGCAAATGTGAAAAAGCAAATGGAGTGTTTGGTTATGAAGGGAGGGAGTACTAAAATTCATACTTCCTCCGTCTCTTAAAGATTGTCCCGTTTCATTAAAATACTACTCACATCTAATGAGAGAATGGGGATATCTTTGGACGGAGGGAGTATTTATTATATCCACTTTTAATATTTACAATATGAGTAAATTAAAAATTATTCCCTTCAAAGATACATTAATTAAAAATTACTCCCTTTTAATTTTTTTTTTAAATTTTTAACACCCAAAAAGATGTTAAAGTTCCAAATTTGCTTGCATCTGGAAAATCCGGTCAGATTATGTGTATGTTGACTGATATACCCTCCTCAAAATAACGACTTTCACCCTCCTTTCTTCTTTTTCCTTCATTTCAATCACATTTCTAATCCAAAAAAAGTCCCAAAAAAAACCTAAAGCGACAATCATCTTAATCCCCAAAAAAAATAATTCAAAATGATCAATATATAAGGAATGGGGAAAGAAGGGTAAGAAGGCAAGGGAGGGGTACTTTGGGTATGAAATGACCAAAATAAGACAAAAAATTCAAACTGGATGGAGTGAGTTGCCGGAATTAAGAAATGCAAGCAAATTTTGAACTTTTACATCTTCTTGCGTGTTAAAATTACTCCGTAAAAAATATTTTAAAGAGAGTAATTTTTAATTAGGGTATCTTTGACGGGAGTAATTCTTAATTTACTCTTACAATATTTAAACTTTAGAGTTTTAAAAGACTTGGAGATTACCACTTCGCTCGAAAAAAGCCTATTTTATTTATATATTGATGATTGATATTGATTGATTGATTTTATAGGAGCTTAATCGTGAAGAGCCGGCAGGTTTGGGGGGGCCCAATGCGGATAGTTTTATGGTTGATGCTCGTGGTGCTGTTGTGGAGCGGCGGTTAGTCGTGAGCCGAGAAAGACTCATCCTTTCTCATTGCCTTGTTTTGTCTGTTCTAATTGCGCGTCCAAGTAAGTGCATAAATTCTTGTTGTGAAGCTCAATTCTTATCCTCTTGTATGAACTAAACTAGAGTCCCAGTCTTTTAGAGTGTTTTCTTGTTGACATGGAATTTCTTTTGTTGAATAAAACAAATGGATCACCGGTTCCTTCTTGCGTGTGTGTTGAATTTTTGCCAGGCCCCAAAGACATTAAAGATATGCTCTCTCTTTTGAAAGATAATGCTGCTGAACTGAATGGCTCCGCTGATGTCTCTAAATATCAGGTACCTGGCGTTTTTGCTGTTTCAGTGTTATGACTTGTCTCAATTCTGCTTAACATCATTTGCCCATGTTTTCTTGCTTTGTCTATGGTGTTAATTTTTTGGTTTGAATCATGTTCCATTTGCGCAGATTTCATTTGGCATTCTATTTTCTCTAGTAATTGCATTTACTTCAGATGCTTTAAGCACTGTTCCAGAGCAAGTCTCTGTCCTCTCTAGTGATGTTGCCTTCAGACACGAATTTCAGGAAATTGTAAGATCCATTGTTCATATCTCTTCCTTTATATTATAAATATAGATGGATAATCTTCTTAGTCCAACGCTTGTTGGATTTTTGTCAGGTAATGATTTCTGCTAATGATCCAATTGTTGGCGGCTTTGTTGATTGTGTACGGCTTGCATGGTCAGTGCATCTAATGTTGGTACAAGAAGGAAATGCTGTGAGGGATTCTGTCTTAGCTTCTGCTTCAAGAGACTTTCAGAGTCTCAGTTCTTGTTTAGAAACCGTGTTCTCGAACAATGTATTTCAGTTTCTTCTGGAGAAAGTTCTTCACACCGCTGCTTATCAGGTTTTTTTGGTTAAATATAGTCAATTCGAAATTTTCATTCATGTTTTTGTATGCTTCTAGAAAACTACAATCTTTCTAAACATGCAGAATGATGATGAAGACATTGTATATATGTACAATGCTTACCTTCACAAACTAATTACTATCTTCTTGTCTGAGCCATTTGCCAGAGACAAGGTTAGTTTACCTCTTTCATTTCTACTATATAGTTAGGCTTCAGTTTGCATTTTGAAAGTTTCTGACATGCTCTCCTAGGAATAGTATTCTGTAACTCTTTTTTACAAATAGTATTGGATATTTTTATATTGTTAATGGACATCCATCTAGAAAAAGATACCAAGGGTGACATCTATACACAAAAGGAGAGAGCTGGATGATTAGGCTCGTAAGCTCTCATGAAGTCATGAGTAGTTGTATACTCTCTACGTACAAAGAAAACAAGTTTGCAACTTTGGTATTAGAAAGAAATGAATTTTTGTGCCTTTTCTGTTGTATTATGTGGTTGTGAGTAAATGAGTAATACATTTAATATTACCATGTACTTTTACATACTGTAACATTCGCACAGGTCAAAGAGGTGAAGGAGAAAGCAATGACAATACTAAGCCCATACCGTATGGGTGTACCTCATGGATTTTCTCAGTTTAATATCAGTTTTGACCATGCTGGTGAAATGAGCCGCCAGCCATTTATTTCTTTATTGGAGTTCATCAGTGAAATTTACCAGGTATATGTGCATCTTGGTTTTTTTTAGAATGTATCTTTAACCAATACAATAGTTCCAGATTTCTAGGATAGATAGCTGTAGTGTTCAGCCTTTCACAAGGCCAATGAAAGATTTGAGGTTTTTCAGCTGGGTAGATGTGGGCGCAAGAAGTGATTGTCCCCATGGTTTAGGCTAATAAGCTCTGTGTTCATTCAGATTTATGTAACTGATGGGCCATGGTGATTCAGTACATCTCTTCAGATTTTTTTCTAATACCAATTAAAATACGTGAACAGCCTATTTTGTCAAACAGCCTATTTTGTCAGCTGCTTATTTCTTTTGTTTTTTCTTTCCCTCCTTTTTTGACTGTTGCTTCCTTTTAGTACTTGTCGATAACTCTATTGGATGTATGTTTTTCCAGAAAGAACCAGAGCTTCTCTCAGGGAATGATGTTTTGTGGACGTTTGTGAATTTTGCTGCAGAGGATCATACTAACTTCCATACACTGGTTGCTTTCTTAAAAATGTTGGGGGCTTTGGTACGTAGAAAATACTTTTATTTTATTTTTATAAGGGTGATCTTTATCGTGTTCACCCTCTAATCTGCCCATTTGGTGCAGGCTTCTAATCAAGAGGGTGCGTCAAAAGTTTTTGAGCTGCTTCAGGGAAAATCTTTCCGTTCTGTTAGCTGGGCGACTATGTTTGATTGCCTATCTATATACGCGGACAAGTTTAAGCAGTCTCTTCAGAGCTCTGGCTCATTGCTACCAGAATTTCCTGAAGGGGATGCAAAAGCGTTAATTGCGTATTTAAGCGTTCTTCGTAAGGTTTGTTACCGCGAATTTGATTATTATTAGAATATTCATTACCATTTTCAGCCTCTGTTTTCTATCTTTGATTGATTCTAAGATCCCAATTACTCTGTGTACTGTATTATCTGGTGTTGGAAGTGTTTAACAAACTCTGGATGCCATATATTTTGAGAAATTGTTTGCATAGTATTTTTGGTTGGGAGTCGTATCATTTTAATATTGACAAGTGCTTGCTTGACCTCTCCTTTTGTTTGTCTTCTTTTTTCTTCTGATGTGTATTGAAGAGATTTTACTATTCCATGATCTTGTGTTGGCCTATCCAAATATCGGATTGCAGGTTGTGGAATATGGGAATCCTGTTGAAAAGAAAAACTGGTTCCCTGATATAGAGCCATTGTTCAAGCTCCTTAGTTATGAGAATGTACCTCCGAGTCTCAAGGTTGGCTGTTCCTCCTTTGGGTTATTGTGTCATAAAGCAAAATTTATTAGATGATTTTTGTCTGTTTAATGCTGACATAATGTATACAGGGTGCCTTAAGAGATGCCATAACAACATTCATCCAAGTTTCTCCGTTGATGAAAGACACAATATGGTGTTATCTTGAGCAGTATGATCTGCCTGTGGTGGTCGGAGCTGAAGTTGGAAACAATACACAAACTGGTGCTACTCAGGTTTGCTATTTTTGTATGCCCTCAGGTTATGAATGTATAGTGCACAACTTGAATACATAGTTTCGTTTGATGTACTTCGTTATGTGTATGCTTTTGCAATTGGTGAAACTTGAGTAATTATACATTGTAGCAGGTATAGCTGTTGTTAGCCACCTGATTCTCTTGTAGCCTGTTTGAGAAATCGCCAACTTACCCGAAGAACCCATTAAAGAACGATAAACCATGTTATGCTAGCAGTTATCATAAGTTTGTCATAACTGTCATTCACATTGTCTTTCCATGCTTATCAAAATTGATTCAAGGGTGGTTTTATGTAATTGACAGGTTTATGATATGCAGTTTGAGTTGAATGAAATTGAGGCTAGGAGAGAATGTTATCCTTCTACAATTTCGTTCATTAATCTTGTCAACACTCTTATTGCTGAAGAAACTGATTTCAGTGATAGAGGCCGTAGGTAAGAAATTATTTGTTCTCCTTCCAGGTTACCTCTGACATGTTCCATTTTCAGGCTTATGTTGAAGCTGAATGGTACTTTCTGGTGCTTGCAGGTTTGTTGGTATATTCAGATTCATATATGATCAAGTCTTTGGGCCCTTTCCTCAAAGAGCTTATGTGGATCCTTCTGAAAAGTGGCAGTTGGTAGTGGCTTGTCTTCATCATTTTCGAATGTAAGTGGTCTAATATTTGCAGGCCTTTGGTCATATTGATACGTAGTGGGCATTGGCAATCAAAAGAATCTGAATAGGAGATAAAGAACCCTCAAAATAAACGTAAAGGTTCAGAGGACTAGAAGCTCTCTGCAGTGAAATTTAATACTTCTGCCTTAGCCCGAAGTGCAGTTTTTGGTGATTGTTTGGTGCATATTTGCAGGGTTCTAAGCAAGTATGAGATAACAGAAGAGGATACTGAAAGTGTTAGTGACAGACCTCAGATTTCAACAGTGCAGCAAGCTGGTCAATATCAACTGAACATTCCTGTTGTTGAGCTTATGAAAGTATGCATTTTTCTATGGTCTCCATTCTTTTGATTGATCCTAATTAAGTGTGGTTTCTTTGTTAGAAATTAGTTCGACGGCTTAAAGCGTATGACCTAGATAGCTAGGTAGCACTAACACGGATGCGGACACAGACATATCTGACACGTGATACGACGGTCAAAATTTTTTAAGACACGGACATGGCAAAGAAATAGGGTTATTTAACGAGAATAATACGAACTATAGGGCGTCTTCCCAAAATAATACCAAGTTACGTATTATTGGACAAGTTAACCCGGAACAGTATCAATGACGTATTTTTCTCATATTAAATGAAATTGGTATTATTTTGATAAGACGCCCTATAGTTAGCACTATTCTCGTTAAATAACCCAAAAAAATATACATATTGAAATAAAGAAAATCTGAAAGTTGTTATAACTAAAATCTATGTTTGGTTACTTAAAATATGCAGTATCGTGAAATTACAAAACAAGAATCAATTTTTTTTAAACCTAAGACTTAAATATCAATTTTTTTTAGTTACTCCTTCGTCTCGGTCATTTGTTTACCTTTGATTAAAATATGTCTCACAAATAATATAAAAGGTAAACGAATGACGGAGACGAGAAGAGTAATTATTTAATCTTATTTTTAAAGATTATAGTGTCAAATAACTATTAATATACTCCCTCCATTTCATTGAAAGATTCCACTTAAAAAATGGCACATTTTTTAAGGATAATAATAAAATATTCAAAAGTAGAGAGAATGTAAAGTAGGTGGGCCGTAGGTGGGCCATTTATGTAAGAGAGAAAAGTGATATCAAAAAAGAAAGTGGAAGATTTCAAAGAAATTTACGAAAAAGGAAAAGTGGAAGCTTTCAATGAAACAGAGGGAGTAATAACAATATAATTACTCGTATTAGTAATAGTTCTATAACAATAATTGTGGTTATTATATTTTTTCGAGTATTTAATTTATTCTGCCTATCAAACGTGGTGGGATGCAGAACTAATTTGTTAGTAAAAAGAAGTCAAGACAAATCAAATGAATCACAAAACAACTAATCTGACATTGAAACTAATTTTAAAGTCAAGGTGAAACTTGACCTTGACTATAGTTCATTTCCTCTTGCATCATTTTTTAATCAATCTTCTTTGACCTCCAATTTAACTTCTAAAGAACATCATTCACCCTATTCAAACCACTCCCACAAACTCCATCATAAACTCTTCGGAAACAAATAAATAATGGTCCTTCACTCCTTCATATAAAAGTGTGTCAGACACGTCTCTAAATACCATGGATGGTGTCCGACACTTCTCTAAATATCATTGACCGTCTCACGTACATGTCCAAATAAAAAATATTAAAAAAATTGGACATGGTTTTATAGGTGTCCGACACGTTTTATCGTGTGTCCGAAGTGACCTAGGTCGTGAACTTCTGGATGGGAGGGTGGAAGTGGGTCAAACTAAATAAGGTGGGATTAAGAGGAAAAATGGGTGGTGACCCAATTAACTTGACACTTGCTTGGGGATGGTCTAAGAGTGTGAAATGGTTGGAGACGGGAGATGTAGTAATACATGAGACTTAATAAACCAGTAAATTTAACTGAGCAGCAGTAACTATTGCTTAACCGATTTCCAATATTTGAAAGGAGCTTATTAGACAATAGTAAAACTGTAGTCCAGAAACAGAATTAATCTCAGTGTGATCTCTTGAAACATGACCACACTAGTATTATTTGATTCTTAATAATTGTAATGAGGAAGTGCATTTAGTCCCTGGTGTGCTTTATAAGATTAGAGAAGCTTGTCATTTTGCAATTATGCTTAACGTTACAGTACCTAGGAGCATGAATGGGGACCTGACTTTGAATCATTAAATGTTTCCCCATCTACTTAGTGTTATGGTATTATGGTCGCACTTTATTTGTTACGAGTTCCTCTTATGATAATGTGTAAGCTCTTTTGCAGGATTTCATGAGTGGCAAAACCGTATTTAGAAACATAATGAGTATTCTGTCACCTGGTGTCAACACTATCATTGCTGAGCGAACTAGCCAAATCCATGGGAGCCTTATGGAGAAAGCTGTGCAGTTATCACTGGAGATCATACTTCTTGTTCTGGGGAAAGATTTACAACTTGCCGATTTTTGGCGCCCCCTTTATCAGGTTATTTTGTGCCAGGTTTTTTTAAGTGGTTGTCTGTTTTCGATTTTTTTTTTCAAAGAAAAAAATTACTTATGAAAATGATATAAAGGTGATTAAACATAGTTTAATTACATTGATTCGATAATCATAATTACCCTTGAATGAGTTATTTTTTTGGATCAAATAATAAGATTTAATTTTTTTTTCAAAAGTTTTGTAATCATCATTTCATACTTGATAGGATACTCCTCCCAATCCATTCTAAACTACCCACTCTTCATTTTGGACAAATTGATTCCAAACTACCCATCCCATTTTTGGTTGAAATAAAGTCCTCACATCCAATATTTTATTGTTATACGAGTATATACTTATGTATTTCTCTTTCCTACACATTCCATTACGCACTTAGAGTATCCACAATGGAGGACCTCAAAAATAAGTTCTTCCAATTCTCCATCATTTTTCACTAAATCTAAGAACTTTTTTCCTCAATGGAAGAACTTTTTTTTCCCCTTATTTGCGACTCGCATACAATTTTCTTATCTCTATCAATAATTCTTCATTTTTTATTTTAGTCTAAGAACATGGTTCTTAAATAAGAACTAGGTTCTTATTTCATCAACCCTAATAACCCTCACAATGGAAGAACTTTATTTTTAAGTTCGGGGTTTAGGGGTATATTTTTTTGGTGATTTTTTTTATTTGTAATCCATGTTGCAAACTTTATGATGTTTTTTCTGAGATTTGTTTACGATTCAATTGTTGTATAAGTTTGATTAATGTTTTTTTTTAAAAAAAGGATTAATTGCAAATCACCCTCTTTAAATTACTTCGTAGTTTTTTTGTGAAACACCCCCTTTTATAACTAATATTTTGATACACTCCTTTTATGGCAAAAAATAGACATCATTCCTCGACCATCTTTAAACAAAAGACTATTATCACTTACGTGGTTATGCTCAATCACTATGCCACTTGTGCCTCCTCCACTCCCTCGACACAATTTGGAAGACGTGAATAATGAATGGAATTAAGTTATGAACTCGGTTTTGTGTTATTGTAAACCACAAGCCTTTGTTGGTCTACTGGGTGAATCTCAAGGCTTGTTGATCTTTTTTGTGGATCTCCCTTGTTTTATGATGTACTATACAAATGACACGTTGTATGACACTTCAATTACAGTATGTTTTAAGGCTAATATAAATGTTGAAGCATATTAGCTATGTTTGACTGAGGACTGGTGTGTGAAAATTTATTATTAGAGTGCCTTTGTGGGTGAATGTTAAGGTTAAAATGTCAACTTTTTTTTGCCATAGATTGTATAGTGTTTTGCAACATATTGGTTATAAAAGGAGTGTTTTGCAAATAATCCTTTTCTAGATGATGTTGCCTTTTTTTAATTCATCGTGTCTTTATTAATTAGATAAGTAGAACCACCTATTTCATAAGTAGTCTCAGAGTCTTGGTGGAAAAAGTGAAATTAATTTGTTGCCCCTTAGTTTCTCTTTTTGGATATAGGGATCCTGGTTAATGGGCTACTAGAGTTGCTGTTTGGTATGGTGTTATATTTAGTTTATACCCAGAAAAGCTCTCTTCTAAGATCTTCATTCTCCTTGGTATTTTTAGTTTGATTGGCGATGCCTTCTTTTTCCTTTTCCATAAAATGACAATATTCACGCCTTTTTTTGCCTGTTGTTTACTCTTGTAGTTGTGTTTTGTATATGGATTGGGACTGAAAATTTGGAAACCAGTACAAGTAGTAGGCGTGTGGTCCAAGTGATATTTTCTGTATAGGAGTTAGACTTCTGGTCTTACTGTTGTGCTTTGCTTTCTTATCTAATCTTAAGCAGCTTTGCCAAGGTTCTTTGGCCTTTATTCTTTTTCTGCATTGTTTACTGCTTCGCCTTTGACTGAAGCTGCAGTTGAAGTTGTAGGAGTTATGGTGGAGTGGATTTATTAGACTTGTGATACATCCATGAGATCTGCTATATTTGTAATGAACAGTGTAGGACTGAGTAACTGGCCTTTCTATTAATTACCCTGTTTTTTTTTCAGTGTTATTTCTTCATAAAAACTTGTTTCATTGATCAAAATTTGAGATTTTTCTCTGATTCAATTTTTTATTCATCTATTGCATAGCCTTTGGACGTGATTCTTTCTCAAGATCATAACCAGATTGTAGCCTTGTTGGAGTACGTGAGATATGATTTGCAGCCACTTATACAGCAATTTTCCATCAAGATCATGAGTGCTTTGAGGTAAGGCTTTCATTTATGATCTATCATCTTTTCGTGGACCTGTTTTATCCTTTTTATACTCAGATTAAAAAGTAGTGACCCCTTAGAATTTGAGCTGGCACCTAAATGTGGAATAATTTAGCTGTTAATTTGAGGTTTATTCCTTTTCTGTGTGCCACATACCAGTCCCCAACAATTGAGTTATTGTTCACTTTCCATTGTTTCAGCTCTCGTTTGGTTGGGCTTGTTCAGCTGCTGTTGAATTTTAATGCTGCTACCTCCTTGGTCGAGGACTATGCTTCATGTCTAGAGATACGATCTCAGGAAACTCAGAAGATAGAAGACGTCAGTAATGATCTAGGTGTACTTATACTTCAGGTGATATAGATAATAATTATGTAATCATTATCTGTTAACGTCTTGAGGTTAAGCATTGCATATTTACCATTTAATCTTTGCTTTCAGCTTCTGATCGACAATATTAACAGACCGGCGCCAAATATCACCCATCTGCTTCTTAAATTTGATTTAGATACACCAATAGAGCGTACAATATTACAGCCCAAATTTCATTACAGGTTTGAGAGCTTCTTGGTTCAACTTTGTTTATTGGACTTGGCAGTCAGTTTGCTCATGAATGTTGTCTGGAAGTGCAGTTGCTTAAAAATTATTTTGGACATGCTGGACAAGCTTTTAAAGCCAGATGTGAATGCGTTACTCCACGAGTTTAGCTTTCAGGTTCGTATTTAGTCTAGCATTCTTGATCATTGAAACCTTTCATATTTGTCTGCATTCGGTCTTACTTGTCTTGTCCCATCTGCAGCTCCTTTATGACTTATCTATTGATGAACTTACATCTAGTCCAGTTATGGATCTTCTGAGTAATAAAAGATACCACTTCTTTGTAAAGGTATGCATCTCATTGTTTTCTCATTCTTAGTGTTCTTTGATCTAAATGTCGCATCCTACAATCAGTAAGATATTTGGTATTCACTGCAGCATGTAGATACTTTAGGCGTTGCCCTGCTGCCGAAAAGAAATAGTGCACAGGCTTTGCGAATCAGCTCACTCCATCAGGTAATATTATTGATAATTTATTAGGAAAATATTGAAGTAATATGATAAAGTAACTAGAGCCAACAATGACCCGTTCCAAACCCTAGTTGACCCGCACGATTAATTGACCCGAAATGACATGATCCAATAGCGACCCGACCCAAAAGGAATGCTGACCCGATACAACTCGAACCCAATATGACCCGACCTGACTTGAACCTACCCAAACCCGCCCCGCCTGATTGCCACCTCTAATCACCGACTCTTGAATAGAGTTACGCTTCCCCTCCCTAATATCTGCTCCATTTCTACCCTCCTTGCCAAATTCCTTCTCATGACTTAGCATTGCATGTATTTTTCTTCCCTGGGACAAACCTGTCAGGGAATGCTAGATTGCGTAGAGTAGTAGACACAGCGGCCGTAGCAGGAGAATTATAATAAAAACTTTTGTTTAGAGAGGAATGGAGGAACCTTAACTACTCTGAAACTGACTAATGAGACATGAAGTTCAACTCAAGAAAATACTATGTTTATTTTAATGGGGTACTTCATGAATCTAGATATTATGTCTTCTTTTTCAGAGAGCTTGGTTGTTGAAGCTCTTGGCAGTGGAGCTGCATTCAGGAGATATGTCAAGTTCCAATCATCATGAAACATGCCGTAAGATCCTTGCTTGTTTATTTGGAAAGGCTACAGATGATGGGGAGGGTGATCAAGATATTGCCTCTTCCTTTGCACTACTGAATGGAAATGAAAGTACTGGAACGGGATCAGTTCTTAAAACTAAGGTACATGCTATTCTCTTCACAACCCGTTGTTTAGATTTATATCCACTAATGAAATAGCCATCTGCGATGGACGAACTTGACTCTATAAAGTAGATATTGGCTACATGGGTACATGCTAATAGTAATTTCACCCTTGAGAAGACATCTGTTTGGTTTATTTGACAGTCTGGCTGGTGTGAACTGCTAAAAATTAGTAATTGGTGGATGCTAATCTGTCACTTTGTGCACAGACTCAATTTCTTCCCTGGAATTTATTGAGCTTAGAAGCCTTCATTAGTGGCGAGTGTTTTCTATTTCAAGTTTCTCGACACGATCCTTTGTGTTTGGACAGTTCTTTTGTTGCATTTAACTAATTTTAAAAATCACTTTTGGTTTTATGTGCATAATACCATCTCACATGTACTTTTCACGCTCCTTCAGGCATTAGAACTACTCGATGTCATTCAGTTTCAACCACCTGAGGCCATTATGGACTACTCACAAGTTGTGGACAATGTGAAATGTAGTTTGCTGGTAAAGCCTACTAATAATTATGTTTGATTTCATTTACTTTATCTTTTGGATTTCTTCGTAAATAGATAACTGGGTTTTTTCTCCACAGGTTGAAGAAATACTTCGAAGCTCTGCATCTGAAAAGGGTGGTGTATATCATCACTCAGAGCGAGGTGACCGACTTATTAATCTTGGCTCATTTCGAGATAAACTCTGGCAGGTTTGTGATATAACTTTTATGGCCCATGGTTATTGTTTTATTTTAAAAAAATTGGTAGTTGTTTTGTGTTGCACCTTTTCTACACACTATCTACTCTATTTTCTGTCTGAAACATTTCTTGTGCATAGTATGACACGGTTTCCTGTTTTGCTAGTTGGGTGCCTTTAGCAATGAACTGGAGCTTAATGATTTAAGAGAGATGATTCAGCGATTGCTGAGGTGGGCTTGGAAATACAATAGAAACCTTGAGGAACAAGTGGCACAACTTCATATGCTTACTGGCTGGTCTCAGATTGTTGAGGTTTTATTCTGTGTTTTTTTTTTTGTATTTTATTTATGTATTTTGTTTTTGTTATAAATTGTGGGTAGGAGTGACATTTCTTTTTGCGATTTGTTCGAAAAAAGATTTCCTTATAACTTTCATATTAGTTTTTGTTGGATCTCATGAAGAACTGGCCTTGATAACACTGTCTTGTCTTCGTATTGCAGATTTCTGCTTCAAGAAGATTTTCATCCCTTCAAAATCGAACTGAAATTTTGTTTCAGTAAGTAACATTTAAATGACTATGGCTATGATTATCTTAAGTTTATCATTCTGTGATGGTTATTTGTATTGGTAGATTGCTTGATGCTACATTGAGCGCTTCTGCATCACCTGACTGTTCACTTAAGATGTCGCTTTTGCTGACACAGGTATTCCTAGTCGTGTAAGTGATTCCTATTTCATGATGAATCTTTGTAATGTTGTTGAAACTCTCTGCGCTTCGTTATCTCTAGGTTGCCCTCACATGTATGGCCAAGCTCCGGGATCATAGATTCTTATACCCAGCCGGGTTAAATTCAGATGCTATTGCGTGTCTTGATGTCATCATGTTCAAACAGTTATCAAACGGAGCTTGTATCTCCATATTATTTAAACTTACTTTGGCTGTACTGAGGCAAGAATCATCAGAAACTTTAAGGAGAAGGTATGGTTCTCTTCCGGTGGTTGTATGCTTTTACTCTTCCTGTGTGGAGTCAGAACTAATAAAGTGCTACATATATCAGGCAGTATGCTTTGCTGCTTAGTTACTTCCAGTACTGTCAGCATATCCTTGACCCAGATGTTTCGAGGAGGATGCTGCAGTTACTGCTTGGTACAGATAACAATAATGAAGAATTAGACCTGGGGAAGGTACATAACTGATCACTCATTGGCTATTGCTCTTGTCTCCATTTCTGTAGCTTGATTCCAAGTTTGGCTTTGATAAAAAATCTTGCTTGACAAAACTATTCTTTTCCCAGATTGACAAGGAGCAAGCAGAACTGGCTAGGTCAAACTTCTCTATATTGCAGAAAGAGGCCCAAGCTATTCTTGATTTGGTAGGTTGCCAGCTTGAAAAAACTTGTCATATTTAGTTGTAGTAATAGAGTATGGAAACCTGTACATATCTTTTTCAGGGCCTGTCGTCTTTTTACAATTGATTATTAGATGAGCACTTTGGAGGGGCAGTGATTTTATTTTTTTTGGCACAAAGTTGAAAGTTACTAGTTTTTGCCTATTAAAAGTCAGGTCCCGTTTGGCTCAATATCAATATACTTACATTTGCACCAAAAAAAAGTATGTCCCGTTCTTTCTGAAAGGAGTTGAACTGAATTTAAATTGAAGAGGCTTGACTTAATCTGATTTAACTTAATTGGGCTAAAGTACACTGAAATGAACTGAGTCAGCTGAATTGACCAAGACAAACTAAAATTAATGGAGCTAAACTTAACTAAATTGAAAAAGGATGAACTTAGTCTGGAAAGAACAGGACATGTACTTGTTATCCCAAGTTAACTCGCTATGACTCAAGTCACTACGTATTCATCTCTTCCAAAAGCTGACATTTCTATCTTCACGTGCTACTTGATTTTTTTTAGTTAAGTTCTCTTGTTTCATGCTTTTGCGGAGTTGGATTTGAAAATATAGATTGTTCTCTCAATTTATAGGTCATAAAGGATGCCACCCAAGGGAGTGAATCAGGGAAGACAATATCACATTTTGTTCTAGATGCTTTAATATGTGTGGATCATGAGAAATTCTTCTTAAATCAACTCCAGAGCAGAGGCTTTCTAAGATCTTGCTTGATGAGCATCAGCAATTTTTCTCACCAGGTTTGTGTTCCATACTTCCATGTAGCCTGCTGTCCTTTTGACCAGATCTGCTATGTGTTTACATTTCCCAAGGTGGCACACTGGCACCACGGGAGAGATTAAATAGGGGAAACAGGGAAAAAGGCAGGTAAATGTGATGTGCTGGCTTAAAAGATATCCTAAAGTTTCAGGAATTATGTGTCCGACATGCCGATATATGTCCGGCACCGACACGTGTCGGCGAGTCTGAGTAACGTATACTCTTAACTACTATGCCAACATCAGATGTTGTCACAAGCGTATCTTGTGCTTGAAGAAAGGTCTCTTGGCTTGTCACAATATGAAGTTAGCGCTGTAGAACTTTGTTTTCTGTGTTCATGGAGAATTTGGTAAGCCATGAAGATTTATTGCAAGGACTATAAGGTTAGATAGTTGTCTATTAGTGGTCTGAGGTCTCTGTGACAAACCGGACTTTCCTTGCTCCTTTTAGTACCAGTTGCCTTTGGTTCGGAAGGATACTCAATTGGTTCTTGAATGATCCTCCCAACCCACGACTGTGTAATGGACACATGGGTAGGTTGTTGAACATCTCCTGATAGTCTTCTTTTTTGGACAACGGTACTAGCTTATGGACTTTACTAGTCAATCCTGTTGGTATGGTTGCATAATTTCAAGTTTTAATTGGGTGAATTGATCTCTGGCAGTTGATTTCAATAGTTCACTACGCTGAGTTGACCGATAAGGTTTTACATCATTGTATTGCCATTCATATATGATCCTGTTGCTTTTTAGGATGGTCGGCGTGCTGTGGAGGCATTGCAGAGAGCTTGTACACTTGAGGCTGAACTTGCTTTGGTGTTAAGGATCAGTCACAAGTACGGAAAGGCTGGAGCCCAGGTTCTATCGTCCATGGGAGCCTTGGAACATTTGGGTTCGTGCAAAGCATTGCATATGCCAATGAAGGTATTTTCTGTTCTGTAAAGTTTACATCAGTATTTCGCTATTTTTTTGTCTTTGCTTCCTGACATATCTGTCACTGTAGGGAAGTTTTAAACGGATGGAAGCTAGGTTTGGAAAAGAACTCACTCTTGATGTTAACAAGCAACAAGTGATAGTTGCCCCCGTGTTGAGATTAGTGTTATCTCTGACCTCATTGGTTGATGCAGCTGATTACTTTGAGGTCTGTAACTATCTTTTCTGCATTTGCTATGTTGGTCAATGAGTTTGTTAGCTCTTACTGAGTCCTAACTATCAGTCAAACATGTTTCAACCGGTCAACCCCCAAATCGAGCATATTGGCCTTTTGAAATATAATCAATTTTGGATGCTTAGATAGGTTTTAGATATGATGATCTTTTTTGCCATTTCCCTAATTTGCATGACCTTTATAACATATGGAGAATGAGAACAAAGTTAATTTTGATTAGTCAATTAAATTTCATTCAAGTTCATTGCCTATGTAGCAGGCTGGTTTGTTTTCTTCCCCTGCCTTCGTGCTGTCCCTTGATTGCTCTTAGGCGTTCTTTAAGTTGGTGCTACATAGTGTAAGTAGATTACAGGGATCCGTTGTCATGGAACTCTTGTTAAGGATCCCTGTCTATTCAATTGCCTGGCATTATCTTTTAAAGTAATTATGTTGTAGTTAAATTAGATTATCGGATTCAATAGTCAACACATTGGGGTTGTAGCTTGTCTGAGATTAAATATGTGCTCGTCTGTGCTCGTATGACAACTGTAATCTATTGCCTCCATCCCACTTTTAGGGTCGTGCTTCTTCCTAACGAGCCTTTACTCAATCCTAACGAATTTTTCTATGTTTTTCCCATTATACCCTTATATAAGCTTTACCTTTTACATTGAGAATCAACCTCGTTTCTTTCTTTTTTGCTCCATCAATTTAGATAATCAATCGTTCCCGAATTCGATTATGACTTTTAATTCAATTATCGATGATATAAAATCGATTATTTATTTACCAAATTGTTTGATAATTGTTTAGGAATTACAAAATGATTACGCAACAAAAAAAGAAAAAACAAACCATAAGAAAAAAACAACAAATAACACAGGAAGAAAAAGGAAAAATTAAATAAAAAAAATAATTTAAAATAAAAAAAAAAGGAAAAAGGGAAAAAAAACCCAACCCTCGTGTGCTTTCCCAGTTTCCCCCTCCCCTGATCCCCACCCCCACCACACCACGACACCCCACCGACCCACCCGACCCGCCCACCATCCAGCCACCCCACCACCCAACATCGACTCCGACCCGAACCCCACCCATCCCTCCACCGCCCACCGCCCAGGCACCACTCGACCCACACCTCCGACCCGACCCCACCCAACCCCCGCCGTGGCCGCCGACCTCAGCCCCTGTCGAGTCAACTCCAGTCATCTCAGCCACCGATTGGTGGTTCATGGTGCGTATATGGGCAGGTGAATTTTGAGATTTATTCAGAGAGAAAAACAACCCTAAACCTTTTGGATGGAGTGAAATGAGAGGGATAAAACGGTAAAATATCGTTAGGATTGAGCAAATGCTCGTTAGGAAAAAGTAATTTCGCACTTTTATTCTCCTTATTTCCTTATTTGTATATCCTAAATTTATTGCATCCTTTCCAAATATACTCCCTCCGATTCTTATGATTCGCAACGTTTACTATTTGCACAAATAATAAGGTTGTGAATGGGGATGGTGGGTCTCACCAATAAAGTAAAAAACTAACACAAACAAAAACCTACCTATTGTAGAAATGTAGCAAACCTAATGGATTTGCCGTATATGGAATATGTTGCGAATCGTTTAGAGTCGGAGGGAGCAATAACTAAAAATAGTGAACTTCCAATTATACCCCTAGATAAATGAGCTTCACATTCCCATCTTACCGTTTACTTCCATGTTTGAAGTAATTAGTCAAACGTGTTACTGGTATATCCTACTATTTCTTAGATGGATGGGGCAACTTGTTCTTAGATTAGTTCAACTTTGCGGATAATACGTGAAGCACATATGTAGAGTAAGTGCAACAACACTTGTTTATTTTTGTATTTTTACTATGTAGGTGAAAAATAAAATTGTTCGAGAGGTCATCGAGTTTATCAAAGCCTGTCCTGCTCTGTTTGACTGGGCTCTGCATGAAAACATTTCCGAAGCTAGCGAAATGGTGATGGAACTTATTAATCTTGTCATTGCCATATTGAGTAAGGTAAAGATCATATCATTTCCTGTCTTACCAAATCAGATATATTACATAATTTCGTGAGTAATATGTTACTTCAACATTTCATTTAGTCAATTTTTTGTGTACTCGACACTACGCGTCCAATACAAAACAGACGTGTTCCATTCGTCGAAATGAGACACAATATTTCCCTTGATTGATATCTTTGGGTTTAATTTCAAAAGCGTCAAAGTAGAGAAAAAATAGAATGGACAAAAAGATAAGGATGTAAAATAGAACACTTTGGGTGGAAACATGAGGAGGCAAGTGCCCACTTAATACAAAGAGGATAATGTGGTTTCATGATCTTTTTTTATCATTGTTTGGTCATGGCTAGTTTCATTAATTTACGGAACTTGTCGTGCCTGTGTCTAACTATTGGTCCAAGACACTTGTTTGATCACAAGCAGAAGTTGTTTTAGTTTTTGAAAAGTACCCTCTCCGTTCACTATTTTTTGCCCCATTTCAATAAAATATTCATGAAATGGGGCGAAAAATAATGAACGGAAAGAGTAGTATTGACTCTTCTTCAGTGAGTTTAAGGAACATAGTTTTTTTTGGCGTGTGTGGTGGGGGCGGGGCGGGGCGGTCTTAGTATGTTATTTATGCATGTGAGTTTTTGTTTTTGTAAAGATATGCATGTTACTGTTTTGTGCACCATCCCAAGTGCTTGAGATGGACACTAGCCGCTACCCCCCCGGTTCCATTTGATTAAAATATACCTCACATATACTAAACAAATGTATAGAATCAAATGGAACTAAGGGAGTATTGGAGCTGTACTAGCTGTCTGTGTTTTTTCTAATTTAATAGTTTGCAGTCTGAGTATGAAAATAAAAACCTAATAGTATGTTAGGGTAGCCTAGTAGTTAGTCGAGTATAGCTAAGAAGTTAGTTAAATAATGACGTGGCAAGTTGCTGCATGTTACCTAAAAGAATTTAGAACATACAAGCTGTTGAGCAACCAACTATAGATACATTGCAGAGTCTGTAATATTCATAAAATACAAATCAATACAAAGGTCTTGTTACATTTCTCTCTCAAACACGTCTCTCTACTCTTTCATCAAGTCTTCATGTGTTCGTTTGGGTTGAGCTGGCTCCCTTGATCAGCCATTAGAGGAGGCCTTGCAGTTGGAATTGAGCTTACTGCAACATAGTAAGAAAAGAGTCAAGTAGATACTGCAAATTAAAATATTTTTCATTGTTGGTTCACTATTTCACTTAAGTTTGTTTCAGAACATTTAATCACTTTCTACATGCGGCAACTTCAAATATGATTTTTGTGTTGTCTTAGGGTGGAAGGAGGAGCTTGTGATATTTGGAAATTTTGTTTCACTTCTGTGAAATTTCTATATTTACCCAAGAAATTATGCACATGACAGGATGTTTTGAAATCTTGTTTCATTTCTGTAAAAAAAGTTACAGTTACTCAAGATTTTGTTAACATGACTGGGGAACATTCTAAATTCCACAAGTCTATCTATCCTTCTATGTGTGTCTATTGCAACCATTAAAAAAATTAACTTGGGTTATAAAAGCCTGCTGCTGACAACTGAAGTACCCAGCCCAGCTATATGGTACTCGTGAGTTGTGAGGAATTTCAATTGTTGTTCAATTCTTATCCCAAGTTCTAATTGCAAGTTTCACGGCTCACATTTCTTCAATCATGCAGACCTGGCCATATGAAGAGAATGACGAGTACGGATTTGTCCAAGGCCTTTTCCGTCTGATGCATGATTTGTTTTCACAGGATTCTGAGTCATTTTCTTCTTCCTCTTCATCACAGTCTCCTGTGGTAAATGCTCACTTGCCAGCTGAAATATTTACAATGTGCTTCACTTTTTTTTTGAGCACTCGCAATATTAACGTATAATAATCAAATGCTTTTCTACCTGAGTATTCAGAGCCGAAGGAAGCTTGAACTCAAGAAATTTCATATAGGATTCAGGTTGAGCTCATACCTCTATTTTCAAGTCACCAAGAAATCTCTTAGGATGCAGGTAGATTTTTAAAGCTTATGCTGATATTGTCTACTTCAAATATGTTAATCTGATGCTGTTGTCGTTCTCTTCTTTACTGACCTTTGTTTGTCTTTTGTCCTTGCAACTCTGTTCCCTTCAAAAAGGTTACTGATGATCATTCTGCTTTTCGTAAGAGTGGTGGAAGGCAACAACCAACATTGATATTGCTATGTAATTTTCTCCACACCGTAACAAATTCCCTTGAAAGGGCTGCTGATGAGAAATCTTTGTTGCTTAATAAGGTTTGAGATAAAGCCCCTGCCCTTCTATGACTCTTGTTGTCCTTTGCTTCCTTGAAAGGACCTGCTAGTTAACCTGTTTAACACTTTCTGTTGATTTCTAGATTAAGGACATAAATGAACTATCACGACAAGAGGTGGATGACATAATTAACACATTTGCTGAGAAGGCTCGAGTTTCACCGTCAGACAACACAAACACAAGGTAAGGAACAATTGCGTATATATCTTTCTCTGAATAGTATGATGAAGGATAAGTCCTTCAATTAGGTCTTTTACATTTTAACATTGTAATTTTATCAGTTTAGTGCCTAACTACGTGTTGAAGTGTTGCTCACATAACTTCATTAATTTTAAAATAAATGGACATGCTCAACGGACCGTCTTGACCAACAAAGTGGACATGACATGACATGTCACTCTTTACAAAATTTATGAAAGATTGAAACTATGAATTTAAAAAGTTTTACAAATTCACAGAGATAAAATTCACAAAATTTGCAAAATTTTTGTTGCTTCTATGGCTAACACTTACCCACTAATTACCCCCACGTGGGTCCTCTTTTATCTCCATTTCTTTCTGTTGTTGGATGTGTCAGTGTCCAAACCTGGTGTGTCGGGCACATGTCTACCGCGTGTCCGCCTGGAATCTGCTGTGTTTGAGTAACACATGTTTGGTATCATTAATAGCTACGGATGTTCATATTTCGACAAAAGTCTTAATCAATATTTGTCTGCGTCAAATTTTTTATATCCAAATATTACATAATGCTCTTTATATTGTGGTGGTACCTGTAACCATGGTTCAAAATCTCGGCCGCGTTAGAATCCTCTCTCATAGGTGTATCGATTTTTCACTCCACCGACACAAGATATCTCCCCATAAATCACCGATATCCTTCCACAATGGCCGATTTAAGGACCGATTGCACCGTTACCCCGACTATGACCGATACTGATACCGATATTTTGAACCATGCCCATAACAGCTACCTTTATTGCACACCGTGTAAACCACGGATATATGTGATAGCTTGCCAACCACCCATAGCAACATAGCTCAGCCACCTTTTTTAATTAGGGTGTAAGCTCTTACTTAGGAAGGCATCACCTACTAGGGTTTAACCTTATAGGCCCATTAGTTATTCATTGATGTTTTAACCACTTGAAATAATAAGATTAATAAGATTCACATCTTTAATCACATCTTTTCCACATCTTTAATAAGATTTAACCAAACATCCGGGATGCCCGCAGCCTGCTCCCACCTTTTCCACTGAAATAATAAAATTAATTTGTTGGAAATAGTGTCTTATTTATACGAGGAAGATTGTATAAGCTTGTCAAGAGATGTTCAGAAAAGTCTACATGGGGATAAGAGAAGGCAGTCCCTTGCTGAATTCGCATTGCCTTTGTTTGGATGTAAATGTGAAGGGAAGGGAAAGGGAGGGAGATGGGAGGGGTGCAGAGAGAGAATGGACTATGATAATTATGCTTTCGAATCTTTTTTACATTCCAAGGATTTTGATCCTTGGAGAAGGAAAATGGATCCCTCAATTTCCTTACCCTCTGATTTCCGCTTATGCTTAATTTGCTAGCCAAATAAGGTAATTTGCCTACTCCTTTTCGTCCAACCCCTCCATCCAAACAAAGGGTTAAGCCATATGAGAACCTTAGCCCACCCTTTGAATTCATTTGAATTTCTGGTAGACGCTCTTTCAAAACCCAACATCTGAAAAGCATTGAAAGAGCTGAAGAAAGGATACACTTGGAACATAGATTCATACCGGTTGTTATATTTTAATTACTAGATTAAAGTCCGTGCAACGCACGGGTTAGTTGGCTTCGGGTTAATTGACTTAATTACATTGATGATGTATATTCGTTAAATAAGAAACTTGATCAATCTATATCATTATAATAAATAAGATGATCACTCGATATCAGTAATCAAACTTAAATTCAACTAAGTTTATAAAAAGATATGCTTACTCAAGGTTTATAGTTTTAAGATATGCTTTAAAGACCTAGAAAAACGCACGATTACTCTTAATATAGAATCATCATCTTATTTTAATTTTTTCGATGTGGGATAATTTTAGGTTTCTAGTCCTTTTAAAAGCTTTTTAAGACTCAAATTTGTTGGTTGATATTTAAAACCATAAGATTACTCACTTATGATATAGAATATTAGAATTTCATCACCTCATCATCATACTTTTTCGATGAGGTATAATTTAATTAATTAATTAATTAAGTTTATAATTTTAAGAGTTATTTTGAAGACTTAAAAGAGTTTGTTTTTATATCTATGTTAGATGATAGACGATTACTCTTTATTTATATAATCGAATTTGATCATCTTGTTGGAGTATATACTTTTGATGAATGATTACTCTTATTTATATAATAAAAAAATTCACCTTATTATAATTTTTCGATGTGGGATAATTTTAATTAAGTTTATTTTTAAGTTTAGATATAGTCTAATTAAAAAGTTTTATTTATAGATGGATGCATGATTACTCTTATTTATAATACATAGAATTTCATCCCACCATCTTAATTTCGATGCGAGATAATTATACATTAACTATATACTTTAATTATACCTTTGTTTAAGTTCAAAAGATTGTTGGTTAATATTTAAGAACGAAAGATTACGTAGAATTATATAACCTCATTAATTTTTTTGTGATTAGTCTTAACAAATAATTAGTCTTATTTATAATATAGAATCATAACCATTTTATAATTTGTCGATGTGGGATAATTTAAGTAAAATGTGTAGTCTTATTTATAATATAGAATTATCACCGTACCTTATTTTAATTGTTTCAATGTGGGATAATTTTTTGGATGTGGTATAGTTTTACTTAAGTTTCACCTTATTATAATTTTTCGATGTGAGATTATTTAGTTAAGTTTGTAGTCTTATCAAGAGACTTTTTGAGACTTAGAATTTTTTATTGATATTTAAGAACGAATGATTAGTCTTATTTATACTTCATCACCTTATGTGAGATTATTTTTATTTAACTTTGTAGTCTTATTAAGAGACTTAAATGTTTTTTTTATTGATACTTAAGAACGAATGATTTGTCTTATTTATAATATAAAATTCATCAACTTATCATAACTTTTCGATGTGGGATGATTTATGTAAGTTTATAGTCTTCCATCAGCTCGTCAATTTTTTTCGATGTGAGATAATTTACTTAAGCTCATAGTCTTAAAAGCTCTTTTTAAGTCTTGATTGTAATACGAAGTATAGAATTTCGTCACAATTTTCAATGTGGGATGATTTTAAGTCTGTAGTCTTGTATATTAAAAGCTTTTTTAAGATTCAAAAGTTTTTTTGTCGGTATTTAACTCATAGGGTTGTATTTAAGCATTTTTAATATTCCACTTTTAGTATAAACATATGGATTGTCTTATTATATATTTTGGATGAATGATTACTCTTATTTATATAATAATAAAAATTCACCTTATTATAATTTTTTTATGTGGGAGAATTTTACTTAAATTTATTTAAGTTTAAATATAGTCTAAGTAAGAACTTTTATTCATAGACGAATGATTACACTTATTTATAATATATTATATTCCATCAATCCATCTTCATTTTTCGATGCGAGATAATTATACTTTAACTATATAGTCTTGAACGAAAGATTACATAGAATTCTATCACCTCGTTAAGAACTTTTTTTAGGACGAATGATTAATCTTATTTATAATATAGAATTTAATCACCTATCATAATTTGGAGAAATGACTACTTTTATTTATATAATAGAATTTCATCGTCTTATTATACTCTCTTCATTCACTATTTTTTCTCCATTACCTTAATATTTGTGAGGGACCTTAATATTTGTGAGGGGTATTTTAATGAAATGATGCAAAAAATAGTGACCAAAGGGTGGATAATTTTTTGATGTGGGATATAATTTACTCAAGTTTATAGCCTTAAGAGTGTTTTAAGACTCAAAAGAGAGGGGTATAATTTTTCGATGTGGGATAATTTACTTAAGTTTATAGTCTTAATAGTTTCTTTAAGACTCAAAAGATTTTGATTGATATCTAAGTATTTAAGAATAAATAATTAGTCTTATTTATAATATAGAAATCTATCACCTTATTATACTTTGTCGATGAGGGATAATTTAACTAAAATTTGTAGTCTTATTTATAATATAGAAACATCACTTTACCTTATTTTAATTGTTTTGATGTGGGATAATTTTAACTTTATAGTTTTATTAAGATCTTTTTAATTTAAACTCAAAATATTGTTGGTTGATATTTAAAAACAATGATTACTACTCTTATCATAATTTTTCGATGTGGGAGACCTCATCATCACCCATCTTAATTTTTCGATGTAGGATAATTTTACTTTTACTACATACAGTCTTAGTCTTAGTCTTATTTATAATATAGAAATCTATCACCTTATTATAATTTGTCGATGTGGGATAATTTAACAAAAATTTGTAGTCTTCTTATTTGTAATATAGAAACATCATTGTACCTTATTTTAATTGTTTCGATGTGGGATAATTTTAACTTTGTAGTCTTATTAAGACCTTTTTAATTTAAACTCAAAATATTGTTGGTTGATATTTAAAAACAATGATTACTACTCTTATCATAATTTTTCGATGTGGGAGACCTCATCATAAGACTTTTAAGTTTGTACTCTTATTAAGACTTTTTTTAACTCAAAAGTTTTTTAAAAATAAGACTACAAATTCATGATCTCATCATTATTTAAAAAAACAATTATATAAAATTCCATCATAGTTTTTTGAAAAAACAAAAGTTTTTTGTTGGTTGATATTTAAAAACAATGATTACGCTACAGATGTTTAAGGAATTTTTTTATTGGTTTTATTTATAATAAAGAATTTCATCACCTTATTATAATTTTTTATTTAATTGTATAGTCTTAACAACTTTATTAAGACTCATCAAAAGATTTATGTTTGATGAAACTTTATAATTTTTTGAATGTGGGATAGTTTTACTTAAGTTTATAGTCTTAATATATATTTTAATACTCAAAATATTTTTAGTTAATATCTAAGAGCACATGGTTACCACGGAGTATTATTTATACCAAATAATACTCCGTATAAAGTTTCATCACCTTATTATAATTTTGTAATGTGAGATTATTTTTACTTAAAATTGTATTTAATAACGAATGATTAGTCTTATTTATAATATAGAATTCATCAACTTATCATATTTTTCGATGTGAAATAATTTATTTAAGTTTATAGTATTCCATCCGCTCTTTTTAAGATTAAGAAAATACATCATTACTCTTGTTGATAATATAGAATTTCATCAACTCACTGATTAATAATATTTATTTATAATATAGAATTACATCACCCCAATATTTAAAACGAATGATTACTCTTATTTATAATATAAAATTTCATCATCTCGATGTAAGATAATTACTTAAGTTTATAGTCTTAGAATTTTTTTTTGAAATTCAAAAGACTTTTGGTAGATATCAAAGAACGAATTATTACTCTTTATTTATAATATAGAATTTCATTATCATATTGTAATTTGTCGATGTGGGATAATTTTAAAACTGTTATATGTTATAAACAAATGATATGAAATTTATACTCTGATGAAAGCATTTTTAAACACGAATCTAATTATTTCATTTTTATAATTTATTTTACAATAATATTTTAAAAAAAATGAACTCTAAAGGTTTTCACGTCAGAATTGTAAAATATCACATTAATATAATAGATTAAATATATATTGTAATAATCAAAAGATTCTCTAATTGATTTTTCTTATTATTTATGATATTTTCCTAAGTTGAGGTTTGATTGAACGGACCAATGAGATCGCTCGAAAAAAGCCTCAAATATATATATATATATATATATATATATATATATATATATATATATATATATATATATATATATATATATTAATTTGGGAGCTCATCTGAGCTTTTAGGTTGTGGTCTCATTATTCACCCAAAGCTACGATCTTATTTGCTATGTTAGTTTTCAAATTTTTCTATTTTGTAAGAGCCTAGCACTTAAGATTAGGATATTTCACCTACTTCTGTCATCACAGGAGGTACATTGCAATGGTGGAGATGTGTCAGGTAGTTGGTGACAGGGACCAACTGGTCACATTATCATTGCTACTAGCAGAGCATCTGCTGAATGTGATCCTCATCCATTTCCAGGACACGTATGATATCTGTCTATACCTTTTCTCTTTTGTTGTGAATCTTTTGTTTTTTTTGACTGATACTTATACTTGTTTTGTGGCAGTTGTTATATTGCTGGACCCATTGAATCTGGAAACCTTATCACAGACACTGGTTTGGATACTAAACAAGATTTTTCACCATTGTGTGAGAGATTACTCCCCATATTAGAAAAGCTGGAATTGCTCAATGAGGTACTGTTATAATGGGTTTGATCATCTAAATAATTGGAACTTAATACTTATTTGCTGTTGATGTCTGGTTTATATCTGTCCTAATTGATGAACAAATTTAGGAATTGTTTACAGTTGTTTGCTTCGTTTTCTTGCACATCTCTTCCAGGCACATAAAAAAGAGAAACTATTTGGAGCTGTCTTTACTTTTATTAGGTGTTTTGTGATATGGCAATCATCACTCTGATTTAATTAGGTCAACTTTTAATAGGGTTTTGTTTTCCAAAGATTTTAAAAATGGAAACTTCTTTCAAACTGTGAAGTCATCCCATGTTTCCCTATCAAGTGACACTATTCTTTGCGTCTTGATTATGTTGAAATAGAGCGAAGTGGTTTTACTTCTTTCTATTGTTAAGTATAAGTCATTTGATACAAATTTTATTATTGGTCATCTCGGGATAGGCCCTTTGTAGTCTCAGTATAGGGATACATAGCTGTTTGTAAATAGCCCCCAGGAGGGATACATCTCTTTGATAGGTAGTGGTGTCGTAGGCGATTTTGTTTCTGAATGTCTATTATACATCCTTAGTGGCTTACCATTGAAGAAAGGAAAAAGTGATGCCACCCACTAGAGTGTTTCTCACATTCATATGAGTTTGCTTTCACATGCAGGATAAGGTTGGCCATACCCTGAAGGTATTTCGCAGATTGGTGACTTCACTTAAGGAACTAACCATTCGAAAGCTGGCTCTATGATATCATCGTCATATCGGGTTTGAGCCGGTTATGATATTCGTCGTCAGTTAGAACTTTGCTCAGCTTCCAGCCAGCACGATGCAAATTTAGGGGTACCCTGGTACATTTTAGTCCATCTTTGTACATAATATGGTCTATTATGCGTGTACTGACAAATTCTCTTCTCAGTCTTTAGTATGTACCCTGGGCAGTGTAGTTAGTGTTGTCCGAGGCAAGTTGAAACGACTTTTCTCTTTCACAAGTTTAAATTTTTTTTTTAAGATTTGTATGCGTATGATCGATCTTACCACACTAAAGTTTGTAGCAGTATACACCAACTTTAGATTGCAATTAGCATTCATACGGAGTACAAATAGGTACATACACTTGCACATATCTAGTTTTTCTTGTATTCCATTATAGACAAGGTAAGAGTAAGATATACTTAAAAGTTAAGTGCCCAAGCAAGATGTCTAGTTGATGCCCATTGGTGGTGGGATGGTCACGGCGTAGACTGCAATGAGCTGCTATCATTCCTTTGGGAGTCATGCTCAACTCGGGAGAAGCTCTTCCTGGTTTTCTTGTTGAAGTATGGTGGGAAGGACCGGATTTTGGTTAGGTGCTTGTAGTAAGCTTCCTTCAATATTAACTGGGAATTCGAGCTCAAACATTGTAGGAAGAGATCACACCATTCTGAAAAGACCTGATTCTGTAATGGAAGGCCGTTTGCTCATTTTCCTGACTTTAAATCTTCTTATCGGATTCACTCTACAAAAATATAATCTTAATATCATATACTAGGTCATACTCATGGCTCAATTCTCAGTCGATCACGAATTTCATGGCAACAGAGGCTAGATCCTCCTATGATGCGAAGGAATTTCAGGGAACTAGAGGATTAGAGGCTAGATTGTCCTATATCTAATAAAATTGGTGCTTTATGATTGCGCATTATGCATGCATCCTCTATTTTAGATCGCTCTTCGAAGCCTATAAAAGTTTTTTTTTTTTTTCGCCAAAGATTCAAAGTCCACCCTATTACAAAGTTAGAACAAATACCATTAAGGTAAGTGTTCTTTTGTTTAGGGATCGAGTTACATCATAATAAAACAACATATAAATAAAAAACTTAGATAATGGATATAAGGAATAAAGACCACTTCCAAGGATAGAGTGTTGGTGAAGGGCAGTGAGAAGGACGCGAGCTTTAACATATTGATTGAACATTCCAAAAGGTTGTCTACTCCTCTGAATGGGTAAGAAACGAGAACAAGTTGCACTTACGTCACAAGGACGTAGAAAGAAAACGGGAAAAAACAGGTCAGAAGACCAGTCCCAGGTGGAGATAAAACTCCTGCAACTTAGTAATCGAACTAACCACGCAAAAGACCAACGATCCAAGAGAAAATGCCAACCCACGAGAAGGAATGAGGAGCACCTCCCAACCACCACCGAAGCCGTCTTACCCATCAAAGAGAAGCCAACACAAACAGGTCCCATGGTCTTCATAAACTCCTCGTAATCTAAGGAAAATGTCATAGTCCTTGAAAAGGAGATTATTATTAAAAAAGAAAGCAACATTATATAGTTAAACGAATTCATAGAAAGACGGTGAACCACCACCACATCCAAACCGCACGACACCAAATTCCAACCTATCCCAAAGCAATCACACTCCGATCATAACACAGCTAAAATCATCACAGCCAGCTCCTAGGAATTCCAGTACCACATGCAAAAACATCCTATCCATCATCGTACACAAAGGACAACCAACAAGGTGCCAAAATTAAAGCAAGGAGCCAAGACATCAACACCAAGAGGACCGACCACACTAAAAACGGAGAACTACTAGAAACCGACGAACCAACGACCAACCAAACACCAACGGGGACCACAGACAACAACGACCCAAAGAGGACCAGAAGTCCGAACCAAATTAGTCAAGAAGGCTAAGGTGGGGGAGGGGGGCGAGGGAGAGGGGAACACCCAGCCGAGACTCCCTGAATTTGGAAATATTGATATGAGGAATTCGACTCCCTGAAAACCTTTTATGTTGAACTAAAATTGGCGTGGCTCAATTTGACTTGACTTGACTTGGATTAATCCAAAACTAAGTAACAATAAAACGAGTACGAGTCAAGAAACCCGCGCCCGGTCCTGGCCTTCTTAAACTGACATGTCTAGAACCATGCGACTTAATTTGGAAATACCTCACCTGTGGCGTCTGTATTTTGACTTGTTCCTTTTTCGAGTATGCTGAAATCAATCGGTGTTCAGTCAAATCATCAGCTAAACGTCCAGAGTTAGGCGTAGGAGTCTTAAGATGCGTGACACTAGGCGACTCAATACTGGAGTGCCTGAGACCAGACGACTCGATTAATGCATTACATACGTATCTCAAGTAGTTCACGCGGTGGGTTAGTACGACTAATTCGATTAATACACATAATATCGCGTTAAACATGTATGTCTAATAAATAACAACCGTATTCCCCCTTTTACGTGCAACTTTCAATATTTTAACTGTTATGTGTTATTCATAGTAAAAAAAACGTGTAATGAACTCTAAAATTTACTTCAACATTAGTTTGTTTGTATCTATAAACAAACTGACTTAGTGAAATGACATGTTAAGGTTATAATGGTTGGTTCTTAATCTCTTTTTTTTCCATTTAAGAACGATCTACACCCGGACATTGATTGAAGTATAGATCTCTATGAGTGAACGAAATTGGGTGTTGATGTTCTTAATGTTGACCTCCCAATACGTAGCCCGACGACCCCCACCCCTTGAATCTCTGGATAATTGACGACCAAATCTCTGAAACAAGAATCGTTCTATACATGGAATGCTTAAGGATATAAGTCTTTATCTTTAGGTCCCCATGTCATTCGGCTTTAGCTCTTTCGACTAAGGATCAAAGTTGACTTAAACGTTTTCCAAACACCCCATAATTGTTCGATGGCAACTCTAACATCACAATAGCAAGTTCGAATCACTAAACGAATCACCAAATCAAAAGTTCCGACCTTTAAACATTTACAAGCACTACACCAAAGAAAATATGAATACACTCACATATTCACAAAGTACAATGGATCCGTGATACTGCCCCGAACGCGGGATCGAATCGTGGATGACCGCTGCGAGCACGCATCTTATTCCGCCACGGGTGCCAGCGTGACAGCGTCCACATGGAGATTTTCATATAATAATAAAATAACACAAAATTTTTGAAGAGACGGTCTCTTGTTTATTAGCCTTAATGAGAAAACTCTCACATAATGGTGGATCCTACTAAACTTGTGTTTATTTTTTTACCAACTTTTTCACTAACTCAGTGAACGACGTTCTCTCACAAGAACTGCTCAATAACACAAAAATATTAAAATATCACAGCCATTGTTATTCCATCTATGTTAGTACGAAATGAATATGAATAAAATATTGATATTAAGTACTCCCTCCGTCTCATTCATTTGTTTGTCTTTGATTAAATTACATTTCACAATAAATATAATAGACAAAAAAACGAAGGGAGTATAATTTAAGTTAAACTATTTATGACCTATATTATGACACCAACCCGCGACCTAATCAGTGTTCTACTCGTTTGACTGGTCGAGTGGGTAGAGAGTAGGACTTCGTACCGAACTGGATCGGGACGGGAATCGTCAGAAAGCCCGGACCGGGGTAGTTGGACAAGAATTTTCATTTTTTTTCAAATTTTGGTTCGTTGGAACGGTTTGTACTTGGATTAAATCAAATTAATATAATTCCGGTCTTTCTGGTCCAAGTCGATCCGGACTGATAAAAATCGGGATGAACCAAAATAATTCTGGTTTTGATTACGGTCTTGTAAATTCCGGTCCAGAGTGGTCCATTTTTCTGGTCCGGACTGGATTTTGCACACACTAGTAGATAGACTGGCAAATGGGTCAACCAGAGTGAGTTCAGGCGGGTTAGCTTCGGGTCGAACCATTCTCGGGTTAGAAAAATCACTCTTTCCCGGGTAGTTCCCAATGTTTGGCACTTTCCATACTTTGTGGGTGCAACATCAACAAATTCGCTCATGATCAAGTTACAACCTAAGATCTATGGTAGTGTGGTGGTTGAACCTACCCACCCTATTTGTTCCGCACAGCGGCACTTCGGGCTGAAAGGCTTGCTTTCCTGGCTCCAAATCTTTTTTCGTAAAAATGTGCTGAAACTTAATATGAAAGTTGAAATGGGGATAGAATTCTTTCTAATCGGGCAAACTATTTCACAAGATCCTGCTCGCTCTTCGCCCGGAAGTCTTCCTGATGCGGTCTAGAAGGAAACCCTACTAATCCAACTCACCCTCAAGTCTAGATATAACTTGTAACCGCTTCCGACTAATCGCTAAGAAAAGGAGGGAAGTGAGCGCACTAATAGCAGACTTTAACAGCAAAGCCACTCACAGGCTAACTTTGAGTCAGGTCATTTTCGGGTTTGTTATTTTCAATTTTTTTAGGGATATCGATTTGTTTTCTATCAGAACATTCGGGTCAGTTCCAGTTTAGGCTGTGTCAAATTCGGGTTATGGGTCAAACAAAATCTTCAGTTTTGGTATTCGGGTCGGTCAGTTTTGGTAGGTTAGCAGAGAGTAGAGAGAGTATGAGCTTTAAGATAAGTTTCCTTTAGATTTTTATGATAAGGGCTGGGGTTTCACCGTCTTCCTTATCTTAGTACTCGTATTTTGCCACATATTTATAACCAAACATTAGACTAACATATTGACATTGGCATCCTTCACCATATCTGTTCTGATATCTTCATCTTCATCTTCATCTTCTTCTATGGCTCATACTATTGCCTCCTCCACACTACCCTTGGCTACTCTTAACTCTTCTTCTGTTAAACCAGGTTCTACATACTTTCATATATAGTACAGTCGTCGTCGTCGTCGTCTCTGTTTTCTTCGAACCTTTGTTTGTCACTGCATGAACACATGTTGTTGTTATATGTATATATAAATAGGGGCTCTAATTGGGAGTTGTGGTGTTACAAGGGTGATTAGAGTGAATGAAGGACTTCCCAAGTTTGGTGGTGCAAGATTTCAGTCTCTTGAGACTAAGGTATGTAAGACTAGACACAAGTACCCTGACTTTGTTTCATTCATTCATTCATTCATGAATAATAATACTCACATTTACCTCCTTCCCGTTGTTTCAATTACTAATGGGATTGATTATCTGCTGGGTGTTGTAGAGGGATTCATTTTCACTCCTAGTACAAGTTAATAAAATCCGCATCCTTCCTTCATTCATTTTTGTAGTAGCTAGCTACATTTTAGCAAAATAAACTTCACCACTATGAATGATTTCAGCAAGCTTAAGGTCATTTATTTTCAACTTAAATTTTAGCCAGTGTTCGACTAAAAATACTCCGTAAAACTTTAGATAGTTTCTTACAAAGGACCTAGATTGTAGGTAATTTTTGACAAAATGGTCATTTATTTATTTTAAACTCCCCTAGTTGGGTCGAAGTCAAGAAACAAAAGTACTTTAATATGTTCCCTAGCTACCGCATTTATTCTTGCATTTCCATCAGTAGTTTCATTTTACATTGTTGTATGTGTCGGACGTGAATCATGTTAAAATAGTACTCCGACATGGCTCATTGTTGTATGTGTCGGACGTGAATCATGTTAAAATAGTACTCCGACATGGCTGTTTTATGAAATCTTATGTTTTGGTTCCTGCAAGCTATGGTTTTCGCCTGGAAAAGCTCTTCAAATTCAATTATTCATGAAAATTTTGTGTTTTGAGTTGCCCAAACCACATTTTGTATTCTTCTTTTCCCCCTTAGAATGGCAAACCTGTTACTAGGTTGTAGGTGTGGGAATCCATGTCGAAAACCAGGCATGGCATCTTTGGTTTAAATTCAAGATTTGGGTTATGACTTGTGAGTCCTGACAACATGACCCCGATAGTTAATTGCAAAGGAACATAGACTACGTCAATTGTAATTATGTCGCTGAAAACTTAATTAACTTCTTCGTTATTGAAATAGGCAATTGGAAGCAACACGCCAGCCACCAAGCCCAACAGCATAGTTTGTGCTGATTGTGATGGAAACGGTAAGTAAGATAACTGTTTGTTAATAAATCTTTGATTATTCTTTTAAGACCTCATACAAGAGTAACAAGACTTTCCATCAGCTACTGGATTGATTCGCATGTGATTATTCATGTAAGACGGTGTCATACAAGTCTCGTGGGTAGTTCTGCTTTCATCAGCCAGATCGATTTGCTAAAACGACACAAAATGAAACTCATTTGTGCTTTCATTTGTTCTTCTTTCATAATCACTGTGAAGTATTGTTAGACATGTCATACATTTTGAAAGCTGAGTAAACATTTTGTGAAGTTCGATAGTTCATTGGATGGGGTATGAATCGTATGATAAGCATGACAAAGGACAACACTAACATGAGGAGAAAACCAATGTAGTATAAACAGGCCGAATTATGCAAAGATTTGAAGATTTGTTTTATAGTTTGATTTCTAGAGGAAAAGGAGGATGTCATGGCCCGGAACAGAAGTATGTAAGGGGTTTGGATTGCAGTCTGGGTCTCACCTAATGCCAAATTAGCTTGATCGAAATGATAAAGTTCATTACCCTAAATTCGTGAAAGATGAGAAATAGAGGATTGTTGAGGCCTTAATAGCAGTATTTACGCCTAACATGCCTATGTGTGGATGCCAAACAATCCAAATTCGTGAAAGCTATGCGAAATCGAGGATGGTTGGGTCTTTTCTTCTAGAATGGATTGTTTGATAGTGAGACAGTATACTTCAGAAAATTAAGGGTGTAAATTTGAGAATGTGGTAGTAACATTCTTGAATCTTGATGCTATGAATGCTTACAGGAGCAGTTTCTTGTGGTCAATGCAAGGGAGGTGGAGTGAACACCCAAGATCATTTCAACGGTCAATTCAAGGCCGGCGCACTATGTTGGCTTTGCAGGTAAACCATAAACCCAACAATTTCCGTTTTTCTTATCCATCCAACACGATAGTTTCCATGATGGGTCATATAGGGTTGCACCAATAGGCAGGTTCTAATGTTCTAATACAGTACAGTTTGGTACATGAATTAGCAGTTATACACGCGTGCTCTCTCTTATGACTTACGGAGTATGTTGTTGTCCCTTAATTGCAGAGGGAAACGAGAGGTTCTATGTGGGAATTGCAATGGAGCCGGCTTTTGTGGTGGCTTCATGAGCACACAGGATGAGTGAGCTGAGTTTCATAAGATTCAACCTACAACAGGTCAATGGAATCGGGATAGTTTCACTGGCGTCGTAGCCTACTTCGTGTCTTTGTAGATCGATCGTTTGTAACATAAAACGCTTTGTGTTGCCTACGGACAAGCTCTTATTGTAATTTATTTCTTCTATTATAGTTCCTTTCTCGGATCATGCCACTACACGATCGAGCTAGGGAGATGTGTTCTTTTGAATTACATTTTGACGTCACGGATATGGATTGTACTTCTCAATTTCTCCTGAAAAGCAACCAACTCCTTCGAAACGTTTTTTTGACATTTGTAAATGCAATGCAGACCTCCTTTGGTAATTGGTAATATGAGATTTGACTATTTGAGTAATATAACCTCATTCGGAGGAGTACATTTGGTGTTGGAATGTGATGATGATGAACAGGTCCCGTCTGATTTTTCTCGAGCGAAATGACTATGGGCACGGATTTGGAAAGCCCAAGTGCTCCCTAGAATAAAGGTTTTCTTTTGGCAATTGTGATCGGAAGCTAGCTATCGCAACGAAAGGTAATATCGCTCATCGTATTCATAGCATGGATGCTACATGTCCCGTTTGTCTTTGCAAGGTGGAAACTCGTCTCCATCTTGTGAAAGGGTGTGGGTGGGGGAATGAGGTTTGGAGATTAAAAAGGAGAATCGGCATGAGAGTGCGAAGGAGGATCTTTAATCTGGAGGGAATTGGAGGATGAAGATCGAGGGATAATGATGATGGTGGTGAAACGGATGCTAGCGCGGCGGAGGATGATGGTATCCTCGAAGGGATGCAGGATACGTGGAAGACGATCATAGGCACAGGGCAGAGGAATCTCTTATCATTAATGAAATATTGACTTTTCGATGTAATTTCACTAGTATATTGTTTTATCTTTTGTCCCACGAAATTGTAATCGTGTAGCACACGAACTCGCTAATTTTTATTCTCGAAACTTTGGTAGGCGAGTGTGGGAGGGCAACCGTCTGGACAATATTGACGCTATTGTTTTGAACGATTCTATTCAAATGCGATAATCCCGAGTTTTGGGGATTGAAAAAAAAAATCATCAATCAAATATGTTAAATCTCCCAATATGTAGAGAAACAATAATTCACTGAGAAACCTCACATTAGAATAGGACAACAAATGATCGGGACGGAGGGAGTATATTTATGGTTAGAAATAATTTAATTAAATGCAAACACATAAACGAAACGGTGGTGGGTGTATATTGATAAAAAAATTCTCATGCCGGGCCGATCATGCTACTCTCAAAGCAATGAATTTCCCGTCTAAGCTCCTCCACCTCATCATGAACTGTGTACATACGGTCTCTTATGAAGTTCTCCTCAATGGCTCACCAATCAAGCGCTTTCAACCATCCAAAGGTCTTAGACAAGGAGATCATCTTTATCCTTACCTCTTCATTCTTTGTATGAAAGTGCAGTCCTATCTGCAAATCTAACTGCTGCCCAGAATTCTGGTCGACTACAGGGCATCAAAATTAGTCGACAAGCACCTATGATCAATCATCTTTTCTTTGCCGATGATGCAATATTTCTTCACTCAATGCGATAATAGCTCTATCCTCACTCTTAAATCCATTCTCCTCGACTTCTGCCGGGTTTCGGGACAAAGGATTAACTTTGATAAATCTGCAATGCGCTTTGGTCCTTCTACTACAATGGCCAAAGCAATAAACAACCTCTTTGCTTTTCATATCAAACATAATAACGATATGGGGAACGAGAAAGACTAAATACGAGTTTTAGAAAACTGCTACTACCTCCCCCTTTTTTCCCCTTTCTCAACCCTAATTATTTAGCCTGATACTGCTACTGCCTCCCCTCCTCCCACCTCCGCTGCCTGACCCACCATGTCGCCGGAGGTTGGTCTTCGTCGACTGATCTCCGGTGACCCTTTATTTCAATCAATCCCTTAATTCTTTTTTGGTTTATTTCGCCCGATTAGTACGGAATTTTGGGGACTGCAGCTGTTCCCGTTTTGGTGTGACCGGAGTTGCCTGGCTTCGTCGGAGCTTGCTACTGTTGTTTCAGTTTGTTGTTCCCTGGTGGGTGGAGTTTCGTTCCCGGAATGTCGTCATCTTGGACTGGTTTGTCGAGTTCCAACCAATCTTTATCTCCTTTCTCTAATCCTATCAAAACCTTGTCTTTTAACAAGTGTTTCTCTCATTTTCAACATCCTTTACCCTTTGATTTTTCCCAATCTAAATGTTGAAAATTTTAAAACAAAAATGAATTTTCTAAAACAAAAATGAAAATTTCAAAACAAAAATGAAAATTTTAAAACAAAATCAAGAAAAAGCTTATGAAAATGAGTAAGCAAAAGTTTGATGCATTTCGTCCAATTGGTCCCGTGTTACCCGTACTCCGGGAAGCGTCGATTTCGGACTCAGGGAGATGTTTCCCCCTCCCCTCGCCCCCTTCCCCCATCTCCCTGATCCGTTTTCTCCTTTCGTTGTCGGGTCTTGGGTTTCAAGCTTCTTCTGAGTCGTATTGGTGTCCCCCCTCCCCTCGCCCCCCCTCCCCCACCAATCGGCTCTGTTGCTAGGTCTGTCTCCCTGGGTTTCCATTCTTTGGATTTTCTTGTCTCTTCCCCTTTTTCTCTTTCTCTTTGGATTTTTTTCTTTTCCAAATCTTTTTATCTCCAAGGTTTCGGTTTTGGGTTGGTTGGGTCTTGAGTCTTGTTTCTTGGTTGGCTGACGATCGGTCCTTGTGTCTTTTTCCGGGAACTTACTCCTCTTTAAGTCTCTTGTGTTTGATTTAGGCGGTGACTACAGGCTGTTTTCGTTCTCTTCCGTTTATGGTGGCTTAAACCAGTTGGGGATTTGTCCGTTGTTTGAGATGGTTGGGTCGGTTGGTATTTGTACGATTGTACGATTGGAGGTGGTGATGGCGGGGTTGGTTGTAGAGGTTCTACCTTCACTTGATACCATGAAAGGTCTCTGTTGGAATTGTCGGGGTTTAAATGATCCGATTGCCCCTACGATCGGAAAACTTAGAGCGGTAGTAGGTAATAATAATAAGTATGACTTCGTCTTTTTGATGGAGACAAAATGTACAGTGCAAGCAGCTTCAATTATAAGTCAAACCTTAGGATTTCAATCCGGAATAGGTGTGGACGCAATCGGTCTTAGTGGTGGTCTTTGGCTTGGATGGAAACCTACCGCTGTTTTTGTTCCTCTGTACTCCACTAATCATTTCATAATAATAAAAGTCACCTTGAGTGACTCGGAATGGTACTTGTGTTGTGTTTATGGTCATCCATGTGTGGACAAAAGGCAAGAAGTTTGGGATCAATTAGGAAGATGGCTTGACTCTTTTGAGCTACCTTTCTTATTGATTGGTGATTTCAATCAAGTAGATTCTATTGAAGATAAACAAAGCTTCAACAAGAGGCGTGTGGACGGACTTGATAACTTTGTTGAATGGAAAATTGATTATCAACTTCTTGATGTCCCCTTCAAGGGACAACATTTCCCATGGTTTAACAATAGAAAAGGTAAAAAGAGGGTTTACGAGAGATTGGATAAGGCTTACGCCTCAGCTAATTGGTTTGACCTCTATCCGAATACAGGAGTCACACACTTTCCAATTCAACTTTCGGATCATGCAATGATTGAGCTTAATCTTAATTTGGTACAGGACAAATCTTGTAAACCCTACAAAGTTGATGATTGGTGCCTTGATTTTGATGATTGTAAGGATTTGATTCACTTCTAATGGAAATCCGTTATGGAGTCTCGGGGTTCACCAGCTTTCCGCTTCATGCGCAAACTTGGGAGAATTTGAGCTGTAGTAAAAAAATGGACTCTTGATAAACGTGAAGCGTGGAACAAAAAATGGACAGATTTTGATTCTCGGCTTGAGGAAGGTACAAACTCTATTCTTTCCGGTGGATCGGAGGAAATGTATGTTTTGGCTCATGTTGAGCTAAAGGAGTTTGCATCTGCCATGAACATTTTCTGGAAACAGTGTAGTGCTAAAATAAAATGGGCCACGGAAGGAGATACTTGCTCAAGATATTTCTTCAATTGTGTTAAAGGAAGAACTGCGAGAAATTTTATCACAGGTCTTAGGGATGAAAATGGTTTTTGGTGGACGGATAATAATAAAATTTGCGATATCATCAAGACCCATTTCTCGGTTGTTTATCAACGTTGACCACATGATGACATTATTAATATTCCTTTTGATGAGTACAAGGCTAACTTTGGCTTTCTATTTGATAATGTTTGATGCGTGCCATTCCTATTCGATTTTTCACCTATTTTGGCACGCATTTCTGTGTCGTTTTATTATTTTTAGGAGTCGGATTACGTTATATTCTCTCATATGTGCTACTCGGGTATTCTTTTGTTGTTCTGCAGATAATCGAGACCGAGTAGTTAAAAGAGCTAAAAATTGCATTAAAAATCTTAAAGCTCTAAAACCGATTCGTTGTAGACTATGAAGAAGGAAGGAAGTCTGTAGATTGAGAAGAAGGAAGTAAGAAAGTTGTAGACTAAGACACAAGTTTATAGACTAAGAAACAAGTCTATAGACTAAGAAAGTGCAGGCAAAGAAAACAGACAAGTCCGTAGACTGAGGAGAAGTCCGTTGGAGGCCTAGACTGAAGAACTCAATAGGCAGACTTGGATCTCAAGTCTACCAGAATAAAATCCAAGTCTGCAGAAAGAGATACTGCCACCAATTCAGGACAGATATTTTTACAGCTACCCACCATTCCCCCTCTTACGCATCTTCAGTTCTTCCCACTAACTAGTTAATGGGATTGAAGATAGGAGTTTAAGCAGGGAATTAAGGAGCAGTTATGGAGGGCTTGAGCAGTATAAATAGAACTGTAATTTTAGGATCTTAATCATCTTATCATCATCTTTTATCTTTTACTCTTTCATTCAATCATTTAGTTTTAGTTTATTTCTAATTAATTTTCTCGTAATTCCATTGTTCTTATTATTCGGTTTTTATTATTTTCATCTTTATTTATTCCGATCACTCTAGTAATTCCTAATCTCGGTAATGTCATTCTTCTTCCCCAATCTCCATCTTCTTAGTTACTGTAATTATTATTTTTCTTCTTTCTGTTACTTTTTATTTTATTTTGTTCTTCATCCTTCCTGTAACTTTTTCACCATTCTGCTTCTTTTATTTTTATTTTCATTCATCCTATTATTTTATTTCTTTCATTCCGTCAGTATCATTATCGTTATTATGCATAGCTAATTTTTCCATCACTGGAGGTTAGGTGAATTACGAATTGAACGAGTTTATATGTGATATCTGAGTAATCTAGTTTTACGATTTAAATCGCTCTTGCAACATTATAACGACGAGTAATTGATTATAGGCCGTAATTGATTATTTGTATCTTGTAAATCCCGACCTTAGATCGAAAGCCTGGAAAGGATTAGACTCGTTGTAATTGATAGAACTCCCTAATAAGTAGCGAGAGCCTGTTAGGTGATTTCTAGGATGACTAGTGATTCGAGAGAACCGTGTCGATATTCTTTATCTCGTCTTAATGGATTATTTGGAAATCGTATGTTTACGTGCTTTGATTCGTAAAGATTCGACGACTCTGGTGATTTTCTTACTTTGATATTTTTGTTTCTTTAATTTTATTAGACCGCCATTCACCCAAAATCATTAAAATCGTGACCCGTTAAGTTAATTGACTAGCATATAATTTTCAACCTGCCTCTTTGTGGAATCGACCTTACTTACCGCTAGCTATCCGTTAGTAGTAATATAGGATTATTTGATTACGGTGACGCGACTAACCCGTATCAATGTTACAAGATTGAGTATGCCGGATTGTGATCATCTCAATAAGGCCTTTAGCTCTCAAGAAGTTCGAGCTGCGGTCTTCCAGATGGGAAGTACGAAATCGCCTGAGCCCGATGGATTCCCGGCTATCTTCTTCCAGAAGTATTGGTACCTTGTCAAAGATGATCTCACAAATGTGGTATGCTCCACACTCAATTCTGGGAAGGTCCTTAAAGAAATGAATCGTACCTTTATTACTCTCATCCCAAAGGTCGCTAGCCCTGAGAGACCGGATCAACTCAGACCGATCAGCCTTTGCAACGTGATTATGAGAATTACAACTAAGTGCATTGCTAATCGAATCAAAAGGGTGCTCGGTAAGCTGGTGGGAGAATACCAAAACGCCTTCGTTCCGGGTCGGTCCATCAATGATAATATTCTTATTGCTCATGAATTGATGCACCATATTAAGAAATGTAGTATGTCCGGGGGTAAAAGCATAATTGCCCTTAAGGTCGACTTCAACAAAGCCTTTGATAGGGTCAACTAGAACTTTTCAAGGCCGATGATGGAATCTATGGGCTTCCCAGCGCGCATGATTGATCTTATCATCAACTGTGTTTCAACGGTGTCGTACGATCTTCTCATTAATGGAACACCCAAGATTAGAATTTAGCGTATCCGTCCAACCTTGATGGATTCTTAGACCCCCAAGGGAACTGGAATATTCCAAAGCTTCATCAGTTCCATGATGACGATTGGGTTGATTTAATTCTTTGTAGCCAGCTGCCTCATAGTGATTATGTTGACCATTTCTACTGGGGCCTTACTCCCTCTGGGGCCTACACTTCTAAAAGCAGTTATCGCTTGGCTTTTGACTCGCTCTACCGTGATCAAGTTTCCCATCAGATTCTAAATGATAAGCTTAAAAGCTTTTGCGGGAAGAAACTTTGGAAGCTTAGAGTTCCTGGTAAGCTGAAAACTTTTCTCTGGAAAATTTTGAATAACGCCTTACCCATTGGTGTTGAATTCCTTAGAAGGAATTTGTGTACGACGGTGAACTGCTTCTTATGCAATGATAATGGGACACCTAAAACCCTTGGGCATCTTTTAAGAGAATCTCCATTTTCCAATAGGCTTTGGAATGGATGTGACCTGGGTATTAGGGCCACTGCTAACTCACACATTGATTTCAAAGTCTGGGTGGTGGATTGGATTAATTATCTCTTGAACCTTGACAATGGTCAGAGCAGCGTGATCCTCTTTGTAAGCGTTATGTGGGTTATCTGGCTTACAAGGAACTACGCTAAGTTTCAAGGAATTCACCCCAATGCGAAGGCTTCGATGGCCCTCCTCAATTCGCAATTTAGACTTTCTGATTCAGCTAAGGATGGCGTTGATTTAAAGCTTTGGGTTCAAGTCTATCCAAGTGAACCCTCTTCTCTCTCAAGGATTAAGAAGGGTCATCCTGTTCTAATCTCTGGGGATTCGAGCAATTGCTCCCAAGTTCGAATTTATGTGGACGCTGCCTGGAAAAGCTATGACAATGCTGGGGGAGGCTGGATGGCCCGTTCATCTTCGGGTGAATGTATAGGAAGCAACTTTCTTCAGTTACGAGCAGCTTCTCCTCTTCAAGCTGAAGCTCAAGCCCTTCTGGCTGCTTCTAAATGGGCCCTGGACAAGGGATTCCTTCATGTTTCTCTCTTCTCTGACTGTCAACAGCTGGTCACTCAAATCGGCGAGGCATCAGACCCGTCTCTACATGTTTACAGAATTATAGATAACTTGTTTTTTTTATCTCGTCTTCCTTTCATTGTTTATCTTTATCTTTTGTTTCTAGGGAATCTAACACGGAGTCCCATGATCTAGCTCACATGGGACTCAGACTCTTGTAGCACTTTTCTGTCATGGTTGGCAAAATAATAATAATAATAATAATAATAATAATAATAATAATAATAATAATAATAACAACGATATGGGTAACTACATGGGCTTCCCTCTTCTCATCGAACACAATAAGAAGGTCTTCTACAATGACCTCATCAACCGGGTCAAGCGAAAGATCACATCATGGAATGGCACGATACTCTCTTCAACTGGTCGCCTAGTTCTTATTTCCTCTATTCTCTCCTCACTCTCTATTTACTTTCTATCGGTCTTTCGTATTCCGATAAGTGTTGCCAAAAGAATAAACTCACTTTTGGCGCATTTTTGGTGGGTTGGGGGTAAAGGAAGTAGAACTATTCACTGGAGAAGTATGAACTTTATTAGTCTACCTAAACGTGAAGGTGCTCCTGGAATCCGTAATATAGTCTGCTTCAATCAAGCGCTATTGGCTAAAGCTGCCTGAAAAATTCTTAGAAATTGTGACTCGATCCTCAGTAAAAGTTTTTTTTGCCAAATATAAATGCTCTGTTAAGTCCTTTGATAGTACTTTAAATTACAAATTCAATGACTGTTCTTGGGGTTAGAGAGGCATCCTTTGGGGCCTTAACCTCATTCGACAACAGCTCGCATGGAGTATTGGCAAAGACGGCTCCCTTAGTATTTGGAACCATTGCTGGGTTTATGGCACTATCCTGGTGCTGAAGACGGGCAATGATGCCACCACTATTGGAGCCTTACCATCCCCTTTCCACTAAGCAAATAACAATTCTCCAACATTTTCCCGCCTACTATCATTTGAGCTTATTTTTGGGTGCAATTATTATATTTGGTTGGGCTTAATAAATATATAGCATTGCATACTATACCGTGCATATGGGCCTATTAAATATATACTATTGTATAGCTTATTAGATATATTTAGTATACAGTATATATATTTAGAATAATTAAATATATTTATTATATAAGAAAATCTTACTTATTATGAGTATTTATAGTATATATACATATATCGAAATATATAGAGTATATGTTATTTAGTATTTTATTTATCAATTTATTTACCCTATATACATATATCCATATTATGAGAATATTATTCTCTTTATATATTAAAATATATAGTATAGTATATACCGTATATACATATATCCGTATTAATATGAGAATATTATCCTCTTATATATTAATAAATATATATATAATATATAGTATAATTAAATATATTTTCCATAATTAATATATTCCTTATTATATATTACATCTTATATATATTGCATCTTATATATTCCATAATTAAATGTATTTTCGTCAATATATTCACTTATATATTCCATTCCATAATATACAGTATATATATATATATATATATATATATATATATATATATATATATATACATACATATATAGAGTATATGTTATTTAGTATTTATTTACCATATATACATATATCCGTATTAATATGAGATTATTATTCTCTTTATATTATATTATATTATATATATATATATATATATATATATATATAGAGAGAGAGAGAGAGAGAGAGAGAGAGAGAGAGAGAGAAGTTCACCATATGTAATTAAGTCTATATTAAAGTTACAGATGACATACGTTAAAGTTGCATTTTTTCAGAGAGAGAGTGAAATAAGTTCACCATATGTAATTAAGTCTATATTAAAGTTACAGATGACATACGTTAAAATTGCATTTTTTCAGAATTGATATGTAACTATAACATTCAGCTCTTTTATCATTTCAAGTGATAAAGTGCAACTTTAACACTCATCTCGTGTAACTTTAAGCACCCTTTTTGAAACTTTAACGCTGGAACTTATGAACTTATAAGAGTTGTTGGATATATATATATATATATATATATATATATATATATATATATATATATATATATATATATATATATATATATATATAGAGGTAGGTTCAAATAAGGTCCACAATTTTTTTAAGTCTATATTGAAGTTACAGATGACATATGCTAAAGTTGCATTTGTATATATATCAATTTTGAACAAATGTAACTTTAGCATATGTCATCTGTAACTTCAATATAGACTTAAAAAAATTGTGGACCTTATTTGAACCTACCTCTCTCTCTCTCTCTCTCTCTCTATATATATATATATATATATATATATATATATATATATATATATATATATATATATATATATATATATATATATAAATGGGTTCATGAGAGTTTGGTGTGGATTGGGAAGTTGAGAAGTTGTGTTGTTGGCCCTTGATCTTGGGTTGGATGGATGGCTTAGATGGATGATGTAAAAAAAAGGAGAAAAAGAGTGTCAGTAAACTGACACAGCAGCGGAGAGAGAAAAGCAAACCTCCCCTCAATCAAACTCTCACTTCTTACAATTACTCTCACTCCTTACAATTTGATGCTCTGTCATCTTCATCTTCATTTAATCGAACAAAAAAGCTCTCTCATCTCCATCTTCATTTAATCAAACAAAAAAACAGCATCATCATCTTCACTTGATGCTCTCTCATTTTCATTTTCATCTTCATCAATCGAACAAAAAAAAGCATCATCATCTTCAAGATCCATGCATTCATTCAACAAAAAGAAAACATCCTCATCTTCAATCTTCATTCATTCTACGAAAAAAAGTTTCTTCATCTTCAAGCTTCATTTATCCAACAAAAAATAAGAACATCTTCATCCTCAAGCTTGATGAATGACGGAAGTTTGTAGAACATCTTCATCTTCATCCTATCATCATCTTCATCATGCGTAATATTCTTACAGAATTGCAAGGTCACACACTTTCAGTTGTATAGTCACACTCATTAGGTTGCATAGTCACACTCATTATGTTGTAGAATCACGCAGCTGTACACTCATTGTAGTCACATATTCAGTTGTATAGTCACACTTGTTGTGTGATAGAATCACGCAGCTGTAGAATACCTTGGATTAAGGTATCATTCGTTTAATCATCTTCATCATGCGTAATGTTCTTACAGAATTGCAAGGTCACACACTTTCAGTTGTATAGTCACACTCATTAGGTTGCATAGCCACACTCATTATGTTGTAGAATCACGCAGATGTACACTCATTGTAGTCACATATTCGGTTGTATAGTCACATTCATCATGCTGCATAGTCACACTCGTTGTGTGCTAGAATCACGCAGCTGTAGAATACCTTGGATTAAGGTATCATTCGTTTAATCATCTTCATCTTCATGATTGTTTTTTTTTTTCATACCTTCTTTTTTTGGTATTTGTAAAATTATTCATTTTCATTATCCAAAAAAATAGAAGTTGAATATGGATGAATGGACGACTGTGACCTCAAGCGACATTCTAAAAAAAATGAAAGTATTAATCACATACAAAAGTATTTAAACATTCATTAAATATTCAACCTCCATTCATGTTGGTTTATTCTATAGTTGATTTCTTGTTTGTAAGACTGTGGACATGACATAGGTCCACCCCGACGCGGCCACGCGCGGGTTTGGGTAGGCGAATGAATCTCCATATGAGAATGGATCGAATTGAAATTTAGGTCGAAGTGGAGTCGCCACCGAACTTTGTGGGAGTTCTGGCCCGTTCGAACCCACTCTATGTCGTAGTGGGCCGTATACAAAATACGGTCCATTTCCGATGTCAGAGTTTTTTGGGCTCGTCCCTTTGCATTTGATACCGATACCGACATTATCGGATATCGTGTGTTGAATGACTCTCGTGCGCCAACGGTTTCGGGCATCCGGAAACCGAGGTTCTGAGTAAGAGGTGAGGGTACGTGTTGGGAAGCCCACAAAGGACACCCAACCCCGCCCGCACTAGCGGCCTCTACTAAGATCTCAAATGACTTTCTAATACGCGCGTTAGTTGAACGGGAAAATGATATGCAAAGATTATTTTCCCTAAGCATGTGAATGGAATTGAAAGGGTTTCTATGTCGATTTAATGCAATTAATTCTAACGTCGAAGTTGAATTTTAGCATGCGGATTCATTTTAGTATAATAAAATAAACAACCAAAATTGACAAAAGAAACAACAAATGGTTAGTAACGGTATAACGATATTAACGGTTTGTGCAAATATTAAATTGTATAGAATGATGCAAATGAGTTAATGCATGATTTTGAAAAGATGTTTCACGTGATTAATTAGGCACGTGTTGACCTAAGTCACAAAAAAAGGTTAACGAGACTCGAATGCTATTGTAGGACTCACGGTTTAACGTGATAAAGGGCCACTCGACCGAGTCATTGAGGGTCTCGACCGAGTGGACCTCGGAAAACGCTTCTGTCCCACGTTTTAGACCCTACTCGATGGAGTTATTGACCAACTCGATTGTGTACGTCGCCACTTGACCGAGTCACTATGAGACTCGACCGAGTAGAGGTCGAAAGAGCATTCTGCTCGGTAAATTATGATGTCACTCGATCGAGTGGCCGAGACACTCGGTCGAGTGGCACCTGTACGAATTACTGGTTCGTTCGCAATTTTGTTATGATTTCGAAATTGCTTTTGATTTTGATAATTCGATGATTCCACCGAATCGGACATAAATATTGCACAATTTATGCTCAACTCGGATTTTATAAATCATTGATTTTTGTTGAATCAGACATAAATATTATTGAATTTATACCCAATTCTAATTTTGAATACTCGTTGTATCCCATATTCGATTATTGAATCGATATGGAATAATAGAGTGAAAATAAAAGAAAATTGCTTTAAGTCATTTTAAATTAACTATCGCGATATGAATTGATTTTCTCCGCGTTTAATAATGTCGTGATTCTAATGAATCGTATGACAATTATTTTAGCATCAATGAAAATAAATCGCATTAGTCAATTAAATTGACTAGACCGTTAGATTCGACATCCAATTATGGAATTGGTATCGAATCTAACGTATCGACACTTTGCTTGAATTAAAGGACTTGATTCCCTCGGCTTCCCCAACATCGAAATAAATACCTAAGAGATTGTGATGTCGGATCCGCGTCAACGGGTTTCGACCCTTATTAAATAGAATGTTTGCTTTTGAAAAACGATGTAAATATGAACCTTGAATAATGATGCAAAAATAAACTAATTATTGTTTAGGTTGACTTGCTTCAATAATCAAGCAATTGGGGTATCGGAATAAGCGACCGGCAATGCTGTGTGCAGTACACTTGTATATTTGAGTTTCCTTATTCAGACATTCTTCATACTCGACACAAATCGACAAGTATTTTAATGTTTTAATATTAACGGTACTATCGATATTATGATGCGATGATAACGATAAGAAATAAAATAAAAAACGACCCTTATGACGATAAAAGATGCGAGAAACAAGAGAAGAAGAAAAGGGGTTTTGCACCCTCAACCTACATGTTCTTGTCTCGGATAAGACTCGTAGTCGTGGCTTTAACACGGGAGTTTCGAGGTTTATGGAGGTTGAGTTATGGTGGTTAGGGTTTCGATTCCTAAAGCTAGGTTTAGGGTTTGAATTAGGGTTTGAGTTTGATCTTGATGAAGGTTGTAAAAGTTGAATTAGGGTTGAATTTGATGTGTTGATTAGGGTTTGAAAAGTTGTGTAAAAGTTGTGAAATTGTGTGTGCATGGGGTTGCTTATATAGGCAAAGGCAAGGGCACCCGGTTAGGGTTACTCGACCGAGTGGCCCGTTATGCCTGCAGTAAGGCTTGAATATGGGCCCACTCGATCGAGTGGGTGGGGCACTCGATCGAGTGGCCCAGCTTGGTCGCGCGGGTCCATTGCTTTGGACCGTGACCTTGGATATTTGATGGGTTTTGTGTTTGAATTGGACTTTTGATGTTTGAATGGCTGTTTTGTATGTCTCGGAAACGACTTTGACCGGGGTTGACCCAATCGCTAAAAGTCGGTTTTATTTCCGGTGTCGGTTTCGGCCCAAATTAGCCTTATTTGATTGGAAACGGCCCACTGGGCCTGGATTTGAGGTTGATTTTGTGAGATTTGTACTCCGTAAGTGCATTAGCCAACGACTAATGGTTTTGAGCCCATATCCGAGCGCGTAGAAACACGTTAGCGTACGATCATCATCGGGTGTTTTTTGGAAACTGCCACAGACACCTGGCAGTCAAAATGCGGGTGTCTACAAAGACGCATTTAAAATTTCGAAAAATTACCGAAATGTTCTACTCTTCTATCACAAATATTACAACAGGTGATTGTTAGACGTAAAATGAGCGACTTCGATTCATCCAACAAAAAAAGAAGAATTTCTTCATCTTTAAGATTCGTTCATCCAAAAAAAAAGAACAACTTCATCTTCCAACTTCATTCATTTAACAAAAAAACATTCTAATTAATATATGTTCTAGTTAGAAATATTATTTTGATTGACTGTAAAAATATTTTAATTAAAAAAAAGAACAACTCATTTTGTGCGTAATGTTCTTGCAGAATTGCAAGGTCACACACTTTTAATTGTATAGTCACACTCAATATGCTGTATAGTCACACTCATTATGTTGACGTTTAACATTACGCACAAAATGAGTGTGATTCTACAACATAATGAGTGTGATTCTACTGCATGACGAGTGTGACTATACAAAAAGAAAAACCAAAATCTGCCCCGATTATACAATATTAGCAGTGTGACTATACAACATAGCGAGTGTGACTATACAACAAGGCGAATATGACTATACAAATACGATTACTTTTGGCTACAAACCAATTGGTTCACAGCTGCGTGGTTTTAAAGGTGAAAGGATAAGTGATTTTGCTATAGACCTCGCGAGATTAATTATGAAACCAGAAAATAGCGATGAAAATATATTTACATCAGAAAAGTCCATCCTTTACCTATAGTACGTCAAATATAAACACATTCTAACCCACCAAAATTCTTTTACATGTAGTACGTTCATCCTAAAGCTAACATTTTATCCTATATTGTAGACACCCACATTTTGACTGCCAGGTGTCTATAGTAGGTCCCGCCAAACACCCAATGATAATAGGACGCGAACATGCTTTGATGGACTCGGATATGGGCTCGAAATCATGGACATTTGGTTTAGGCTTGTTAAGGAGTACAAATCTCACAAAACGGACCTCAAATCCAGGCCCAGTAGGTCGTTTCGACTCAAATAAGACTAATTTGGGTCGATTCCGGCACCAGGGGTAAAACCGTCTTTTAGCGACCGAGTCAAACCCGGTCAAAGATATTTTTTCCCGAGTCACACGAGCTGGCCGTGACACTACACGGCTGATTTGGACTCAAACACCAAAAAATCAGCTTCAAATAATATTAAACAAATCCGTTTAGGGATAGGATTCGATCTTAAGTAGGAATTCTATCCGGAAACCGAATAAGAGATCGATCAAGCTCCCAGAACTCGGCTGAAACAGCCGAAATACTCCCACCAGCCGAGTATCCTTGCCTTACTCACCAAGAAACGAGAAGTTTTATTTCCTCACAAACTCTCGTTTTCCTATCCAAACCGGTGTTTCTTGTCACACAAGCAAGACCACCGCAATTCCTATAAATAGGACCTTACGTCCGACCATTCAGACACATGAAATATCAACACAATAATCCCGACGCACAATAATTTTTCAGAACTCGTATCTAAAAAATAAGTCTCGAAATCCACGTCCGAAGGAATACCGAAATAGCAACCAAAAAGCCGACGAATCCATCCCGTCCAATCCGGCCGATCCACGCCCCACATACACACACAAAAACGTCCCAAAAATCGACACCTTAACTCACCCACATCATCTCGACGCTCACGTGCCCAAGCCACCGTCCGACGAGCCTTATTCCGAGTAAACAAAGCATGTAGGTTGAGGGTGTAAATCAAACCCGTCTTTTCTCCTTTCTCTCCCTAATCTCACGTTTTTTCTTCTTTCGTCCGTCGTTTTATTTATTTTTTCGTCGATCGTCTAATTATTAATATGGGTCGTTCATCGCATCATATTTTTATTTATTTTCGATAGTAAAACTATTTTCAAATAACGTTCTTAAAATACGATACCGATTCTCTAATCGAATATCGTACCTACAAGAACTAAATTAAAATTTATTCTCGTCGATGCTAACAAAATCATTAACCTTTTTTTTTTACAAAATTCGATGATTTTAAACGCGTAGAGAATTAACATGATTTTTCATTCAAAATTCTTTTTTTACGTTTTCGTTCAAAACAAACTTTTTTAAACTTTTTCTAAAAACATTCTAACTATTTGATATTGATTTCATAATCAAATATCGAATACGACGAATATCGAAAATATAAGTCGAGTATAAATTAATCCATATTTGTACGCGATTTATAGGAATTAACGGTTTTCGAACAAAATAAAAAAAACCCGGCAGACCACCACGCGGGTCGCGCGCCTGTCAGGCGACCCGCGCGGCGGCCTGGTTCGCCCGGCCTCCTTTTTCTCGTTTCTTCGCTTTTCTATTTTTAATTCCTTTCGAACATTATATTAAAATGCGACTTTCGCGACATATTTTAATAAATACTTTTTTTCGACCTCGGTCAACACGTGTTAATCAATCACGTGTCATAAACCTTTTCTAAAAATCATGCATATTTATTATTTATATCTTTATTCAATTTATTCATCGTTACTAACTCGTTTTCTCGTGTTTGTAGCTTTTTATTTGTTTTTATCGTTTTATTAGACTAAAACGAACTCACATGCTAAAATAACTTTGACGTTATTAGTTTAATATGCATTAAACGACTTAGCAACCCACTTTATTTTTCTCACATGCTTAGGAAAATAATGTTTGCATATCATTCAACCGTCGAACTAACCCGTGTACACCAAAAACGAACGATATCTTAGTAAAGGCCGCTAAGTGCGGGCGGGGTTGGGTGTTCTTAGTGAACTTCCCAACACGTACCCTCACCCCTTACTCAGAACCGTGGTTTCCGGATGTCCGAATCCATTGGCAACGAGAGTCATTCAATATACGATTAACCGCCCAGTCGGCATCGGTATCGATATGCAAAGGGACGAGCCCAATAAACTCTGACATCGGAAATGGGCCGTATTTTGTATACGACCCACTACGACATAGAGTGGGCTCGAACGGTTCCGAATAACCATAAAATTCGGTGGCGACTCCTACTTCGATTTAAATTTCAATTTGACCATCTCATATGGAGATTCATTCGCCTCCCCAAACCCGCGCGTGGCCGCGTCGGGGTGGACCTATGTCATGTCCACAATTTGGCGACTCCGCTGGGGATCAACTGATGAGTCACTTACCATCGGCATCCCTAGGGTGAGACTCGAAAAGAAATCGTTCGAATAGTAATGTACACGTTTTAGTTCAATGGGCCATGCATAACCCAATCTTTCCCGGGCCGGTTACTTGTGACCGACGTCCCACTATACCACGGTGCGTTTCTACTTGGACCCACTAAAGACATCGATGGTGGAACTCGTTTAGGTTTTGCGGCATGTCCTAAGACCCACTCGGCTTAGGGAGTCCGTCCTCAGTACGAGAAAGCCATCGTTGTTGGTATAGACCCTATTAGACCGACCGAGACTTAGACTAGGAGCATACATGGTGTCGTTATGCTGTTTCCGTGACTACATGCTACTTGGTCCGTGTCTCATCTTTTTTTTTCAAAAAACCGTGTTTTCAAAAAAAAACTTGCACCTTTTTTCGAAAACCATCCATTTTTCAAAACCCGGAAAGCTACCGAATTTAGGACTTATGATTTTGACTCAAAATAGCCTATTTTTAGCTGGTATGCTGTCCAAACCTTTTCAAAAATTCAAAACTCGGCCCGATAAACCTTTTTTCCGATTTTCAAAAAAAGATTGGGCCGTCCAACCCGACTTTGCTCGGTTTTCAAATTCAAATCCTCTTTTCCAACCTTCTTCTTCTTAGGACTTCCCGTATTTAGCAGTGTCGGGTCTCGTCATAAGTAGTAAGTTTCTATAGCGTCGAAACTCCGTCGATCTTACATCACGAGTTTCCACCCCATCCCAAGTCCGCCTTATTAGTCAAGGCACGACCCACCTACGTAGGACAAACTCCTACAAAGGGAAGCCCACTTACACAATCGAGTCCAAAGTCTGGGGATTAGCACACGTGGGTCTTTCTTCGAACGGGACTAGGCCCACTATGCCGAAATCCTAAAGAAAGCCCACCGTTCATGAGTCACCCGTCTAGGAGTCGGTTTAGTCCGTTTCCGAGTCTAGTCGTTTTCTCGGGATGCACCTTTCGATCTGGGTCCGATTCTGATTACACGGTGTTCTTACAGACAGGCCGCCTCACACCCGAGCCATGACTAAGGACGCTATCGATCAACTGAGCACTTCGTTGGCCAAGATCCAAGAGCAACTTGACCAAATTAGGGGTGATCAGATCGCCATTGTTACCCGGGTTAGCGCCATCGAGCAAGACAAGCCCAAGGACGGAGATGAAGCTCATGGGCCATTAGCCGAACTGACTAGCGCAGTCCTCAAACTGCAAGAGCAGGTCCATTTGTCGACCCACAACTCGATCCATACGGAGAATGCTCGAAGTTACTCTCCCTTGACCGACCAATTGCTTGCCAATCTCAATTTAACGGGCCTCCCGATGTTTGACGGAACAGAAGACCCGGTATTACATATCCGGGCCTTCAAGGAGTTTATGGCCCTAAAAGGAGTCAAGTCAGACATGTTCAAGCATCTGTTTGCCTCCTCACTAGAGAAACACCCGAGAGCCTGGTTCTATAGGCTCGATTCCAAGAAGTACAAGTCTTGGGACGACGTAGCAACGGAATTCGCCCGGAACTACGCCGACAATACGGAGATCCAAACCACCATGCGAACCCTGGAAGTAATGGCCCAGGAGCCTAAGGAAGGGTTTACGAAGTACCTTCAACGCTGGAGGGCTGAAAGTGTCAAACTGGTCGATAAGCCCAGTGAAAAAGTCCTAGTTGAAGCCTTTGTCAAGAATCTCCTGCCCGCCTACCGGATCCATCTCCGGTACGCTATCATACCTAGCTTCGCGGTCCTAACCGAAATGGGAACGAGAATCGAGGATGATTTAAGGATGGAAAGCCTCACTAAGGCCTCCACCAAAGGATACCAAGGGGCCAGCTCATCAACAAGCAAGCCCGCATCCACCGCTGCCACTCGTAGCATTTTTGACGAGGTAAATCTACTTGATAACCCGTCCAAGAAGAATACGCCACCCCGAGTATTCACCGACATAGGTACTACCTATGCGAATGCCTTACAAAGGCTTTCATCAAAAGGCCTCATCGCCCCGATAGGCCCAACACCCGATCCTTCAGCTGAGCGTCGCTCCAAATTCTATGATGCTCAGGCCTACTGCAAATACCATCAGGGTAAGGGACACGATACTGAGAAATGCTGGAAATTAAAGCATCTTATCCAGGATCTTATTGAAAGCGGGAAAATCCCTTTACCCGGAGGCAAGCCCAACAACAAAGACAACCCGTTGGCTACCCACGCTATCTTCCCCGGAGAGGTTATAGACTGCTCACACCTCATTTCCCCATTTACCCCACAAATTAACGGGATCTGGTGTGACGATGAAGACGACGTTTATCTCACTAAGGGAGAAGCAGTCCCTATCACATCTGAGGAGATCCAGAAGGTTAAGTCCAAAGCCTTAACCAGCAGTCAAGCCCTCATCATCGCCGAACCACCGCCCAAAACGGAGGTTGTCCCGGAAGAGCCGCCAACTACTGAAAAGGCTCTGGTAAAGCAGCTGAGCAAGACTCGAGTTGACCTCTCCATATGGCAACTCCTAGTTAGCTCTCAGGAACATCGAGAGGCACTCACTAAGGCCCTCGATCAAGTCAAGATCGACTCTATGGCTACTCCAGCTGAAATGGTAGCCACGGTTCTACCCCACCTAAAGGGGAAAGCAAAAGAAGAAGGCCCGCTTATCACCTTCTCCAATGCTGATCTGCCATCATTTGGGCCAGCCCACAACATGGCTCTCTATATCACGGTAATCTGCCGTGGAAAATATCTGCCCATGACCCTTATTGACGACGGGTCTGCAGTCAACGTCCTTCCCTTAAGGACCGCCAAAGCCCTCGGTGTCACCAAGGCCGACTACATCCCTACAACCCAAACTATCCAGGCTTTCGACGGGAGTCCAAAGTCCGTAGCCGGGGCCGTAAAACTCACTATCATAACGGGCCCGATAGAGAAGGAGCTGGAGTTTCAAGTGATTGACGTGACCTCTTCCTTTAACCTTCTTTTAGGAAGACCCTGGATCCACTCGACCAGGGCTGTGTCCTCTACCCTGCATCGGAAGATCAAGCTACCTTTGCACGATACCGTCATCACTCTAGAAGCCACGCCTATGACTGTGGCCAACTGCAACACCTCGGGCCGCACCGATCTTTGGGGATTCGACTTCATAGGGGCCATCGAAGAAGAATACCTTTTCCGACCCTACTTTACTGTTAGCATGGACCGGATGTTACAAAATCTAGGCTTCTTACCAGGGGTCACGTCAAGACCCGATCTCCCTGCAGGAAAAATCCTTGAAGTCCTCGACAACGGGATAGTTCAAACCGGTCTGGGCTACACCCTGACCCCGGAGAATATGGGCCAAACTGGGACCGGTAAAGTCATCTTCGTCACACCGGTGTTCGAGTCCGTCCAAACGGGCCTATATCGGCCTCCAACCACACGCCCTGGGACCCACTTGGCCCAGGTCTGCAACTACATACCCGATGACATCTTCGCCCTTGTCCAGTCCGAAGATGCTAAGAATGCTGAACCCGCGCTGGGGTTACTTTTCGGAGAGGAGCTCGCGACCCCAACACCGAAGGAGGAGCTAGTTAGCCTCATTCTCCGCAGCCGCACATTCGATCCATCCAAACTGATCTCGGATGTTAGATCCGGGACAGGTAAGAGAGCCTGGAGAAAGACTGTCAAGTGGACTGACAGTCAAGGAAGGACTTTCAAGCTTATCACAGGAGAAGGAGAAATGCCAGAATCTGAGTCTGAGTCTGAGTCAGAGTCCGAGTCAGAGTCTGAGATTGAGTCTAGTGAGTCTGGTGCTAGGGTCAGTCCTATAACTCCCCCTCTCCCTTTAGCTGTTCCTGGTGCTTCGGGGTCTGTCCCGGGCACCCTGCCTATCCCGCCACTGACTAGCGATCAGATGGCAGCTCTTTTCGAGCTTTTCTCTCAATTTATGAATAATAACAACCGTTCAGCTTACGACTTGTCTCATTTTCAAAAATTCCTAAATTTTCAAAATATTCTGTGTAATGACATTGAGAAACCCGACGAACAGGTATCCTTACCTCCACATCTAATCGAGCAACTAGAGCAGAGGGAATCCCGCAATCCGGTAATCGAAGAAACCGAATCTATCAACGTGGGAACAACCTTAGAACCTCAGATGCTTAAGATAGGGTTATCTCTAGATCCCAGGGAGAAACAACAATTCATCGATCTCCTTCAAGAGTTCAAAGACGTCTTCGCATGGTCCTACAAGGACATGCCGGGGATAGACCGCGAAATAGCCGAGCACCATATACCGATCAAGGAAGGGTGCAAACCGGTTAAGCAAAAACTCCGACGCATGAGGCCCGAATGGTCCCTCAAAGTCAAGGAGGAAGTCGAAAAACAATTCAAGGCTGGGTTCATACGAGTCTCCGAGTATCCAGATTGGGTTGCAAACATCGTACCGGTCCCTAAAAAAGACGGTAAAGTGCGTGTCTGCGTGGATTTTCGGGATCTTAACAAGGCGAGCCCGAAAGACGATTTCCCGTTGCCACACATCGATATACTGGTGGACAACACAGCTGATCATGCCCTTCTATCATTCATGGACGGGTATGCCGGGTACAATCAAATAAAAATGGCAGAGGAAGATATGGATAAGACCACCTTCATTACACCTTGGGGTACTTATTGCTATACCGTCATGCCATTTGGTCTCATTAATGCCGGGGCCACCTATCAACGAACCGCCACGACTTTATTACATGACATGATGCATAAAGAAGTGGAAGTTTACGTAGACGATATGATCGTCAAATCCAAGCACAGGGACGGTCACATCACCGCCCTGAGAAGATTTTTCACCCGGTTACGCAAATACAACATGAGACTAAACCCTCAGAAGTGCAGTTTCGGGGTAACCTCTGGCAAATTACTGGGTCACATCGTCAGCCAACGCGGTATCGAAGTCGATCCAGCTAAGATCAAGGCCATCACCGAGATGCAGCCTCCTAAGACCGAAAAAGAAATAAGAGGTTTTCTCGGAAAGGTCCAATACATCAGCAGGTTCATTTCAAAACTAACCATGGTATGTGAACCGATCTTCAAGAAGCTGAAAATAGGGGAACGGTTACTATGGGACGACAAGTGTCAAGCGGCCTTCGACAGAATCAAGGAAATCTTATCTTCACCGCCGGTCCTGATGCCACCTCAGCACGGTTTACCTTTGTCGTTGTACCTAACCACGACAGAGACAGCCATGGGGGCTATGTTAGCTCAAACGGTCAACTCCGAAGAACGAGCAATATATTACATCAGCAAAAAGTTTTTAGAGTACGAGTGTAAGTACACCATGCTCGAAAAGACGTGTTTAGCACTGGTCTGGGCCACTAAAAAGCTCAGACATTACATGCTCAGCTATGAAGTACAAGTACTGTCAAGGATGGATCCGATCAAATATCTTTTCGAAAAGCCCATTCTCAACGGCAGAATATCAAGATGGACCCTGATGCTGGCAGAATTCGATCTAAAATTCGTACCACTGAAAACCATCAAGGGCCGAGTAGTAGCCGAATTTCTCGCTGACAGTCCCGTAACCGAAGAAGGACACACCGACACTTGGTCCTTCCCAGATGAAGATATTTTCCATCTGACACCGAGACATGGGATTTATACTTCGATGGGGCATCCAACTTCCGAGGATTTGGGGTCGGAATCCTCCTAATCTCGCCAAGAGGGGAACATACTCCCGTGTCTATCAAATTGGACTTTGACGTCACCAATAACGCCGCTGAGTATGAAGCATGTATCCACGGGCTACAAGTCGCCACCGATTTAGGGGTCACAAACCTCCGAGTACACGGCGATTCATCATTGGTCATTAACCAAGCGCTCCAAAAATGGAAAACTCGAAATGCCAATCTCGTGGCCTACCAGGCACGAGTAAGGGATCTCGAGAAACAATTCCAAAAGGTAGAATACATATACCTACCTCGGGAAGAAAATCAGTTCGCAGACGCACTTTCAAAACTGGCATCTTTACTAAATATTCCCGATCATATGACCAGCATGCCGATTTGCGTCGAAAGACGATCCGCGCCAGCATATATCCATGACATCGAGGATATTGAGATACCCGATCCCGAGCCATGGTATAAGGCGATCCAGACATATTTGACAACCGGGGAGTATCCACCTGGGACCGACAATCGAGCCAAAAAGGCCTTGCGTAGGTTAGCGACCCAGTTCGTCCGTACCGACGACGGACAACTTTACAAGAAGACACCACAAGGGGCTCTCCTTTTATGTGTCGACAAGGGTAATGCTGAAAAGGTCATGGCCGAAGTACATGACGGCGAGTGTGGTCCTCACATGAACGCCCATATGCTAGTCCGGAAGATCATGAGACTTGGATATTACTGGAACAGCATGGAAACCGATTGCCAACTATATGTAAGACGTTGCCATAATTGCCAGATTTTCGCTAATGTACAGCACATGCCACCATCCCTGCTGTATACTATGACGTCACCCTGGCCATTTTCAACATGGGGAATCGATATAATCGGAAAGATAAACCCCTCGGGAACCGGAGGACACTGTTTCATTTTGGTAGCGATCGACTATTTCACCAAATGGGTCGAAGCGGAATCCTACCGTATTCTTAATGCCAGCCACGTTACCAAATTTATCCAAAACAAGATAATATGCCGATATGGGATTCCTCATGAATTCATCAGTGACCACGGGACCCACTTTCAGGCTGAGACGGCAGCCTTGTTAGCCAAATACAAGATCCAAAGACATACGTCTTCACCCTACCGACCCCAAACCAATGGAGCGGTAGAAGCAGCTAACAAAACCATTGTCACCATACTCAAAAAGATGGCTGACAATTATCGAGACTGGCCCGATAAGATACCATTTGCCCGTTGGGGATATCGAACCTCGACTCGTACTGCGACCGGGGCAACACCGTATTACCTTACATACGGGATGGAAGCGGTCCAACCTGTCGAGCTGGAGGTACCGTCACTCAGAATCCTACTCGAAAGTCAAGTACCGGAAGCCGATTGGGTTCGAGCACGATATGACTCGTTAGTACTTCTAGACGAACGACGATCTCGGGCTCTCAATAACATACAGATCTACCAGAAAAGAATCCAACGGGCTTTCAACAAAAGGGTAAGGCCCAGAAACATCAAAGAGGGAGATCTGGTTCTCAAATCCGTACGAGCTTTATTACCAGTAGACCCAAGGGGAAAGTTCAAACCTAACTGGGCCGGTCCTTATTTGGTAAAGAAGATTCTATCGGGTGGAGCGGTGATGTTAACGGATCTGGACGGAAATGAGTTTGTCAACCCAACTAACCTGGACCAGCTAAAACGTTATTACCCTTAAACCCGTTTCTCTCAATGTCATTCGCAAAAAGTTTATTAAAAACGTCTTTTCAAGATGAACTTTTTTAAGGCAAGTCAAAAGCTAGAATTACTTATTCTACTGTTATAAACATCTTGAACCAATAGTCTTGATGTATTTCGAAATTGCAATTTAAAGTCTGAACTACGTTTGGTTTGATTCCGCTATTTGTGGATACGTAGGCAGCCCCTCAAAAGGGCACAACCACTGCAATCGAAAAAACGGGAACGGTTTCTAATAAACTTCCTTTATTTATTTCAAAAAAATTCAATTACAAAAAAAATCAAAAAAAAACACAAACACACAAATAGTACTAATATTAAATAATAAAAAATCGAAGGCATTTTTCCCTTTTCCTTGTCCTTAGTCTCTTTTTCGGCCCACCGACGTCGACGTGGAGGTGAACGTTCCCGAATCACCAAGGGAATCTCCTTAACCCGGGCTCGTTTCTTCGAACTTGATTCCCCAGTCACCTCGGTCGGTCCTAGCCGGACCCGTGCCCTCTCGGGCATCCTTTCCCGCGGCCCAAGCCTGTCTCGGACCGCTAGTTTAGGTCCGAGCCTTCTCTCTAAGTCACTAGCACCGGTCTCTTTAGCTCGAGTCTTAGTCTTTGACTTGGAACCTGACTCTGGCCCGACAAAGGTAGTTGGAGTTTCTTCTTCAAAGAACCATCTATTATCCTTCACCGATTCTCTACGGGCTAAGTCAAAAGCCTCATCGGTCTTTAAAGCTTCACGGGCCTCTTTGGATTCTTCAGAAGCCCATTTGAGATATGATTCAGAAACCCAAGCGGTCTGACGAGGGCGAGGTATAGTCCACATGACCCGGGTAAACCAGCGTTGTAACCACGTGTCACACATAGCGTCCGTCAATTGGACTGAGACGCTAATAATGGCTTCAGTTTCGGGGATCTGCTGAAATGAACCAAACTGCCTTAGAAGACGATCTGGGTAAATATGGACGGTCCAGTCCAAGGACAAAATCACCAGGTAGCGGACTTTATCTCTTTTAGCTAGGCCCGTCATCTTCGAAAGGAACCACCAGATCACGTTCCACCTAATCAAGGGCCCGCCATGGAATCTTAGCTCCTCATCCCAATACTTCCGGTTGATATGATGATTGGAGCTGATTCGTCGAGACCGTGAGCCTATCTGGCAGCTTCGATACCTGGATATGCTCGTCGGGGGCTCTATAATTGACAGGCGCTCGGATAACCAAATCTGAAAAAAAAAAATTCGAAAAGTCAAAAACTTTCGAAAAATCAAAAAAAAAAAAAATTCCGAAAAAAAAATTCAAAAAAAAAAAAAAGAAAAAATCGGAAATTCGAAAAATCAAAGATTTCGGAAATTCGAAAAAAAAAATCCGAAATTTTTTTAAAAAAAAAAAAAAAAAAAATTTCCGAAAATTTTTCGAAAAAAATATATAAAAAAGGTCAAATACCTGCAGAAGACGAATGCCGCCCGTTAATTGCCGATCTGGATCAAGTCTCCTCGCATCAAGGCCCATGATGATCTCCCCAGTTATCAGCCAGGCTGGGCTATAACCTGCCTCCATTTGATCCACTATGCTAATTAGCCTGATCTCGCCTAAACATGAGTCAGCATCCATCCGGCCTTCGAAAGCGTATCGATGCAGCATGCAGAAGGCAAAGGCCCTACGCCTATGGATAGGAGAAATTCTGGGACCATTTGGATCCATAAATTTATCAGCTAGGTCGAACAGGGAAACAGAATTTCCCTTCACCATACGGGAAGTCTCAGCATGAGACAACCCAAGAAAGTCCCTCAGCCTCCTCCTTGGATCAGGGTAAAAAGGAGGAATAGCAGGATGAGCATTAGGGCACCAACCCCCTACAGCAGCAATCTCTTCGGGCAGAGGACATATTTCTCCCCGGGGAAAAGCGAAAACATAATGGGTAGTATCCCAAAAGGTTAAGCAAGCATCCAAGAAATGGGTATCCACCTTAAGTCGCTGGAGCGGGAACAAAGCTACAATTCCCATCTGAGTCAACTGGACCTTATCTCCATCTCGAAAATCTTGGGCCCACGCGTGAAGCATCGCGGTCAGATGTTCGATTCCCATAGCGGAAAGTTTTTTTATTTATCTAAAAAGTCTAAAGGGATTTTTTTTAAGATAAGAAGGAAATATTTTAGGTTGGAATATGAGAAGATTAAGGGCAAGAACTCTCTATTTATAATAGAAAAATCTCCTCTCCTAGTCACCCCTGGAATAGGGATTATTTTGCAGTATTCCTACTTCACCTAGGCATACAGGCCTAACCAGAGATTTTTTTAGGAATCCGTGTCAGAATCTGATCAGGAATCAAGTCATCCCAAACATTCCTTTTCTTCCAATTTTTTTTCAAAAAAATTTTCCGCCAATTTTCGAAATTTTTTTCGGTTTTTTCCAAAAAAAATCAACCAAAAATCATTTTTTTCTCCCCCAGCACGAGTCGATGTTTTATCTGTATGTTGCATGCAAAACAGACAGGTATCCCAAGACTCCGGGAGAATTATCAAAATTCTCAGTGAAAATTCAAGCAACATTTTTCGCTGAGAAATCGGATGCATCAGTAAAAGGTACATCCGCAGCTTCTAATAAAAGCTCCCACGCAATTTCAAGATGGAAATTGTCTGCAACCAGACAAATCCGAGACTTTTTTAGTAGAAAGTCCCCGCGCCATTATCAACATCTATCCAGGTATGATTTCTATCCTATGGCTGGCGAGCCCTTCACGCAAGTCTAATGGACTCTAAACGACCCGATCGGAAGTCTGCCAGGTCTTAATCCTCGATTGGCCTGGTAGCTACTCTGACTTTCGCCTTGTCTAAGCCTCAGTCAGAGTGGGGGCTCTGTAGACACCCACATTTTGACCGCCAGGTGTCTATAGTAGGTCCCGCCAAACACCCAATGATGATAGGACGCGAACATGCTTTGATGGACTCGGATATGGGCTCGAAATCATGGACATTTGGTTTAGGCTTGTTAAGGAGTACAAATCTCACAAAACGGACCTCAAATCCAGGCCCAGTAGGTCGTTTCGACTCAAATAAGACTAATTTGGGTCGATTCCGGCACCAGGGGTAAAACCGTCTTTTAGCGACCGAGTCAAACCCGGTCAAAGATATTTTTTCCCGAGTCACACGAGCTGGCCGTGACACTACACGGCTGATTTGGACTCAAACACCAAAAAATCAGCTTCAAATAATATTAAACAAATCCGTTTAGGGATAGGATTCGATCTTAAGTAGGAATTCTATCCGGAAACCGAATAAGAGATCGATCAAGCTCCCAGAACTCGGCTGAAACAGCCGAAATACTCCCACCAGCCGAGTATCCTTGCCTTACTCACCAAGAAACGAGAAGTTTTATTTCCTCACAAACTCTCGTTTTCCTATCCAAACCGGTGTTTCTTGTCACACAAGCAAGACCACCGCAATTCCTATAAATAGGACCTTACGTCCGACCATTCAGACACATGAAATATCAACACAATAATCCCGACGCACAATAATTTTTCAGAACTCGTATCTAAAAAATAAGTCTCGAAATCCACGTCCGAAGGAATACCGAAATAGCAACCAAAAAGCCGACGAATCCATCCCGTCCAATCCGGCCGATCCACGCCCCACATACACACACAAAAACGTCCCAAAAATCGACACCTTAACTCACCCACATCATCTCGACGCTCACGTGCCCAAGCCACCATCCGACGAGCCTTGTTCCGAGTAAACAAAGCATGTAGGTTGAGGGTGTAAATCAAACCCGTCTTTTCTCCGCATGTAGGTTGAGGGTGTAAATCAAACCCGTCTTTTCTCCTTTCTCTCCCTAATCTCACGTTTTTTCTTCTTTCGTCCGTCGTTTTATTTATTTTTTCGTCGATCGTCTAATTATTAATATGGGTCGTTCATCGCATCATATTTTTATTTATTTTCGATAGTAAAACTATTTTCAAATAACGTTCTTAAAATACGATACCGATTCTCTAATCGAATATCGTACCTACAAGAACTAAATTAAAATTTATTCTCGTCGATGCTAACAAAATCATTAACCTTTTTTTTTTACAAAATTCGATGATTTTAAACGCGTAGAGAATTAACATGATTTTTCATTCAAAATTCTTTTTTTACGTTTTCGTTCAAAACAAACTTTTTTAAATTTTTTCTAAAAACATTCTAACTATTTGATATTGATTTCATAATCAAATATCGAATACGACGAATATCGAAAATATAAGTCGAGTATAAATTAATCCATATTTGTACGCGATTTATAGGAATTAACGGTTTTCGAACAAAATAAAAAAAACCCGGCAGACCACCACGCGGGTCGCGCGCCTGTCAGGCGACCCGCGCGGCGGCCTGGTTCGCCCGGTCTCCTTTTTCTCGTTTCTTCGCTTTTCTATTTTTAATTCCTTTCGAACATTATATTAAAATGCGACTTTCGCGACATATTTTAATAAATACTTTTTTTCGACCTCGGTCAACACGTGTTAATCAATCACGTGTCATAAACCTTTTCTAAAAATCATGCATATTTATTATTTATATCTTTATTCAATTTATTCATCGTTACTAACTCGTTTTCTCGTGTTTGTAGCTTTTTATTTGTTTTTATCGTTTTATTAGACTAAAACGAACTCACATGCTAAAATAACTTTGACGTTATTAGTTTAATATGCATTAAACGACTTAGCAACCCACTTTATTTTTCTCACATGCTTAGGAAAATAATGTTTGCATATCATTCAACCGTCGAACTAACCCGTGTACACCAAAAACGAACGATATCTTAGTAAAGGCCGCTAAGTGCGGGCGGGGTTGGGTGTTCTTAGTGAACTTCCCAACACGTACCCTCACCCCTTACTCAGAACCGTGGTTTCCGGATGTCCGAATCCATTGGCAACGAGAGTCATTCAATATACGATTAACCGCCCAGTCGGCATCGGTATCGATATGCAAAGGGACGAGCCCAATAAACTCTGACATCGGAAATGGGCCGTATTTTGTATACGACCCACTACGACATAGAGTGGGCTCGAACGGTTCCGAATAACCATAAAATTCGGTGGCGACTCCTACTTCGATTTAAATTTCAATTTGACCATCTCATATGGAGATTCATTCGCCTCCCCAAACCCGCGCGTGGCCGCGTCGGGGTGGACCTATTTCATGTCCACACATATAAATACTCAAGAGTTTAACGATGGTCTCCTGTACGTGCGCAACAATACATTGTCCAATTACGTGGTCGGTCGCTGTATCTTCCACGACCTTCTTCTTCCCACCGCCCCTTTTACCAACATTCCCTTTTCCACCCACCATTTCGCTGCAACAAAACACACAATCAATCTAAATCACACAACACAACTGAGTATGTGACTACAATGACTGTACAACTACATGACTGTAAAGCATAATGAGTGTGACTATACAACTTTAATGTGTGACTATACAACATAGACAATGTGATCCTACAACATAATGACTGTGATCCTACAACATAACGAGTATGACTATACAACTTCAACTGTGTGACTATACAACATAATCTCTGTGACTATACAACTAAATTATACTTGTACTTATTTATACCTCAATCATCATTAGCAAAGATGATTACATACACTAATCACTGCAAGAATTTGTGTGATTCTACAATATAATGAGTGTGACTATACAACATCAACTGTTTGACTGTACAACCTAAAGTGTGTGACTACAAAACTGAATCCGTAAAATGGAAAATAAAAGTCATACAGTCAATTATTCTTCAATCATCATCAGCAAAGTCACATTCATAATTCGAAAGATGATTATACATACGAATCAGAGCAAATTATTTAAACATTCATTAAATATTAAATCTTCATTCATCCATATTAAACCTTCATTTTTTTTGTGAATAATTAAAATAAAGATGAATAATTTTATAAATACCAAAAAGAAAGGTATGAAAAATAAAATAAGCATGAAGATGAAGATGATTAAGCGCATGATACCTTAATCCCAAGGTATTCTATAGCTGAGTGATTCTACAACATAACAAGTGTGACTATACAGCATAATGAGTGTGACTATACAACTGAATATGTGACTACAATGAGTGTACAGTTGCATGATTCTACAACATAATGAGTGTGACTATACAACTGAAAGTGTGTGGTCTTGCAATTCTGTAAGAACATTACGCACTAAATGACTTGTTCATCTTCATCCATCCCACAAAAAAAGAACAACTTCATCTTCAAACTTCATCTTAAAGATGAAGTTGTTCTTTTTTTGTGGATAATAAAGATGAATAATTTTATAAATACCAAATAAAAGGGTTTTTCTATGGAGTACCCCTCAACTATTGGCTTTTCCAAGTGATACCCCCGCCTTTTTCGAATTACAAGGTGTAATCCTAAACTTTACTTATCAGTCCATATCATAACTAAACTGATAAGTATATTACAATTTTTTTTGTAAATGAATAATTAACATATTAATCAATTCAATTTAATGCTTCAACCCACCTCTCTTTCTTTACCATTCACCAAGCTACTAAATGCTCACCACAACGCACCTCTATTGTCGGTCGGCGTCGACCTCTCTACCTCACTCTTTTAAATCTTTCAACCTCAATTCCTTCATCACCCCTATGTCATAGTGTGGTGGAATGGTGTTCTTCGAGTAAAGGATGCAAATTGAAGAAATATATCATGGTTGATGAAAGTCAATTAGGGAATAATCACTAATTACATCATCAACTGAGAAATTTTCTTTGGAAAATCATAACTTTGGTTACTATATAGAGTAACTTACAAAGTTTAGGGGTACATCATGTAATTCGAAAAAGGCGGGGGTACCACTTGGAAAAGCCGAAAGTTGAGGGGTATCCTATAGAAAAATCCAAAATAAAAAGAAGCATGAAGATGATGATGATGAAGAAAAAGAAGCATGAAGATGAAGATGAAGATGAAGATGAAGATGATGAAGATGAAGATGAAGCATGAACATACCTTCGTATGATGATCGAAGTTACTGACAGAGTATGTTGTGTTAAAAACGCAGTATGATCGGAGTAGTTGACGGAGTATGAACGGAGTATTAATGGAGATTATTTGTTGGGGTTTTTTTTAGAGAGAGTTGAATTGGGTTGAGAAATGAATTGAGAGTACAGAGAGAAACAAGAATTAATGAGAGGAGGGTGAGGAGAGAAGATATTGATTAGTGATGGTTGATGGCCGATGGGCCGCAGCATGTCAGTCCCTTTTTTTTTCTTTTTTTTTTTTATAATTGAACCCCATCCATCCACCAATGGAGGGGATGAACACTAAGCAACTCTTGGAGAGTTGCTAACTCCCCTGAACCCCCACTCTCTCTCTCTCTCTCTCTCTCTCTCTATATATATATATATATATATATATATATATATATATATATATATATAGATTTAGGATCCGGTCCGAACCACAAGTTCGGTCCGAACCGTCCGAACTATATATAATAGAAAATTAAAACACGCGCAACACTGTTTCTCTACTCCGTATTACTTTTCGTCCTTCTGAATCATCAATTATTTTTCTGAACGTCAATATTTTCCCCCAATTTGCCATCAACGGCGATTCCTTCTGAACCATCAATCAACCGAGATCATCAGTTCTACAAACAGATTTTGAATCTAATTCTTCTATTCCTCAATTCATCAAGTCTTCAATCAACTATTCTTTTATCCATCGATATGAACCCAGGTAAATTCTCGATTTCATCTATTTTTTTTTTGGTGCTAAGAAGAGGGATAACCCAACAAAACAAAAATAAAGAAAACTACAAAGCACTAAAAAGCACGAAATGGGACAAAACGTGGCCAAGACACCTCACCCATATCCGCTTGGAGTAGGCTAAATAAATCGGCCGAAATATCCATGAACTCGTGCATGATCAATCGCTCCTGTTGTGTTGCACCATGATTGGCTAGCCAGTCCGCACAATTATTAGCTTCTCGATATATGTGATGCATTTCCACGGTCCAATCATGATCAGACATAAGGGATTAACATATTTGTACCATGTGGGAGTGGGCTGTCGGGAAGGAGTCTGTTTTTTTAATTAGATTCACTATGACCAATGAATCCGTCTGGATGATAAGTTTCCGGATATTTCTGTCCCGAGCAATAATTAGACCTCGTTTGAGAGCCATTAGCTCCGCCCGAGTAACGGTGGCTAGACCCAGATGTTCCGTGAAAGCACATTAAAACTCTCCATTCGCATCCCGAAAGATGCCTCCCGCTCCGGATATGCCCGGGTTTCCTTTGGAAGCACCATCAATGTTAAGAGCAATGAAATCCAAAGGGGGTGAAATCCATCTGACCTGTATTTCCATGGTTCGTGTCCTCGTAGACGGGTCCAAAATCTCCCTCGTCTCTCTCGCTTTTAATACTTCTGTTATCTTTCCATTAAGGAAAGCAACTTTATTGCCTGGAATTTCCTCTATTCGACCAAAGATACGGTTGTTTCTCCACTTCCATATCCACCAAGCAATCATAGAGAAGATCGTTGGCCACTTTTCCAAGCCTGGTACTTCCTGATCACGGAGGTTGTTCACCACCCAGTCTCGTGGTGAACTCTCCCTGTTGAAAAAAAGGGCAGGAGTGGTCAACTTACTCCAAATGGCGCGGGCCAGCGGACAATCCCGTAATAAGTGAAGCACGGTTTCCTCCTTGGTATAACATTCACTGCAATATGGGTCGTCGGCAAGCCCTCGGCGGACTCGATTCTCGTTGGTTAAGATTCGGTTATGCATTACGAGCCATAGAAAAGTTCTGACACGCTGGGGTGCCCATGTCTTCCAGGGCAGCCTCCAGGTTTTATCATTCTCGGGCTCAGTGACCTGTCTAATGATGCTAATTGCTGACTTGATTGAAAATCTACCTGACGGCGTAGAATTCCAGTAGAAAAAGTCATTATTATTTTCCTCAGGTACAACTTCGTAGGAAGCAATTGTTTTCAATACATCGCTTTCTAACAAGTCTGCGAATTCCTGTAATTTCCAGCCCGTAGACGGGTCCCACATCTCATCGACAGTTACATCTTGGAGATGGGTGGGAATATCTCTGGTAACTAGATCTTCGAGAGGTGTCGCCGTGGCCCAAGGGTGGGCCCAGAACATGGTCCGTCTACCATTACCAATAGAGGAGCTGATTCCTTTCTTTAAGGTCGAAAAAGCCTCGGTTATGCCTCTCCAAATGTTCGAGCTATTATGTCGACTTCCGAACATATCCATGTCGCAACGGCCTTTACAATATTTGTGATGAAGAACTCGGGCCCAAAGAGCGTTGGGTTCTGATAGGAGGCGCCACCCAAGCTTAGCCATGAATGCCAAATTCACTTGGCGCATAGAGCGAAGTCCGAGGCCTCCCTGATCTTTCTCGTTGGTGACCCTGTCCCAGGATACCAGGTGAATGGCTTTTTTCTCATCATTGCCACCCCAAAGGAACCGTCTAGTTCTTTTATCAATTTGGTCACACACCGACATTGGTAACTTTGCAGTTTGCATAGCATACGTCGGGATCGAAGCAAGAGTGGATTGAATAAGAGTGGTTCGACCTGCAAGAGAGAGTTGTTTTGCTTTCCATCCCGTAAGTCGTTTGTCGACTTTTGCTATTATAAAGTCAAAGTCAGCCTTGGTTACACGGCCGTTGAAGGTCGGCATACTAAGGTATTTCCCCAAATCGTCCGTACTTTCAATAGCCAACTTTGCCGTAACAAGGTCTTTGGTGGAAGAATCGGTATTAGCTGAGAAGAAGACTTTGGACTTAGCTAAACTGACCTTAAGCCCGGAGGCCGCACAAAAGGCGTCAAGACACTTTGTGATGGTTTGTGCTTGTAAAACAAAAGCTTCACCAAAAAGAATTATATCGTCAGTGAAGAATAGATGGGTGATGAAGGGGCTCCCACGGCTCGTCTGAGTTCCGGACCATTTGTTACCTTCTTGTTCCTCCGCAATGAGTTGGCTTAACTTTTCCATGCACATGGTAAATATGTAAGGTGACAATGGGTCTCCCTGGCGGATACCTCGTGATGGCGCAAAAGGTTTCGTTTTCTCGCCGTTCCACAGTATGTTCAAGCTAGTCGATCTTATGCACTTCATGTTTGTGGCTACCATCTGATGCGCGTCGAATCGTCGCCTATCCAACGCGGTCAAACAATATTTATAAACTCCAACTAACTACTACGTAGTAGCGGTAAGTCGGGGATCGATCCACAGGGACGGGCTAGGTAAAATCGGTCGAGTCAAAGTCTAAGCGTGATTGGGTTGAGAAAGGGGGGTTTTGGGTCGAGAGGTCGAGAGATCGAGAGAGGTCAAGAGAGGTCGAGAGATCGTAGGCTAGGGTCAATAAATAGGAAAGGTGTTAGGGAGAGTCGGGATTCGGAAATGGGGTCTAATAGTCTCGGGATCGAGTTTTCGTTACAACGTTAAAAAGGAGAGTGCCACCTTTCGGTATCCTCATCCAACCTACCTAAGCCCGCTTTCGCGATGAAAGGGTAAGTCTCAATCTAAGGTAATTTCTACCCCGAGTTTCCCCATACTGGTAGAAATGAGTCAAGGTCGGCCTAGTCGCGATTCTAAGTCAACAAAGACACAAAAACCTTAACATCGATAATTAACAAGTAAACAACCCACCAACATCCCTTGAATAAAATAATCCAAATCCTCCTCCCTAATTCCCCAACAAAGAAGTCTACTCACAATTCATCATGGAAATCATTTCAACATGCATATTGATTAGATCTAAACAAGATAATGATGAGGAAACAACATAAAAACTAAATTAGAGATTAGGGAGTGGAAGAAAATTATACCAACTATGTAGATCTATAGGAAATAAGAGGATTGCATAAGTAAAGATTGAATCTTTGATGAATAAAGTGAAAAGCTTGTCACTAATCCTTCATTAAACCCAACAAATCTTCAAATAAAACTTGAATAATCTTCTTACAAACTTGAGATCTAGATAATTGTTGATGGAAATTATGTAGATCTACTATTAATTACTATGTAAACTACTAGAATTTTGGAGGATTTCTACTAGAATACTACTAAACTACTACTAATGGATGGTGTAATAGGATGGTGGAGTGGTGTAATGTCTTCCCTCCTTAGCACAATGGAGAGGTAAGTTGGGCAATGAATTAGGGTAACATATATATAGTAATCTCTTAATGGGTATTTAACCTAAAGCCCATAATCTAATCCTTGCCCATTAGTGAGACTTTGTCCTTTGAGATGCAACTTTGCCCAATAAGTCTTCATAGGGTGAAGTTTTGCCCTGCGGTTGACGACATTAGCACCACCGGGTGAAATTTCACCCGGTGAGATTTTCTTCTCGAATCGCCATTTTTGGCGCTTTTCTCCATCGGGCGAAATTTCATCCGGTGGGCGAAATTTCGCCCGGTCATTTCGCCCGGTCATCTCATAGGGTGAAATTTCACCCTATGAACTTTTTGTCCAAAATGGCAATCTGGGGAGGAACACCGTCGGGCGAAATTTCGCCCGGTCAAATTCTCATCGGGTGAAATTTCGCCCTGTGACTTCAGAGGGCCATAACTCTCTCGTTTCATCTCCGATTGGGGCGTGTGATATTTCGTTGGAAAGCTAAGAAGATAAGCTTTCCCCTCCAACTAGAATCGCTTCGATCCGAGGTTTAGAACTCTAGATATATGCATTTGAAGTTCGACCTCTCCGGTGAAGATGCACAATGGACTATATTTTTTTCCTTTTCACTCAAGGTTTCACCTCTTGGGTTTGGACTTTGGATTTTAAGTTGTGTGCTTTGCTTTTCGGACGATCTCCCTCTCTCTCTCATGCTCATAGGAGCTCAGACACGCTTTTGGTCGAAAATCCTATCAAAATAGACAGAAAACTACCAAAAACACGTAAAATGAAAAACAGAGACGCTAATGTGAGAATTACTCAAAATACGGCGATAATCGCACTTTATTCTCGCAAAACAAAGGAAAAACGGGTCTAAATGGGAGGAAAAACGGTCCAAATTTGGCACACAACAATTCCCCCACACTAAACCGTTGCTCGTCCTCGAGCAAAGACCCAAAAAGAAATTAGCTACTACTTACTAAGCTAGACTATGCTAAGCCGATACGAGGCAATTAACGGGCCCGCTCCGTCCCTTCAACTCACATCGGAATACCCATGAGGTAGAGTACTCCCATGCAAGGCAAGTTGGGTCTTGCTCAAAATGGTGGATGCGACTAAACACACAAAAACACATAACACGAAAGAATAGACGCATCCAAAGCAAAAATAAAACACCGAATCCCTCATCGAGACGGCGGGGAAAGACACCAATTACTTACCTAAAACAACAATAAACTTCCAAGATAAATCACCCACGTAAATAAGGACCAAAGCCTAATACTATGACAATTAAGCAATATAAATGTTGATAACTTAGCCTAGGTCCTCCTAATCTTCTAAAGGGGTACTACGGGGCGTATAATGGAGTGGAAAAAGTGAACCATGGATTCGTTCGACACTTTAGGTAGGTGCAGTCCCGCTCTCTTCGGCTAAGCCAAGAGGGTCGTTCCAAACTCGAATTTCCTAAATCAGCCCAAACAAAAAGGTGGAGTGTTTACAATTATTGGGTGGATCGACTCATCACCGCTATCTTCCTACCTCGGGACTCGGTCCTCTAGTTGGCACTTCACGACAATGAATCGATCAAAGGGCTTTTTTTTTTTTTTTTCAAAGAGACGTTTTTGACGATACGATTTTTTTCATTTGAAGCTCCTTTTCTTTCTCCTTTGTTTTTCTTTTTCATGTTTTTGTGCCCTTTTTCTCTTGCTTTGGTTTGCCCTTTTTTGGCTCTTTGATGTGGTTCGAAACCAAGTTTTGAGGTTATTTTTGTGTAAACTTATTGTGGTGATGTATGGGTGAAAGGATAAATAGGTACCCGAGAACGGCGCCTTCCCCGGATAACTCACAAAAAGGCGAATAGAATTTGGACTAAAGGTGCAATGGTCATTCAAGCAAGGTCACCTAGAAAACGGGATGCGGGAACCAAGGCCTAACTCCTCCATGGGTGGTCAAATGCAAACCCCGAAGTAAACCTCTAGTAGAAAAGGTGGACTCAAAGCTAAAGGATCCACAAATTCATTGCCTAAGAGTCATTCTACTAGACTAAGGTCCAAAATCTACAATGGGTTATCTACAATGGAATGTAAACTCTTGCAACAAGTTTGTAATCGGGTTTTCAAAACATTTAGTCCTAGACACGCTATACAAAAGCAAAAGGGACACACGAAAAAGAAAAGACAAATAAAAGAAAACACGAGTAAAGTCATGCACTTCGTACTCCATCGACATTCAAGCACAAAAATCAACCACAACCCCCAAAATGCTCATTTCTTCGAGAGTCTCCCAACAACCTAGCTCCTCTACGAAAGTAAAGAAGAAAGCGAAAAGGAAGGAAGTTACCTAGCGGGTTGCTTCCATAACTCTTCAAATTGTGCTATCAAGGTGGTGGTTATCCTGTAAGAGTAGAGAACATGACTATACAAGGGACACGAAAACATAACAAAAACGAGAAAAGAAAAAGGGAAAAAGAAAAGGAAAATAAAAAGAAAATGTTTTTGGTTTTTCGAAATTTTTCAATTTTTATGGTTTTTTTGAAAGATTTTTGAAAAACAAAAGGAAAGTAGATCCCTCCCCCACACTAAAACTGTGCATTGTCCTCAATGCACAAGTAGGGGAAAAGATCGAAAAAGATGGAAAAAGAGAAATAAGAAAAAAATCTTTTTGGATTTTTAAAATTTTCAAATGTTTTTGGATTTTTAAAAATTTTTGAAGAAAGAAGACAAACGAAAAGAAAATGATAAAAGGGTGGCGGGCCTAGGTGCAATCACATCACCTAGACCCTAGCCAAGTGACTAAGAAAATGAAAATAAAATAAAAGAAAAGAAATTAAAAGGAAAGATGGAAAATGGGCGTAGGTATAGTCACATCACCTAGCCCGGGTTAAGAAAAATTTGAGAAAATGGGAAGAATTTGGATTTTCAAAAGGTCAATGACGTAATCACATCGCCTAATGACCGGGAGCAATACCAAGGCCGCTTTGGCCGCAACAATCGAACAATGGGACAGCTTGCAAAGTTATGTTAGAGATAAATCAATCACAATGACAATAGGATGAAAGGAATAAGAATGGAATCGACCAAAGGACATGCAATTATAGATTATTAAAGACTCATCGACCCAACCCACACACAAATACACAACACACACACACACCACCGACTCCGGGAGAGGGTCTAGTCTGAGCGATCGTCCGACGCAAATGAAGCGCTAGGAGACCCATAGAAAAAGGGTATACCCTCGGAGGGTGGCTCGGGAGAAAACTCCTCCGGATCGTCGCTAAGCGAGAGGGCAAAGTCGGATTCAATCTCACAAAGGTCGTAGATCGTACGACCTTTGGGCAACTTATAGTGTGCATACTCCCAAACTCCTCTTCCTCCCGACTCGGTCTTGGTCAGTCGGAATTCATCAGGACCCAAAGGTAGGTCCCAATTTTTGTGAACATGGATAGTGGTTCGGTGTGTGTTCGGAACTATTAAAGCTCTTCCATGGCTAATGTAGACGAGGCGCTGATGAGGTACATGAAAAATCCAAGTCGGAAAATAGGCCTCGTCAAGCCATATGGAATCGTCTAGTGGGGTGAGGTGGTCGGTTGAATAACCTAATTTGTTTGCAATTACGGTCACGAGACCTCCACAATCAAAGGAGGGGCGTTGGGTAACAATGATACGGTGGAAATGCAACGCCACGACAAGTGGTAGGTCTAAGGGGTTAGGGTTACTCAACAAAGAGTCATATATCAATTGCAAGACACACACACATTAAGAGTATAAATATTATCGGCCGAGGGTAGCAAGCAGTGGGAGAGCATCTCGCAAAAATAGCGAATTGCGGGGTTACGGATTTCGGAGGCAAAGGATAAATTAGCCTCGTAACCCCCTTTACAGCGTGATATGCGCTTCCAAAGATCTCTCCTAGATACACAGGCTTGTACGTTGCTCGAGGGTGCACTAAGTCCGGTACCCGATGAGGGTAGGCCTAGCACTAGGCCGAACTCGGAAATAGTTAAACGATGGGGTTTGCCGAATAGTCTAAATTTAATCGCTCTAGGTGTGGTCAGATTGTCGATGGCGAAAGTTCCTAGGAACTCGCAAGTAAGGTCCTTATAGGTGAAGGCCGCGAGGCTAAGGAGCTCGCTAGTTCCGGTTCTCGACGATAACTCTTTAATATCGTCTACTATTCCTAGATTGGTCATTGTGTGGAGACAAGGCCACCTAGTGCTCTGAAAGATCTTTTCAGAGAAGGTCCGAGACAAAGAAGTATTTAGACAAGGTAAATTTATAGGCTTAGAAGACTTACTAGAAGATGAACGTTTAGAAGGATTAGAAGTCGATGCCATACCTTGTTTACGCGCGGCTCGTTGAGCTCTTGTCTCCATGATAATGTGCTTGCAAGAATATCCCCAAAAAACTTGAACTTCACCTCTTCAAATAACCCAAATATAATCACCTAAGATGGAGATGAAATTATGAATGGAGGCTTAAATGTGGTTGAGGTGTATGAAAGGTGGTTTGATGTGTTTATGATGGATGAAAATGTGGAGTGAATTGGGGGATAAAAAGGGTGATATAAATAAGGGTGGTTGAGGAGGGAAAGTGAAAGTTTTAAAGTGGGTGGTAAAATATGGTGTAAAATTTTTTGGAGGGAAAGTTATGTGGGGTAGTTGGGAAGGAGGGAATTGACTTTGTAGTGAGAAAATATGTTATAGGTGATTGACGTTCAAGCTCATGCCGCCGGGTGAAATTTCACCTGGCGGTAGTCCGTCATGAAAATCGATTTTGCCAACTTTTTTTCCACCGGGCTAAATTTCACCCGGTGAAAATCTCACCGGACGAAATTTCGCCCGGTGATATCTTCACCAATTTCGGCAATTCTGGCAACTTTTCCGTAGGGCGAAGTTTTGCCCGGTCGAGTCTCACCGGGCGAAGTTTCGCCCGGCGGTCTTCTTTGCTGCGTTTTTCCGCCTTGGCAATGCATGGCTCTTCAATAATCACCAAGAGATTCAAATATTGACTCGACTCACATTACATAATCAATATCTCCCACAAACATGCTTGTGGTCTTCAAATTACGCTCCATAACTTCTCCAAAAGCTTGATCTTCATCCAAATAATTGCTCCATGACGAAATCCAAGTTCATCCATTGTTCTCAAGCTAAAAAAGCTAACAAACACGAAGAAATATAATACGTATATACAAGAGAGGGCTCAATCCATGGCTTCTAAATCTTAAAAAACAAAATGACACAATTACATCACAAATACGAATACACCACCAATCCTCCAACAAGATACAAGCAAGCATCATAATCCACAATCCCAAATGGAACAATCAAATAGAATCTCTTCCATACTTTGATCGCTTCCAAATTCTTCATCATCTATCCATGTTGGCTTCTTGTTGAAGATTCCTACATACAAAATCAAAACACAAAAAAAAACGTAAACATGCACTAAAAAGCTTGGGTTGCCTCCCAAGAAGCGCGGTTTTGGCTAGGACCGCCAAACCTTAAAGTTTATTAGTCTTCAGAGTGTAATCTCCACCATACCCATCAAGGGCTCGGAGGAGTAAGTCAAAGGCTCTAGAAGAGTCTTCAGAAAGGCTCATGTAGCCGAGCCAAGCTATCATGAGAAGCTTCCAAATCGAAAGCGAGAAACGATTATCAAAAGACCAATCATCATATTTCTTGTGGTCTCCCGGGTCTTTCCATCTCACAAGTCCAAGTGACCATTTCTTCCCAAAATTCCTTCTAGCTTTCCCAAGCTTCACAATCACACCACTCAACATGAAAGGCGGTTTAGGATTTAATTTCTCATTGTACATCCCCATTTCTTCTTCGAGTTGCTGGCCCATATCCCTAAATCTCAAGACATCACTTGTCCTCATATCATCGTGAAGGAGAGATTCGGAACTTTTACCGACGGTTTCAATTTCTCCTAAACCAAAGTTTGGCTTACTAACAAAGGACTCGTAATGTTCTTCGGCATTCTCGCACAAGGGCAACTTGATTTCATCATCATTCCAAGACTTAACATCATCTATTACCTCATTCAACTCATCCCAAAGACTCATATCCTCGACATTCTTGATTGCATTTACCATGTGGCAATTTTGGGATTCGAGTTCCTTGTTGGGAGTAAAAGTGGTGATCTCTATCCTTGATGACAAAATGTTGCCATTCTCATCGATATCATCAATGATCACTACTTCGCCTTGAGTTGCTTTCTTGGATTGCATTGTGGGGTAAGAAGACTTGGTGTCCATAACTTTTCCACCATTTTTCATTCCATCAATGATGGTTGATTTTTCTTGAATGGCCTTGGTGGAGGGCAAGGAGACTTCTACCTTCTCGATCATGTCCACAAATCGGCTACACTTGATATTACCTTTTTGAACTTTAGCTTGTTGCGGAAATGGTAAAGTTGGTGCATAGATCGATGGAGGTAGAACATCGGATTCCTTCTCCTCAAGTGTCTTCTCAGGCTCTTGCCTTCTCGCTTCCCTTGAATTTGTTTGTTTGTCCTTGGCCTTTGCAACTAACTCAAATTCTTCTCGAATTCCCCGGTTTTGTTTTGGAGAATCGAGGGTGGATGCATGTGGTACTTCTTGTTGTTGCAAATTTGATGTTGTCTTGGTACTCAAGTGATTATGAGGGTTTTCAAGCTCTTTTCCTTCTCTTTGGATAACAACATGGGTTTGGCATGGTGGATCCCTTGGGTATTGAGGTTGAACGGGAAAGTCATGGGGTAGGTGCATGGGAGCGACTAAGGCTTTAGATGCTCGTTGAGATTTCAAGAGTTCGAGCCTTGCCTTGTCTTTCGCATTTTCGTTCGTCAAATACTCTACTGTTCTTTGCAATTCGTTTAATGAATTGTCCCATTGACCGTTTCCTTGACTTTGTTGAAAATGACCTTGGTTGCCAAAGAATTGAGAGGGTTCATTGTAGTTTTGAGAGTGCAATCCTTTATAACCTTTATTACCTTGGTAATTAGGGTTTCCTTGATACACTTCATTGACCAAAGTCTTTCTCATATCAATGGTCGAACCATACCCTTGACCACTACCTCGACCATGTTGATAATTACCTTGATTTCCATAAAAAGGAGAGGGTTGGTTATGTCTTTGAAAATCGAACCCTTGGTACCCTTGATTTGGCCTTTGGTTACCTTGATAGTTGCATTGGTACCTTTGATTGAACCCTTGATTGTAATAATTACTTCCTTGATCATGGTAATCGTTTCCTGGATTTGCACTCTGATTATGGAAATTTCTTTGAACATGATAGTTTCTACCTTGGTGGTTGAAGTTTCCCTTTTGACAAGGAGGCATAAGCGGGGGCATTTTGACAGACCCTTGGTTGAAAGATATTTGTTGATTGGAATTGAAGGGTCTTTGCTGTTGACTCGATTGATACATATCTCTTGATTGGATCCGATACATACCTTTTGGTGTACACTTTGCATTCATAGCCTCAAGTTTCTTGGTTAGCTCTTCCTTTTTCAATTGGGGTTTCAATTCATTATTCATAGGAGAATTTGCATCTCCCATCTTCTTAGTATCTCGAGGTTGGCCCCAAAGAGAATCGCATTTTGCCATTTTTTCCAAAAGTGCTCTAGATGCATCGTCCCCAAGAGTGTAGAAATCTCCTTCGGCCGCCAAATTTATATTTTCTTTCCATCTCAAGGATAAGGCTTCGAAAAAAGTTAGAGTTGTTAACCACTCAGGAATGCCATGATGAGGGCACTTCCTAAGTAGATCGGGAAACCTATCCCACGCTTCATTCAAGCTTTCATGTTCTTCTTGACGGAAGGTTTGAATTTCAAGTATTGATTGGTTTTCGATGGAGGGAAGTACTTCTCTAAGAAAGCATTTGCAAGGTCGGACCATGTTTGGAAGGTGTTGTTCGGATGTCTTTGTAACCATCTCTTGGCATCGTCCCTCAAAGTCTTAGGAAAGAGGATGCGATGTAGTTGACATGAACTAAGACCGTTAAGCTTGGCTCCAACTAGCTTTTCTTTGAAAGAGCATACATGTTCAAAAGCATCTTCTTGATAGAATCCATGGAAGGTATCTAATTGCACTTCATTGATCAAGGAATATTTAAGCTCAAAATTTTCGGGGATAATTCCATAGAAAACGGGGGAAGAAAAATTCTCGTGAGTGAGTTGTGAATGTGAACCGAGAGTTGTCATGTTCACTTTTTGAAGGTTGTTTGGTGATGGAGGCAATTTGGGAGGTGAAAGGGTTAGAGAATTTTCTTGTGGAGATGGTGTTTCATGTAGATTGAAGGGTGGTTCTATGTTTGGAGTGATGAGAGGAGTTGTGGAAGGTAGATTTCGTGGAGTGAAAAGTGTAAGTGATATGGATGTTGGTGATATGGATGTTGGTGACATGGATGGATTTGGAAGGGATGGAAGGATAATATGTATGGTTGGTGGTGTGAGGTACGGATGTGGAATCACTCTAGTTGAGATATTTACCATGAATCTCAAGGCTTGAACTGCCATCTTTGGCACGGAATCGAACCAAAAAGTTGATAACCTGTTCCTGGCAAACACACTCAAATAGGAAGTGAGTCTCCTAGCACCAAGTGGCACTAGGGTAGAGAGGAAACAATAACCAAACACAAATAGACTAAACGTCAACCAATCAATCGCCGTCCCCGGCAACGGCGCCATTTTGATGCGCGTCGAATCGTCGCCTATCCAACGCGGTCAAACAATATTTATAAACTCCAACTAACTACTACGTAGTAGCGGTAAGTCGGGGATCGATCCACAGGGACGGGATAGGTAAAATCGGTCGAGTCAAAGTCTAAGCGTGATTGGGTCGAGAAAGGGGGGTTTTGGGTCGAGAGGTCGAGAGATCGAGAGAGGTCAAGAGAGGTCGAGAGATCGTAGACTAGGGTCAATAAATAGGAAAGGTGTTGGGGAGAGTCGGGATTCGGAAATGGGGTCTAATAGTCTCGGGATCGAGTTTTCGTTACAACGTTAAAAAGGAGAGTGCCACCTTTCGGTATCCTCATCCAACCTACCTAAGCCCGCTTTCGCGATGAAAGGGTAAGTCTCAATCTAAGGTAATTTCTACCCCGAGTTTCCCCATATTGGTAGAAATGAGTCAAGGTCGGCCTAGTCTCGATTCTAAGTCAACAAAGACACAAAAACCTTAACATCGATAATTAACAAGTAAACAACCCACCAACATCCCTTGAATAAAATAATCCAAATCCTCCTCCCTAATTCCCCAACAAAGAAGTCTACTCACAATTCATCATGGAAATCATTTCAACATGCATATTGATTAGATCTAAACAAGATAATGATGAGGAAACAACATAAAAACTAAATTAGAGATTAGGGAGTGGAAGAAAATTATACCAACTATGTAGATCTATAGGAAATAAGAGGATTGCATAAGTAAAGATTGAATCTTTGATGAATAAAGTGAAGAGCTTGTCACTAATCCTTCATTAAACCCAACAAATCTTCAAATAAAACTTGAATAATCTTCTTACAAACTTGAGATCTAGATAATTGTTGATGGAAATTATGTAGATCTACTATTAATTACTATGTAAACTACTAGAATTTTGGAGGATTTCTACTAGAATACTACTAAACTACTACTAATGGATGGTGTAATAGGATGGTGGAGTGGTGTAATGTCTTCCCTCCTTAGCACAATGGAGAGGTAAGTTGGGCAATGAATTAGGGTAACATATATATAGTAATCTCTTAATGGGTATTTAACCTAAAGCCCATAATCTAATCTTTGCCCATTAGTGAGACTTTGTCCTTTGAGATGCAACTTTGCCCAATAAGTCTTCATAGGGTGAAGTTTTGCCCTGCGGTTGACGACATTAGCACCACGGGGTGAAATTTCACCCGGTGAGATTTTCTTCTCGAATCGCCATTTTTGGCGCTTTTCTCCATCGGGCGAAATTTCATCCGGTGGGCGAAATTTCGCCCGGTCATTTCGCCCGGTCATCTCATAGGGTGAAATTTCACCCTATGAACTTTTTGTCCAAAATGGCAATCTGGGGAGGAACACCGTCGGGCGAAATTTCGCCCGGTCAAATTCTCATCGGGTGAAATTTCGTCCTGTGACTTCAGAGGGCCATAACTCTCTCATTTGATCTCCGATTGGGGCGTGTGATATTTCGTTGGAAAGCTAAGAAGATAAGCTTCCACCTCCAACTGGAATCGCTTCGATCCGAGGTCTAGAACTCTAGATATATGCATTTGAAGTTCGACCTCTCCGGTGAAGATGCACAATGGACTATATTTTTTTTCCTTTTCACTCAAGGTTTCACCTCTTGGGTTTGGACTTTGGATTTTAAGTTGTGTGCTTTGCTTTTCGGACGATCTCCCTCTCTCTCTCATGCTCATAGGAGCTCAGACACGCTTTTGGTCGAAAATCCTATCAAAATAGACAGAAAACTACCAAAAACACGTAAAATGCAAAACAGAGACGCTAATGCGAGAATTACTCAAAATACGGCAATAATCGCACTTTATTCTCGCAAAACAAAGGAAAAACGGGTGTAAATGGGAGGAAAAACGGTCCAAATTTGGCACACAACACCATCCGAGTAGGAAGATTCATATCTTGTAGAGTGTGCTGAATAAAAGGCCATTCCAACTTGTCATAGGCTTTTTCAAGGTCTAATTTGAGAACCATGAACCCCTTCTTGCCTGTCTTGGACCGAAGTGTATGGAGAACTTCTTGGACAATGATAATATTGTCCGTTATTTGTCTTTTTGGGACAAAGCTAGCTTGCATCGGGCTTATGAGAATGGGGAGTACTCGTTTCAAGCGGTTCACAAGCATTTTGGTGATAATTTTAAACGACACATTGCATAATCCGATGGGTCGGAATTGGGTCACTGATTCTGGTTGGTCTACTTTAGGTATGAGAGCAAGGAAGGTCTCACCTAGGTCCGAGGGAATATCCGTAGTGTGTAGTACATGGAGTACTAAGTTGCAAAGACTTGGTGATACCACATCCCATTGGGATTGGTAAAACAAAGCTTGAAAGCCATCCGGTCCCGTGCCCGATAAGGCGACATTTGATTCAAAGCACCTTGTACTTCGCTGATCACATAGTCCCGATCGAGATTAGCTTTTTCTTGAGTTGTTAGCTCCGGGAATCTGCCAATCACGAGACGTTCCATGTTGGGACGAGGAGAGATACCTGCAAATAAGTTCTTAAAATAGGTCACCACCATAGATTTGACAGCAGCAATGTCCCAAACCCAATTGCCCTCTCCATCTTTAAGCCCTTCAATGCGATTGAATTTGCGTCGTATAATCGTGCTAAGGTGGAAGATGCGCGTGTTCCTATCTCCGTCACAAATAGCTTCCATTCGGGATTTCTGGAAGTAAAGGAGCTCTTCCTCTCTGAGGGTACAATCCAGTTCTCCTTTAAGTTTGTGTTCTAATTTCAAGAGGTAAGAAGGGCCTTCTGTAGATATTTTCATTTGAACCCCCAGAAGGCGTCTTTGTAGACTCCTTTTGCGCTCAAAAATGTTATGGAAAGTGAGACGATTCCAAGTTTGTAGCTCGTCTGCAAACTGATGTATGAAAGAGGAGAATGGAAGGTCATTCCTCCACTTTGCCTTGACAAAATCCGAGAATTTATTATGGCACATCCAGGCGGCCTGAAATCGAAAAGGTTTGAGCATTTGAGGTATAGGTGCAAATCCCGTGGTGCTGACTAAGAGGGGGCAATGATCCGATTGATTTTGGACCAGGTGCCTAAGTGACCCTTCTGTGAACAAGAGTCGCCAGGACGAGTTGCATAGTGCCCTGTCAAGTCGGGCCCATTGTCTTGTTTCCGGGTCGTTGCCCCGAGACCATGTGTAGTTTGGGCTCGTGAAATCAATATCGTGCCATTTATTCCTGTCAATCCAAGAATTGAATTTTGAGCATCTCTGTCTCATGGTGTAACTGGATCCATTACGTTCCTGGACGAATCTCGTATCATTAAAATCACCCATGGCTAACCATGGTTTATCGTGGGCCTGGGTGAATTCTTCGATATCTGACCAAAGTTCCTCCCGTTTGGAGAGGTCGGGACTAGCGTAGATAGCCGAGAAGAGCCAAGGCGTTTCTCCGGGATGAGAGATTTCAACCGAGATATGTTGTTGATTCCGAATGAGGGGGTTGACCGTAACTTGGTGAGGGTGCCAGAAGAGCCAAATACCTCCACTGAATCCTTCTGCCTCAACCCGAGTGCGGCCTAGAAACTGTAACTGATCACAGATGCTTTGGGCCGTGTTCCCACTCACTCTAGTTTCCACGAGTGCAAGGACGTCTGGCTTGTGAACGCGGATTAGTTCCTTAAGCATAGCGAAGAAGGTCGGACTCGCTGCTCCTTGGACATTCCAAGTCATAACACTCAGTCCTGGTAGGTTCGTGCCATTATTAGGTATAGTTGTAAAATCCATAAGATACTGGGAAGAGGGGTGTGGAAGCAGTTCCAGCTCATTATTGCATAAGGGACTGATCCATGGGGTCTGACATACCTTCCATGTCGTCCTCGGAGTTTGAATTTTGCATATTGGTGTTCTCTGCAATTCCACCAGAAATCCCGAGCTCAGGCTCGAGGCCAGTAATAACAGAGGGGCGATCGACCAAGGCACCGAAATCGAGTTCGGGGCGAGGGGTATCGGGTGGTACTCGATGTCTGGACAGGCGAGAAGTGTAAGGTCGGTCATGGTAGGGGTTGGCTAAGGTGGACGGATTTCTGGGGATTGGGGAATTAATTTGGAGTTGAAGAGAGTTTTCTTTGCCTATTGGGTCGTTGATGGTATTACCAATAACCTGTAGCGAGATTTTGGGCGAGTGCGTTTTTGCTTCGGAGGGCTCTGTAATTTGATTGGCTTGGGATGAAATATTTCCTAAGATCAGGGAGCCTTGTGATTGGTGCTTGGGAGGTGAAATTCTAGTAGGATTGTGGGATGGAATCTTGGGTGTTTCCTTAGGAATAGGCATACGGGCAGGAGAATCCACAATATCTCGGGAAAGAGAGATATGATCAAGAGATTCAGCTACTGTGGTCCCAAGAGAATTATCATTCTGTTGGGATGAATTATCGTTTTGGAGGGGTTGACTTGGGTTCTGTGGGCCTGGGAGGACGGATTCAGGGATGACATGTCCTCTCCGTAAGATCCTTGGTTGGTTGACTTGATTCTCCAAAAGCATATCGTCCTCAATCTCGAGACTAGTGAATCTCGAGGGTGAGATGTGAACGGGATTTTGAGTGTTTTTGGTACCTCGGACCAAACCTGTGACAACTTCATTGGGCTTGTTGTTGTTACCTGAGTCGGTATTCGGTTTGGGATTGCTTCTGCGAATTGGTTTTTTTACATGCATCCAAGATCCATATATCGGGTCATTAGGTTGAATTGGTTTTAGGGGTTCAGCCTTGTCCTCGTTCAGTCCCGCTGCAGGGGCTACAGGTGGATTTAGATCGGGGAAAGTAGAACATTTCTCCGCACTATGTCCTAGTTTCCCGCATTTGTAGCATATGAGTCGGAGTCCTTCATACTGAATATGCCAAACTCTACCATTAAGTCTGAATTTAGATAATAACGGCTTCGAGATGTCGACCTCCACACTCATCCTAATAAATTGCCCCCGCTCTGCGTTGGCCGTGGTTCGATCAATACGAACCATGGACCCAATTTTGTTACCTATTTTAGTCAGGACGTCTTCGCGATAGTACTCAACTGATAAATGCGGGATACGCACCCAAGTAGTTAGGAATTGGATTGGTGTTTCGGTGGCGACAAAGTTGGGGACCCAACGAAGAATAGTGAGATAGTGATCGCCGATCATCCAAGGACCTTGGGTGAGAACAAATTCGAAGTCTTCTTTGCTGGTGAATCTAGCAACGTAGTAAGAACATCCTATGTCGGTTAGCATTAGCCCGTCTTTAATGGACCATTTCTTCTTGATTTGGCGAAGAAGAGAGTAATATCCGATGTTTTTATCAAACATTTTAATGATTAGGGTGTCCCGCCATTGTTGACGGATCCACCATTTTTCCTCCTTAGAAAGGTAGATGGTAGGGCAGTTCGGGTCCGCGTCTTCAGTCATGTCGATGTCCTCTGTCTCTGAATCCGATTCAAAGGTGCTATTATCGGAAATGGAGAACCTATCCCGTTGGCCCAATCGATTGACTCCAGTTTCGAGCGTCTCTCTATAAGAGGTCCGAACCCCTTCCTGCGCACGCAGAGGAATTGATTCAATGGCGGAAGCGATGTGTATGTGAGGGTCATGCATCTTACACTTTTTCTTTGAACGGTCATCTTCATCATCACCATTAGGATTGGGAGCAAGGTTTTTTTGAGAGAGAATTGGAGTCCATAGGAGATTTTTTGAGAGTCATTAATTAATTGGAGATCTCGATTTGATCTATTTAGGGTTAGCTTATTCGATTTAATTCAAAGATTAGATTTTTTATATGAACCCCGAAAAGTGGGAATGATGAATAATAACTTCAATGTGAGGGCGAATATATGGGAATTGATCTTAATTCTAAGTAAATGGTGTATCTTGTTTCTTGTGCATGTGTTCAATCTTAGCAATATATCAAAGACTGCTATTTACGACAAAAAACAAAACAAAACAAATGTGATGAGTACCTTCATTGGAGGAATGTAACTTCACCTGCTTCTGTTCTTCTTCTTAAAGCTACTGGTATTTTTTCATCATTCTACCTTTTTTTGTGTTTGGTAAGATCATCCGTGTTTAATTTCTTCATTTCTTCATCCGTGTTTAACTTCTTGTGCTACTGATGCATTTTGTTGCTTCCCCATCTCCTTCTCGCAAATTCTGATTTCCGTCTTTGCTATTGTTGCTATTTTATGTTTGTACCTGCTGCTATAGTTATCATTGTTGTTGATATTCATGTTCGATGTTGCCTTTTGTCGTCCCTCTGTTGCGTTTTGGTTTGGCTTTCCCCGCTTCTACTCTCATTTCATCTGTGATGAATTAGATTGTATATCACCAGTTTGTCACATGTTATTACACTTTATCACTGTGTAGTTACACTTTCTTCGTTATTATTCTAAAAGTTACATAATCGTCCACTTACACTTCTTCACCGTCTACTATAAACTTTTTCACCGTCTAGTTACACTTATTCGTTATTGTTCTAAACTCCAAGTTACGATCTAAATTGGTATAATTTTGACGAATAATTTCTAAGTTCTAGTACGTTATTATTGTGGTCAGCTTAGAAACCGTTTATGAGTTTCCCATGCGAGAATGTGTGTAATCAAAACTTCAATATTTGTTTTCTATATGCCATTTTTGAAGAACTATGTGTGAGTGTGTGTACCTTCTTCGTTATGCTTTTCATTACACTTATTTTTCCAGATATGACAAATGTGGTTGTTATTCCAAGTAACAAAAGAAAAAGAAATGATAAAGTTGATGATAATGCCGCTGTTTGTGATGTTGATATTCCAATTATAACAAATGAAGAACATTTTTTGAAGACAGGGATGACACCCAAATATCTTATGAAGTTCATTAATAGCAACTGGAAGAAAGACTGTGGTGAGACATGGGCTTAAGAAATGGGATGAAGTCGAACTATGCTGGGTTAATCAACATCACAGCCTGAACAGTTCTTTGCAGATTGGCATTCATCGTCAATTATTAAACATGATGATCAATGTGTTACTACATTAGTTATATATAGCAAGTAGTTATGAGTATGTAAGTATAAATTATCTCAGTGTTGGGTTAGTGAACATGAATATTTGCCGACGGGATATCTTTTGCATAGAAACAATTGCTCGATTTTTGTAATTGCAGGAATCTGCATCTTTTGTAATTTTGTCCCATTGTTTTGAATTGAAAATTCGCACCAAAAATTGGTCATTAATAAAATGGACTAATTTTGTTTAGTCTAACTACATATGTTGTTAATTATATGTTCAAGCAATTTATTTGGAGCGAGTTAATCACGATCGACAAGTACAAATTAAAATAAATGATCATTATTACTTCATACGGAGTACATTTGATTACTTTATTGGAAGGACTTTATTACAGTAAAAAAAGGCTCATTACTTACTTACATTACAAAGCATGTACACATTGTACAGTTAACATGACATAAAAATAATTAAGCATCTACTACATACTCAATCCAAGCTTCGGAACAACATTTAACAGTTTTATGTCATCATCAACGAATATGGAATTCGCAGTTTGTATAATCTGGTATATCATATGAAAGAATGCACGATGCGTCAATGCTTCTCCTGCATATGTGCCTGTTTACCGCTTCAAAAAAATCACTATGCTTGTTATGGACATGACATAGGTCCACCCCGACGCGGCCACGCGCGGGTTTGGGTAGGCGAATGAATCTCCATATGAGAATGGATCGAATTGAAATTTAGGTCTATGTGGAGTCGCCACCGAATTTTGTGGTTATTCGGAACCATTCGAGCCCACTCTATGTCGTAGTGGGCCGTATACAAAATACGGCCCATTTCCGATGTCAGAGTTTATTGGGCTCGTCCCTTTGCATTTGATACCGATACCGACATTATCGGATATCGTGTATTGAATGACTCTCGTGCGCCAACGGTTTCGGGCATCCGGAAACCGAGGTTCTGAGTAAGGGGTGAGGGTACGTGTTGGGAAGCCCACAAAGGACACCCAACCCCGCCCGCACATTAGCGGCCTCTACTAAGAATTCGAATGACTTTCCAATACGCGCGTTAGTAAAACGGGAAAATGATATGCAAAGATTATTTTCCTAGGCATGTGAGAAATTGAAAAAGAGGGTTTCTATGTCAATTTAATGCAATTAATTCTACGTCAAAGTGGAATTTTAGCATGCGGGTTCATTTAGTACAATAAACGAACAAAAAATTAAATTGACCAAAGAAATAACAAACGCGTTAGTAACGATGTAATGATATAACGACTAATAACGGTTTGTGCAAATATGGGATAAGATGAAAAAGTGCAAATATGAGATACATGGTTTTGAAAAGATAGTATACACGTGATTAATTACGCATGTGTTGCTTAAGTCGTAAAATACTATCGAGTTTTGAAAATAGAATAATGTACGATTTATTGTGTTAATCGTTACGGGTCACTCGATCGAGTGGTTAATGGACTCGATCGAGTGGACCTGTAAAAGACGATTCTTTTTGCGCTACAGACCGTACTCGGCCGAGTTACTGACCAACTCGGTCGAGTACGTAGCCACTCGATCGAGTCACTGTGAGACTCGACCGAGTGGTGGTCGTGACAGGCACTCTGACTCGATTTTGTGATGTCACTCGATCGAGTGACTAAGGCACTCGGTCGAGTGGCATCTGTACGAATTGTAATTCGCTTGCAATTTTATATTGATTTTCGAAATTGCTTTAGATTTTTGATGAATCGACGGTTTTACCGAATTGGGCATAAGTATTGCATGACCCATTGATTTTATTAAACCGAATATAAATATTGTTGAATTTATACCCGATTCTAAATTTGAATACTCATCGTATCCCATATTCGATTATTGAATCGATATGGGATATTAGAGTGAAAAGTAAAAAAAGATAAATTAATTTTAGTCGCTTTTAAATTAATTATCGTGATATGAACAAATCACGTTAATTAATTCATATGACTTGATTGTTAGATTCGATATCCAATTATGGAATTGGTATCGAATCCAAAATCGACGCTTTACTTGAATAAAAAACTTGATTCCCTCGACTTCGCCGACATCGAAATAAATCCCTAGGGATTGTGATGTCGGATCCGTGTCAACGGGTTTCGACCCTTATTAAAATTGATTTTAAAAAATGATGAATGTAAGATTAATGATGATGATGACGAGAAATAATAACGAACTATTGTTTAAGTTAATTTATCTCAATAATCAAATAGTCGGGGTACCGGGATAAGCGACCGACGACGCGTGTGCAGTACACTTGTATATGCGGTTTTCCTTATCCCGGTATCCTTCTTATTCGACACAAATCGATAGATATTTTAATGCTTTGATATTAGTAGTATTATCGATATTATGGTGCAATGAATAAAATAAATAAAAAAACGAAAAAAAGATGGAGAAAAAGGAGCCGGACGATGAAGAGAGAAAGGGAAGAAAAGGGAGGGTTTTGACACCCTCAACCTACATGTTCTTGTCTCGGTGCGGACTCGTAACCGTGGCTTTAACACAAGAGTCTTCGAGGTTTTATGTAGGTTAAGTTGTGGTGGCTCGGGATTGATTCCTAAAACTAGGTTTAGGGTTTTTGCTAGTGTAAGATTGCTAGGGTTTGATTAGGGTTTGCAAAAGACGTAGTATGTGTGTGTGTGTGTAAGGTTGCTCTAGGGTTTTTGAGGTTGTAAAAAGATTGATTTGAGTGTTGCATGGGGGTTGCTTATATAGGCATGGCTAGGGCACCGGTTTAGGGTTACTCGACCGAGTATGGGGCTAACTCGGTCGAGTGGCCCGTGAAGCCTGCCGTCGGGCTTGAAACACGCCCACTCGATCGAGTGGGTGGGTCACTCGATCGAGTGGCCCAGTCGGGTTGCACGGGTCCATTGTTTTGGACCTTGACTTTGGGTGTTTGATGGGTTTTGTGTTTGACTTGGACTTTTGATGGTTGTATGGCTGTTTTTGTGTGTCTCGGAAACGACTTCGACCGGGGTTGACCCAATCGCAAAAAGTTGGTTTTAATTCCGGTGTCGGTTTTGGCCCAAATTAGTCTTGTTTGACTCGGAATGATCCACTGGGCCTGGATTCGAGGTCTGTTTGGTGAGATTTGTACTCCGTAAGTGTGTTAGCCAACGATTAATGGATTTGAGCCCGTATCCGAGCGCATAGAAACACGTTAGCGTCCGATCATCATCGGGTGTTTTTTGGAAACTACCATAGACACCTGGCGGTCAAAATGCGGGTGTCTACAGAGCCCCCACTCTGACTGAGGCTTGGACAAGGCGAAAGTCAGAGTAGCTACCAAGCCCGTTAAGACCTGATAGACTTCCGGTCGGGTCGTTTATAGTCCGTTAGACTCGCGTGAAGGGCTCGTCAGCCACAAGGCAGAAATCATACCTAAGCTTGATGATTGTACTCCGTGGGGAATTTGGGCTTGTCGCATAAGCCCTGGGTGTGCATGTGTGTTGGCTCATCCCGTGCTATCCCGGAAAATGCTGCTGGGGAGATTTGATGACTTGCATGTCTTTGCTTGAGTCATACTTGTATAAGTTACATAAAAATGCATGCAACACGTAGGTAGTAAAATGACTCGTGCTGGGGAAAATGATTCTTGAATTTTTGAATTTTTGAATTTGAAATCCTGAAAGCAATCACGAGCTAGGTTTTCCAAATGGAAAGGGATATAAAAGAAATTCGCAGTTTAAATAGACTGAAATCTGACCTTGTCGAAAAAGATCTTTTTTTTTTCAAATGGCTAAATTTTGCAAATTTCAAAGTGGAATTTGGAGAGAGGGGCCTATTGACAGACTCGACTCTGGACACGACAGGACGAGTTGACTGACACGGACTGGACTCTCTAAGGGTTGGACCGTGACTCGATAGGGGTGTGGGCCGCCTAACAAGACTCTTAAGTTGCGCTATCCCGTAGTGTAGGCGAGTGGCAACACGGTCGTACATCGAAATGGGATAGATATGCTATGGGGGGACCGCAGTTGTCCGTAATGAGAATGTTTTAGTCTGGTGCCCTTTTCCTATTTTAGGATACTTTTCCAAAGTGGGTGATGCCTCGAGTTCTGACAGATTCTTGTCTTTGACTGAGCCGAGTACTAGGACACACTATAGAAAGGAGGCTAGATTTTGAAAGTATTTATCTGGATTTTGTGAGTGGATGGAGGTCTTCTGTCTAAGAAAAGCCCCCAGGACAACAAAGCTAGCTACTGAGAACATGACAGTGTCGTGCCCGGAATGATAATGCTTTTTTGAACGTGTGTCAATGTGAGTGGTTGTGCCTCTGTTGAAAGGCTGCCTACGTATTCACGTGAAGTGAAATCAAATCATGTCGTAGTTCAGTGGATTGAGAGATATATTATGGTGCCTATTCTAATAGGACTTTTTGTGTAACTAGCCATAATGACGGTGTAGGCTAGGTGCATTCCCAGTGATGTCTTGATCAAAGGGCTTGAATGGTTAGGATATTAATCCTGTGTGAGCGTTCTCCAGGGTAGCCCCCAGAGGTGGTGTGAACTATTTGGGCATGTTCTATGCCGACTGCAAGTTGAGTTCCCGTGTTCGGGGTTGGTAACTGGTTTGGATGTGATTTTAACGAGTTTTGTTCTCGGGATTTTAACGAGTTTTGTTCTCGAGATTTTAACGAGTTTTGTTCTCGGGATTTTAACGAGTTTTGTTCTCGGGATTTTAACGAGTTTTGTTCTCAGGATTTGATGTATTTGGGAATGTGGTGCTAGGAAGTAAATGACCTTGATGACTCGAAATCTGGAGCTCGGTTCTGTGGAGCTAAGGTTTCGAGAGCCGGTTTGATAATGAAGTAAATGGCCTTGATGACTCGAAATCTGGAGCTCGGTTCTGTGGAGCTAAGGCTTCGAGAACCTTTTTGATAATGAAGTAAATGGCCTTGATGACTCGAAATCTGGAGCTCGGTTCTGTGGAGCTAAGGCTTCGAGAGCCGGTTTGATGATGCGGGATCTGGTTTTGATGTCTGGCCCTAATTGTTAAGGGTATGCTATGGAGCTTGAATCCTCAAAATTCCGGGCTGTCTCTGGCCTGGGTCTCGAGAAGGTCTTGAGGGTTGCAATGCGGGAAGGCTGAGTGTGGTGTTAGCTGACCAGCTTGATTGTTACTCCCCTATTGGATGGCATGGATAATTTTGAATTTGACCGTACCACGGTCAAAGGATTTTCACTTGAGTTGACCGTTGACCACGGTCATGGGTATTTGATTTTTTTTTATTGACCTCGTAGCCGCGGTCATGGGTTCTGATAATTAAGACCGTACCCTGGTCGTGGGGCTTTCACTTGAATTGACCGTTGACCACAGTCATGGGTATTCTGATTTTTTTTTTTTATTTTTTTTATTTTTATGATGGCCTGCTTTTGTTTTGGCCTCTTGCTTTTTTTTTTTCATGGACTTTCGATTTTTTTTGTGTCCAGTTTTCTTTTTTTTTTGATGGCCTTTGTTTTGGCCCTTTCTTTTTTTCCTTTTTTTTGACTTTTGATTTTTTTTGTCCAGTGTTCTTTTGTTTTATTTTCTTTTTTTTTTGCCGGTCAGACTAACACTTAAGGTAGGGATTGGTCAGTCTTATTGGAGGGGTGTTTTATTGTGGGAAATGGGCTTGCCTCCCGTCTTGAACCCAAACTAGGAGATTACCTAGATTTGTCATAGGATTCGATACCACTCCTGCTAGGGGTAGTTATGTGGCTTTTCTATACCAGACACGGAATAGGTAAAAAGGAAACACGGGCTCGGTTTCCTGCAGTCATTATAGATGTGCCTATAATAGTCATGTGCGTGTGGTCACAGTGTATGATGGTGTTCATCATGTTCTCGGAAACACATAAGGAAAGTATATATGAGAAAGAATATTGAAAGCTGATTTTATTGAATTTGAAAAGAGGACAGAATACAATTGACTCTGACTCTGACTCTGACTTTGACTTTGACTTTGGAATAAAACATCCTAGACTCAGACTCAGACTCGGACTTAAATCAAATCCGGACTCTTGGGTGCATGGGAGGTAGATTGGATGCTTCGGTCATCGGGCCCTGTGTAGTCCACGAGGGGCTTTGCAGGTGACAATGTTTCCAAAACGGGAGTCTTCCCGGCATCGAGGAAGTCTTGAATGAGGTGTTTCAGCTTCCAGCATTGTTCTGTATCGTGTCCCCTTCCTCTGTGGAATTTGCAGTAATGCTCGGCGTTCCATGCTTTGGAACGTTTCTCCACAGGTGGATCGGCTGTTGGGCCTATAGGTAGCACTAGGCCCTTTGGAACTAACCTCTGGAAAGCGATGGTGTAGGACATATCCAAGTGGGTAAATGTCCTTTCCTTTGACTGGTCCTTGATTTTTGGAGAGGTGACTTGAGGGTTACCTTTCTCGGCCTTGCCATCTTGTGGGTATCGGCCAGTTTCGTAAGAGTGCTCACCCTTCAAATGACTTGGTTGGGTGATCGGGTGCTTTGCCCGCTCTAGCTGTGTTAGACGAGATCGGGTTCTTACAAGGTCTTCTTCGATGGTGGTTACCCTGGAACTTAGGTTATCTAGGGCAATATTGATTTTCGAGAAGATGTTGTTAATGGAGCAAGATAGCATAAGCATACTCCCCTGGATATCCCCTTTCATGACGGCGTGGGATTTGTTGTGGTTTGGTAGTGTCCCGTTCATAGGGTCCTTGATCGGAAGAAACGACAGGTGTTAGAACTCGCCTAAGCTCGGCTTTGCGCAAGAGAGAGAGTCAAACTAGACACGGCCCGGGGTGACGGGTCGACAAAGACTCTCGGACGTGGATACTTGAATGTTGACCTAGACGAGGCAACGATCGTAAATAAGACTCGAGCTGCAGAAGGGTGAGTCCGAAAATGGGGCGACCATGTTTGACTCGGGTTAGACCCTCCTGAGACAAATGTGTAGGGTGCGATTCTCGGAGTGACTGTGATTAATCACTCCGTCGGAGAATAGCCCCCAATGAGACTAAAGACTCAGATGGTGTGGCATCTAAGTGACTCAAATGTGGGTTATGTGAGACACGTGTAAAACATGACCCTTAGGGCAATCGTGATTGATCGCCCTGCTAAGGGGTAGCCCTAGAGTGGGATTGAAGATTTTGTTAAGACTCGATTGTTTGATGAGCGACTCTTAGACGTAAGGACCCCGGACCTTTTGTTGTAGGGCTATGTCTTGTAAAAGGTTGACTCGGAAAAGACACCTAGACGGGTGACTTGTGCAAGGTGGGCCTTCCTTAGGATTCGACGAATGGGCCTAGTCCTGTTCGAAGGAAGGTTCACGTGAGACATCCACAGACTTTTGGACTCGATTGTGTTGACGGGCCCTCCTTTGTAGAAGTATGTCCTACGTAGGTGGGCCTTGCCTTAGTCTAATAAGGCGGACTGGGATAGGGAAGAAACTCGTGATGTAAGATCGACAGAGTTTCGACGCTACGGACCTTGACAACTTAAGACGCGACCCGACACTGCTAAATACGGGAAGTCCTAAGGAGAGGAAGGTTTTGAAAATTGATTGTTTTGAGAAGGGAGTGGACTCGGTGAATGGCCCAAATTTCCAAAAAAAAGACGAAAAGTCATTGGGCCACAGGTTTTGAAAGTTTGAGTTTTGATTTGGGCAGCATACCGGCTAGAAAATAGGTTGTTTTGAGTAAAATCATAAGTCCTAAATTCGGTATGTGTCCTGGGTTTCGAAATCGAATAGTTCGAAAAGGATGCAATTTTGAAAAATTGACGGTTTTTGAAAACGACTCGGAAACCAAGTAGCACGTAGTCACACAAGCATTATAACGACGCCATGTATGCTCTATACTAAGTCTCGGTCGGTCTATAAGGGGTCTATACCAGTGTACATAGTTTAGACGTTGATCGGGACGGACTTCCTAAGTCGAGTTGATCTTAGAACATGCCGCGAAACCCACTCGAATCGACTATGGACACCTTTTGACATATCCATATTGGAGTACATCAACGGTATAGTGGGACGTCGGTCGCGAGTACCGGCCCGGGAAAATATGGGTTATGCATGAACCGTAGAACTAAAACGCGTATTATACTAGTCAAACGATTTCTATTCGAGTCTCACCCTGAGGATGCCGATGGTAAGTCACGCATCAGTTAATCCCCAGCGGAGTCGCCAAATTGTGGACATGACATAGGTCCACCCCGACGCGGCCACGCGCGGGTTTGGGTAGGCGAATGAATCTCCATATGAGAATGGATCGAATTGAAATTTAGGTCTATGTGGAGTCGCCACCGAATTTTGTGGTTATTCGGAACCATTCGAGCCCACTCTATGTCGTAGTGGGCCGTATACAAAATACGGCCCATTTCCGATGTCAGAGTTTATTGGGCTCGTCCCTTTGCATTTGATACCGATACCGACATTATCGGATATCGTGTATTGAATGACTCTCGTGCGCCAACGGTTTCGGGCATCCGGAAACCGAGGTTCTGAGTAAGGGGTGAGGGTACGTGTTGTGAAGCCCACAAAGGACACCCAACCCCGCCCGCACATTAGCGGCCTCTACTAAGAATTCGAATGACTTTCCAATACGCGTGTTAGTAAAACGGGAAAATGATATGCAAAGATTATTTTCCTAGGCATGTGAGAAATTGAAAAAGAGGGTTTCTATGTCAATTTAATGCAATTAATTCTACGTCAAAGTGGAATTTTAGCATGCGGGTTCATTTAGTACAATAAACGAACAAAAAATTAAATTGACCAAAGAAATAACAAACGCGTTAGTAACGATGTAATGATATAACGACTAATAACGGTTTGTGCAAATATGGGATAAGATGAAAAAGTGCAAATATGAGATACATGGTTTTGAAAAGATAGTATACACGTGATTAATTACGCATGTGTTGACTTAAGTCGTAAAATACTATCGAGTTTTGAAAATAGAATAATGTACGATTTATTGTGTTAATCGTTACGAGTCACTCGATCGAGTGGACCTGTAAAAGACGATTCTTTTTGCGCTACAGACCGTACTCGGCCGAGTTACTGACCAACTCGGTCGAGTACGTAGCCACTCGATCGAGTCACTGTGAGACTCGACCGAGTGGTAGTCGTGACAGGCACTCTGACTCGATTTTGTGATGTCACTCGATCGAGTGACTAAGGCACTCGGTCGAGTGGCATATGTACGAATTGTAATTCGCTTGCAATTTTTTATTGATTTTCGAAATTGCTTTAGATTTTTGATGAATCGACGGTTTTACCGAATTGGGCATAAGTATTGCATGACCCATTGATTTTATTAAACCGAATATAATTATTGTCGAATTTATACCCGATTCTAAATTTGAATACTCATCGTATCCCATATTCGATTATTGAATCGATATGGGATATTAGAGTGAAAAGTAAAAAAAGCTAAATTAATTTTAGTCGCTTTTAAATTAATTATCGTGATATGAACAAATCACGTTAATTAATTCATATGACTTGATTGTTAGATTCGATATCCAATTATGGAATTGGTATCGAATCCAAAATCGACGCTTTACTTGAATAAAAAACTTGATTCCCTCGACTTCTCCGACATCGAAATAAATCCCTAGGGATTGTGATGTCGGATCCGTGTCAACGGGTTTCGACCCTTATTAAAATTGATTTTAAAAAATGATGAATGTAAGATTAATGATGATGATGACGAGAAATAATAACGAACTATTGTTTAAGTTAATTTATCTCAATAATCAAATAGTCGGGGTACCGGGATAAGCGACCGACGACGCGTGTGCAGTACACTTGTATATGCGGTTTTCCTTATCCCGGTATCCTTCTTATTCGACACAAATCGATAAATATTTTAATGCTTTGATATTAGTAGTATTATCGATATTATGGTGCAATGAATAAAATAAATAAAAAAACGAAAAAAAGATGGAGAAAAAGGAGCCGGACGATGAAGAGAGAAAGGGAAGAAAAGGGAGGGTTTTGACACCCTCAACCTACATGTTCTTGTCTCGGTGCGGACTCGTAACCGTGGCTTTAACACAAGAGTCTTCGAGGTTTTATGTAGGTTAAGTTGTGGTGGCTCGGGATTGATTCCTAAAACTAGGTTTAGGGTTTTTGCTAGTGTAAGATTGCTAGGGTTTGATTAGGGTTTGCAAAAGACGTAGTATGTGTGTGTGTAAGGTTGCTCTAGGGTTTTTGAGGTTGTAAAAAGATTGATTTGAGTGTTGCATGGGGGTTGCTTATATAGGCATGGCTAGGGCACTGGTTTAGGGTTACTCGACCGAGTATGGGGCTAACTCGGTCGAGTGGCCCGTGAAGCCTGCCGTCGGGCTTGAAACACGCCCACTCGATCGAGTGGGTGGGTCACTCGATCGAGTGGCCCAGTCGGGTTGCACGGGTCCATTGTTTTGGACCTTGACTTTGGGTGTTTGATGGGTTTTGTGTTTGACTTGGACTTTTGATGGTTGTATGGCTGTTTTTGTGTGTCTCGGAAACGACTTCGACCGGGGTTGACCCAATCGCAAAAAGTTGGTTTTAATTCCGGTGTCGGTTTTGGCCCAAATTAGTCTTGTTTGACTCGGAATGATCCACTGGGCCTGGATTCGAGGTCTGTTTGGTGAGATTTGTACTCCGTAAGTGTGTTAGCCAACGATTAATGGATTTGAGCCCGTATCCGAGCGCATAGAAACACGTTAGCGTCCGATCATCATCGGGTGTTTTTTGGAAACTACCATAGACACCTGGCGGTCAAAATGCGGGTGTCTACACTTGTGGAATTTCGGAAGATGTGAGATGGTAGGCAATCACGGTGTCCGAGCTAGGTTTGGCGTAATACTGACCATAGAATGCATATATAGCGAGTGTAATGATGCTAACAACTAAGACTCTCACCCATGCTTCATGATGTAGCTGCAAAATAAGTCAACAATGGCCCACATTTATGTCATCGACATCTTTATATCATCATAATGTAGGGACACATGGCCTTTTTCTGTATGAAATTCTCGAGTAGCATTTGAGCATCATACTCGATAAACTTCTTCACGTCCAAAATTCTTGAAATCCTCCAAAGATGTCCTTACATGTTTGTATCCTCTTACGTACTCCTTGATCAGCCTTGTGCACAAGAAAAAGTAACAAGAATTAAAAACGAACCTTTCATATGAATCGACACAAACAAAAAGAAGAATCAATAATAAAAGTATTGTATTGTCTCACGAGCATCTGAATAATCAAATCAAGAATGATTAATTACAAATTTGATACACTTATTTACGGTACATTTACACTTCTACGTGGAAATAATTAACAAAATTTATATACCTAAATCTACTTCTACCATTTGTGAATCTTCTTCAGTTACTTCAACATGTACATGTACAATTACAGAATTAAACTTTTAGTGCATGCTTATACTTCTCTAGTTCCTACTTACACTTCTTTTAGTCTCTAATTACACTTCTTAAGAAGTGTAAGTAGAGACTTAAAAAAGTGTAAATGGAGCCTTAAAAATGTAACCTACAAGAATGAGACAATTAAACTTCTCTAGTCTCTACTTACATTCTTTTAGTCTCTACTTACACTTCTTTAAGAGTGTAAGTAGAGACTTAAAGAACTGTAACTGGAACCTTAAAAAGTGTAACCTAGAATAAGACAATTACATTTCTCTAGTCTCTAATTACACTTCTTCTAGTCTCTACTTACACTTCTTTTAGTCTCTAATTACACTTCTTAAAAAGTGTAAGTAGAGACATAAAGAAGTGTAAGTGGAGACTTAAAAAGTGTAACCTACAAGAATGAGATAATTACACTTCTCTAGTCTCTAATTACACTTTTTCTAGTCTCTACCTACACTTCTTTTAGTCTCTAATTACACTTCTTAAAAAGTGTAAGTAGAGACTTACAGAAGTGTAAGTGGAGCCTTAAAAAGTGTAACCTACAAGAATGCGATAATTTCATTTTAAAAGATCACATGAAAGATCAATATCCTTGATAAAACAAATGAAGAATTCATACCGGAAGATGAAGAATTAGCTATAATGGTTACCATCTTCACAGAAAATAGACCAAGTAAAATGATTAAATTGATAAACTAGTACGAGTTTATCAATTTATTTGGTAAACAACAATACTAGATGGGAAAGACAAATTAAATCTCTTACCCAACATAACAATTTCAACAACAAAAGCAATCACATAAACCACATTTTGCATCAACTCAGCATTTTCAAATCAAATTCAATCAAAACACCAAGCAATCAAAAGTGCACCAATTTCAACCATGATCAATCAATTAGAAAGCACAAATAAACAATGCACCATAATCAAACACAAAGCAATCAAATTTAAAACAATTACCACATCTCATACCTAAAAAGTAACGAAAAAACATACCCATGCAATAAATTAATCAAAAAACCACGTAGCTACTCCACAAATAATGACAAAACCCATGCAAGCTGATCATGATGTAGATTACACCAGATCATACAACAGAATCCAACGAAATAAAAAACCCAACAAAACCCCCAAATTAATTCGACCCAATTCCTCCAATATCAAACTGAATTGCATGAATTAGGGTTCTTCCATAAAACCCCCAAATTTACCAAAAAAAATGAAAATTGAATCAAATTAAGGGACGCACATCAATGAAACAGTAAAAAAGATTGATTGAAAAAATCGAAAATGGAAAACTAGAGTAAAATCACAAACCTAAAATCGCGGATGATATATTGAGAGGATTGATCAAAGGATTAAGCAGCAAACTGATTGATTGAAGGATTTTTGAGGGGACGATGAGAAAATCTCAAGAGTCTAGGGTTGAAATGGGGAAGAAAGAACGATCAACAGTAACACAATATCGCATGTTTTTTTGGTATTATATAGTTCGGACGGTTCGGACCGAACTTTGGCTCGCACCGGATCCCGACCATATATATATATATATATATATATTTTCCATAATTAATATATTCCTTATGATGGGGGATAAAAATCCCCAAACGCATAGGCCCGACTCCCAGGATCGAGAAGGCCCAGCTGGGTCCTAGCCGACCCTAAAGGCCGAACCCCCTATCAGACGACCCCCCTTACGGGTAGTCATTAACTGACTCAGAGAGACTTCTCTACTGATAACCATGCTGATGTCATGGGTGACATCACCCTAATACATCTTTTCCCCTATAAATACCCCACTTAGGGTGAGGGGAAAAGGGGGATTCATTCACACATATTCCTCTCTATTCTCTGTCTACCTCTCTTATCTCCCAAAATATCTATATTCAGTCATCCATTTTACTGACTTGGGCGTCGGAGGCTCCGTCTCGGGGGTTCCCCCGGGCCCGGAGTTCACCTTGTAGGATCACCGTCGGCACGCACCCGGAGCCGAGGAGAACCGCGAAGCCCAAGGTCAGGGACCCGTTTCCATACCGGAACAATTTGGCGCCGTCTGTGGGGAAAACGGTTGTGCTCACGAGTTACCCACAAAAATCAACCACTCCCAAATACAATTTTCTCCAGATCTAATCTTCATCTTTGAGATAGATCCACATAAATCAATGACACAAAATTCAAAAAAATGGGTGTTCGTTGTTCATCACTGTGAACGAACGGAGTTTCAAAATCAATTATTTTTAGCCAAAACAAAAGCCCCATCAAAGTGATTGGTATACAATTACGGAGAGATGAGGAATCCACTAAAAAAATAGTGAGGGGAAAAGCTCGCTGGAATCCACTAAAAAAATAGTGAGGGGAAAAGCTCGCTAAGCATTAATTGATTGCAGTAGAGGATGAAATACGACTACAATTCCCAGATTTGATTCCTTTTGAGAAGTGAAGCAATTAGTCAGCTTATCAAATTCATTTCACGCTCAAATGTCTTGGAGTTTACATCTACTATATTTTATTTAAGTTTTCCAAGGAAATTTGAAGATCAAGCTCTTTGTAGTTTGTATGCGAACAAGCCTTCGATTTTATTTAAGTATAGTGTAGAGAGAGGAAGGGATTGTCAAAGTGAAGAGATGATGCGCACAAAATTCCAAGCGACATGATGGAGTGAGCAGGTATTGTGCCCTCATTGACTAATTGAACTTCCACAAGAAAAATTATTTTGCTCCAGATGCTTAGGGATAAGATCATGAACATGCCACAAACTCGCTAGAGTCAAGCCCAGAAAATAAATTTTCTTCAGATCTGTTCTTTAACTGTTTGAAAAAGAACGATGAAAGGAGGTGGCACATGCCAATTGTCAGTATGCTTTTTGGTACCCACCTTTCCGGATGAAACTAACCTCGACCGCAATAAAATTCGGTTGGCCAAAATTTATGGTCAATTTTTTGGGAGTTGACCACCTAAATCAGCAAAGTGGGTCGGCCATTTGGACTTTAACCTGAGACGGCCACCTGATTCGTCGTGATAAGTCAGCCACCCGAGTCGGCGAAAACTTGACTTGGGTCGGCCACCCGAGTTGACCTGCTGAGTCGGCCACTTGAGCCGGCGAATGATCAGCGTGGGGTCGGCCACCGGTGTCAGCATATTGGGACGACCATCAGATTCAGTGAAAAGCTGACTTAGGTCAGTCACCCAAGTTGCCGGATAAAGACCAGAAAATCCATTACAACAAAAGAGGTGTCGTTGAAGTCCAACCGTTTAGCGTTCTCGGTAAGAGTGCCTTGGGCGTGGACCTCAACTCAAAGTAAGGTCAACCATTTATTTAATTCACTTTATGGAGCATAAAACAAGTAGCATGCTGCATGCCTACCTTCTAAAAATTGTAGCACCGATCCATGTTGTGAGCATAACCTTGTATTAGATGGTCATTTCAGCCTAATTTGTTTTATGTGAAATAGGCCTAGTAAGTCAATTAGACAAAATGATGTCTCAGCCCACAAAATTTCTGTGCATGCCACTGTTGAATATTTACAACCCATGGTATCATCCATCTGTGCGAGGAATTCCTTTGACGCTCTTACCTCATGAACAGAGTTACTCACCTCCAACCTTTCGATCCCTCCACAGAAATTCACAAATACTTCACAAAAATTTGCCAAAAAATGTCGAAATTGTAAGACAAAAATACCAACCACAAAAAAAATAAAAAAAATGACCCAACTTTTGCCCCATCACAGAAATTTCCAAAAAACTCCTCAAAAAATTTTACCCGAAAAATGGTGAAGATAAGTCACAAAAGTGGGTATCAAATGAGCTCAATGTTTGTAGCTTGACAGAGACACGGCCATACCGACTTACGGCTCGACCAAGATGTTGCCCAACCGATTTACGGTTCGCCCTGCCAATTTACGGCTCGACCCTACCGACCTACGGCTCTGCCAAGATGCTGCCCTGCCGATTTAAGGTCCGGCCCTGCCGATTTACGGCTTGGCCCTACCGACTTACGGCTCGTCCAGGATACTGCGGCCAGGATACTGCCTAGCCGACTTACAACCCAACCTCGACGTCTACAAAGACCGCCTAAGTCCGCCAACCATGTGGAATTCTACGAAGACAAGACTAATATTTACCCATCACCTATTCATTACCCTCAAAGCTAATGGGCAGGGGGCAATAGGGGAGGAGCCCCTGTTGCAAAACCCAGGAAAAGTAGACCCCCCAACAAAAAACAAGGATTGATGAGCATTCAACCTTGTACGAACGATAAGTCCCTCTGCCTACCTCTGGGCAAGCAGGGGCAGGCTCCCTGGACTTCGGCAAGAAGCCAGGGTCAGGCCGGGCCCCACGTGACGAACCATAAGTCTCTCTGCCTACCTCTGGGCAGGCAGGGGGCAGGCCCCCTCGACTTCGGCAAGAAGCCAGGGTCAGGCCGGGCCCCGCGTTCCGAACTATAAGTCCCTCTGCCTACCTCTGGGCAGGCAGGGGGCAGGCCCCCTGGACTTCGACCAGAAACCAGGGTCAGGTCGGGCCCCGCGTGCCGAACCATAAGTCCCTCTGCCTACCTCTGGGCAGGCAGGGGGCAGGCCCCCTGGACTTCGACAAGAAACCAGGGTCAGGTCGGGCCCCGCGTGCCGAACAATAAGTCCCTCTGCCTACCTCTGGGCAGGCAGGGGGCAGGCCCTCTGGACTTCGGCAAGAAGCCAGGGTCAGGCCGAGCCCCATGCGCTGAACGATAAGTCCCTCTGCCTACATCTGGGCAAGCAGGGGGCAGGCCCCCTGGACTTCGACCAGAAGCCAGGGTCAGGCCGGGCCCCATGCGCCGAACCATAAGTTCCTCTGCCTACCTCTGGGCAGGCAGGGGGCAGGCCCCCTGGACTTCGACCAGAAGCCAGGGTCAGGTCGGGCCCCATGAGCCGAACTATAAGTCCCTCTGCCTACCTCTGGGCAGGCAGGGGGCAGCCCCCCTGGACTTCGACCAGAGGCCAGGGTTAGGCCGGGCCCATGCGCCGAATGATAAGTCCCTCTGCCTACCTCTTGGCAGGCAGGGGGCAAGCCCCCTGGACTTGGACCAGAGACCCGAAATGCCGTGCGTTATAGCCGAACCAGTAAAGCCTGAGGCACACTAAACTTTGTATAAAACATAAGCCTTCTGTGTGCGTCAAACATGCAGGGGGCATGGCCGTCGAACTTCGGTCAGGTTCAATGACCGGTCGAGGTAGGTCGTTCGATTAACAAGGCCTAATGAATACTTGGCTTTGTAAAAAATAAATATTTTAAGTCATTCTGCTTACATCAGAGCAGGCAGAGGGCATGTTTCTCGAGCTTCGACCAAAGCTCATAGATTGGCCGAGCCAAGATCGCACTTCGACCAGAGCTCATAGATTGGCCGAGCCAAGATCGCACTTCGACCAGAGCTCATAGATTGGCCGAGCCAAGACCGCCGACCGACAAGGCGTAAAAATTAAATACTCGGGCTTGAATTTAAGCATAAGTCCTTATGTCCGCCTCCAAACAGGCAAGGGGCACGGCCCCCAAGTCCTAGATAAAGTCCATAAACTACCCTGGCAGGCCTCTGGCACCCTGACGCATCCGTATGAGATATACCGGGGCAGAAGCGTCGATCACGGGACTTAGTGATTACCTCGCCATGTACAGAATGATAAGCCCCATGTACACCTCCGAGTACACAGGGGGCCCGACGTCTGATGCCCTGACAGAGTTTAGATTACGCTAGGGCAGACACGCCAACAAGGCCTGATGAATACGTGCCTTTGTATAAAAAATGAAGACCGTCATTTAGTTTGTCGGTCCAACCATGCTTGGCACCGGACCCGCATACTCAGTATCCGACTCCGCTGAGGGCATATTGATGGGGGATAAAACCCCAAACGCATAGGCCCGACTCCCGGGACCGAGAAGGCCCAGCTGAGTCCTAGCCGACCCTAGAGGCCGAACCCCCTATCAGACGACCCCCCTTACAGGTAGTCATTAACTGACTCAGAGAGACTTCTCTACTGATCACCATGCTGATGTCATGGGTGACATCACCCTAATACATCCTTTCCCCTATAAATACCCCACTTAGGGTGAGGGGAAAAGGGGGGATTCATTCACACATATTCCTCTCTATTCTCTTTCTACCTCTCTTATCTCCCTAAATATCTATATTCAGTCATCCATTTTACTGACTTAGGCGTCGGAGGCTCCGCCCCGGGGGTTCCCCCGGGCCTGGAGTTCACCTTGCAGGATCACCGTCGGCACGCACCCGGAGCCGAGGAGAACTGCGAAGCCCAAGGTCAGGGACCCGTTTCCATAACGGAACACTTTATATATTGCATCTTATATATATTGCAACTTATATATTCCATAATTAAATGTATTTTTCGTCAATATATTCACTTATATATTTCATTTCATAATTAATATATTCCTTAAATCCCATATATAATGCATAAATATATAAGATGCTCTTAATTCATGAAGTATATAATTTGTATAAGTACTTAAAATTAGGCTACATATATTTGTCATAAATAAGGTACATAACGTACCTCACGTGCAAAAATTTCGGCATAAATAATATAACTTTGGTATATAATGTGTATATATTATTATGCCATAATTGTGCCATAAATTTCGGGAAATATATCTCATCCCAAACCATTTGTCGTCTTCTAATCTTCTATGGAGTATATTAACAGGTGAACTATAGTTAGATCGGTAACTTCTCTCAGAATATATCAGTTGTGTACGATTTAATAATAGCTTATTTACACTATACCCTGTGGACATGACGTAGGTCCACCCCGACGCGGCCACGCGCGGGTTTGGGTAGGCGAATGAATCTCGTGGTAAGATTGTTCTCGGGTTCGAAATTTAAGTCAAAGTTGGAGTCGCCACCGAATTTATGGTTATTCGGAACCATTCGAGCCCACTCTATGTCGTCATGGACCGTACACAGAGTATGTCGTCATGAATCCGGAAACCGAGGTTCTGAGTAAGGGGTGAGGGTACGTGTTGGGAAGACCACTAAGGACACCCAACCCCGCCCGCACAATGGTGGCCTCTACTAAGACATCGTTCGTGTTCGTGTACGCGCGCTAGTAAAATGACTAAATGATATGCAAACAACGTTTTCGGGCTAAGCATGTGAATTATTGGTTTGCTATGTCATTTAATGCATCTAATTATGGTCGAAGTAATTTAGCATGCGAGGTTCATTTATAAAGCGATAAGCAAGTAAATAAATAAAGCTCATAAATAAAATGTACAAGATACACGGGCGGAAATACAACCCGGAATTCACAATACAACGATCAATAATAAAAAAATAAACTAGAATAAAAAGAGCGATAAATAAATACGTGACTCGACACGGACCCGTATATAGCAAACATGCACTAGATCGCGAATTAGTTAGACGGACGAACTTTAATCAACTACGCATTATATTGCGTATTAATCAAATGACGGAGGTTCGAGACCTAGGTGTGGTGCTAACCCGATCTCGAACCTCGATGCCTTGTCCCGACTTATCACCTCGAGAAATGGGGTCTAAATTAATTATGTGTCGGATACAACTAAAGAGTCATCGACACAAAATTAATAGCGCGAGACCGTCGGGAAGACCGACTAAAGATCAAAGTCGTTTTAAGTGTTTATTTTTTGATAAGTGTAGTTTGTAGTGCCTAATTTGCTGTGTTTTGGTCCCGTTTTCCTTGTGGAATCGCTCCTTGGGAGCGGTTTATGGGTTACTTATGCTTCCTTTAGTTCGTTTTAGGTTCCCGAGACCATTTGTGAAGAATTGGAGCAAATCCGACTCAATACATACACTTTTCGGAGCCAACGATGTGAAGGAACGATCACTCGATGCCTTGGATTCGACCCCGAGACCTTGGGACCGAATCCCGAGCCTCTTAGACCCGATCCCGAGTCCCGAGAATCGGTGAGAAGCCCATGAGAAGCAAGGAGGGACCAAAAAGTTCTTATTTGAGGCCTACAAGACCCATCCCGGTCGGGAAGGCCTCATCCCGTCCGGGATGGGGTGCACAATTGAAGCAGCTATTGACCTGGGTCCGTCCCAGTCGGGATCAGCCCATCCCGTTCGGGACCAGCCCGTCCCGGTCGGGACCGTGGAGCTGCTGCACGCCTTTAATTCTTTCCTTCTCCTCCACTCTTGTAACGATATAAATACTTCCCTCTTGTATTGTTTATGTATCTTATCTCACCCTAGACTCTCTTAAGCCTCCATTAAACATTCAAACCCTAGATTAGTGTTCCTCACATTAGTTTTAATCTTCCTTTAATCTTTAGTTGATCATTGTAATTAGTCTTGTATTAAGGAGATTCTTGAAGATTATTCCAAGCTTGACAACCTTGGGGTTTTATTTGGGTTTCTTATTAATTCAAGTTCTCATCTTTTTCATACTTGTTAGTGTGGTATAATCCTCTTCTCCCTTTTACTTTTGTTCTTTGTTTATTTATCAAGTTTGAATCTTTACATATTGTTATTATTGTTATTGTTTGTTTATCATGGATGTTTGGGTGCTTGGTTTGGTTTCTCTTGTTTTTGTTAATCTTAGTCTCATAATGAGTGAGTAGTTCTCTTGTGGGGTTAGTAGGGGCATTAGGTGTGGATTATGGGTGATAAGGGTTGATTAGGGGTAAAGGTTACATCTTTGTTGCTAGTCTCATATTGGGCACACCATGTGTTTGATGATTTGCTTGTGTGGGTAGTAGTGGCCAATGCTTCTCATACTTGTTTCTCTTCTTCTCATTGTTTGGCTAGTGTGTGATTGTGTTAGGGTATAGTCTTAGTCACGAGAGTGCGAACTTTAGTCTACGTAACGAGAGCCCGGACCGACCTTGACCTAGGTTTAGACGCGAGAGCGCGAACCGACTCTAGCAACTAGGAGACACCTACACCCTTGATCACCCAAATTACCCTACTACACTTAAGAACCCGACCTACCCCACTTCCTTCCATATTTGATTTCATCCTCCTAGTTAGTCGTCATTTTCTCTAGTTCGCTAGTTTGTTTGATCTTTAGTTATTTCATTTAGCCTTGTTCTAGCTAGTTCATCGTTAGTCTAGTTCTTACCTCTTCTCCATCATAGTTTGTCAATTATAGTTCTCTTTGTGTTTGTTTGGTGATTTAGCCTAGTTTTAGGTGTACCTAGTCTAGACCTTACAATACCGTCCCCGTGGATATCGACCCTACTTGCCCTAGCTACCCACTAGGAATAGTCGGTTATTTATTGACGGTAGGACCCACGACGAATCCCACCATCATGATATGCATGGGTTTTGAAAATTAGAATTACGTGATTGATTACGCACGCTACGACTAAGTCGTAAAAAGACAAGGCTCGAATGTTGCATTAAAGTTCTCGGTTTTCTGGGCTACAGGACCCACTCGATCGAGTCATGGTCTGACTCGGTCGAGTGCGTCCTCAAGGGTAGCTACTGCCCAGTTTTTTGGGTGCTACTCGATCGAGTAGCCTACGTACTCGGTCGAGTAGCCCCTGTACGAGTGAAAACTCGTTTTATTTTTTGGTCAAAATCGTTAGTTGGCCCGAATTAAATGCAAATATTGCACGATTTGAATTTAATTCGATTTCCGGTGCTATAATCGTGTATGCATGCGATTATAACACCGTCATCGGAATTTATGAAAACGTATTATTATGGGATTTTAAAATGTTTGATTAGTGACGAGATTGTGGTCCTCCGTGTCACGACATCGATACTAACCCTAACGGATTATGTGATGTCGGTTTTCGCCTCAAAGGATCTCGCATTAATCTTGGAAATGGGATCAAATGCATTCAACTATGATCGACCACGATCACATCATGCCCTTGAGAACATTGGGGCGGCGCTCCTCGAAAGGGTGTCACCTCCGTTGTTACTCGTAAAGGGATTAGACGGACTTTAGGCGATCGTCATAGTCAAACGTATTTGAAACCAAACTTTAATACTAGTATGTATATATACGCGGTATGTAATCGTTAATTGTTAGAATGCGAAATTGAAATGTTAGTAAACAGTAAAAAAAGTTAGTGTTAGAGTTAGCATTACTAGTACAATTATAATACAAAATACGAAAATGTAAACGAAAGATGAAACAAGATAGCAAGGATCGAGATGGGGTTTAGGACACCCTCAACATACATGCTTAGTAAAGGCCTCGGAAATGGACTCGCAATAACGACGAGGACGTCGGGAGTATCGAGGATGTACGTGAGTTATGGTGTGTGCGTGTGTATCGGTTTTACGAGGGATGTAGACTCGGTTTTTTTGTGTAGTATTGCTTAGGGTTGCCAAGGGTTTGTAGTGTAGTGTAGTATGGGGAGTTAGGGTGCAAATGTAGGGCAAATGTGCATTGATTAAAACTGATTTTGCAAAGGGTTTGAGGGGGTATTTATAGAGAATACCCTACGACCTAGGGTCACTCGATCGAGTGACCCTAGTGCACTCGATCGAGTGCCTTTGAAAATGGGTCTGGCCCGGTTTTTGACGCTCCACTTGACCGAGTGGGTCAATCCACTCGATCGAGTGGATCAAGAGGATCGAGCTATTTTAGGAAGAAGTTGACTTTGATTGCTTTTTGAATTTTTGATTTGGGCGCCAGTTTCGAGAGGTGAACTTGGCTGATTTTCATGACGGGTTCGTCTTTGACCGGTTTTTGACCCGGTCGCTAAAAGACGGGATTTATTTTTGGTGTCGGTTTTGGCCCAAATTAGTCTTATTTCGCTCGGAACCACCCACTGGGCCTGGATTTGAGGTCTGTTTTGAGAGATTTGTACTCCGCTAAAATTCCATGTCGGATATTATTGATTCCGAGCCCAAATTTGAGTATACTAAGTCACGTTTGCGTCCGATCATCATCGGGTGTTTTTTCGGAGACTACCATAGACACCTGGCAGTCAAATGCGGGTGTCTACAGAGCCCCCACTCTGACTGAGGCTTGGACAAGGCGAAAGTCAGAGTAGCTACCAGGCCAATCGTAGATTATGACATGGCAGTCTTCCGGTCGGGTCGTTTGTAGTCCAGTAGACTTGCGTGAAGGGCTCGCCAGCCATAAGCAGAGGGTCATACCTGTCCTGATGATGATAGCTCCGTGGGGAGTCAAACTTGCCTTTTGGGGGGTGTAGGTGTACCCGTATGCCGACACATCGCATCTTGGATGTAGAATTCTGGAGGAAACATCGACTTATGCTGGGGAATGAAATAGCTGCGCGGAGACTTGCTTCTGAAGTCTGGGGTGTACCTGTATGCTGACACATAACAACTTGTATGTAACACATAGGCAAAACACTGACTCGCGCTGGGGAGAAAAGATATTGAATTTTTTTGAAAAATTCCACAATTTTTTGAAGAGAATTTTATCACAATTTTTTTTTATCACAGAATTTTTTTTAAAAAACTCTTAGGAAAGCTCGGGATGGCTTGATTCCTATTCCGGGTTCCTTGTTTGAAATCAGGCCTGCGCGCGCATAGGGCCCAGGTCTGCTGATGAGGTATGGCAGTTAGGGTTATAGTGGGTTTCAGTTAGGTTTTCCTATTATAAATATAGGAATCCCTGCTTCAACTTCTGCATTCCAATTCAAACTCTCCTTCTTTTTCTCAAAATCTTTTAAACTTTCAAGAAAACTAGGAAGTTCTGTCATGGGTATTGACCATTTGACAGCCATGCTTCTTGCTTGGTCCCAGTACTTTCGGGACGAGGAAAAGGTTCGACTGATCCAGATGGGAATCGTCAGTCTATTCCTCCTCCAACGTTTGATAATTGATTCTCATTTCTTGGACGCCTGCCTGACGTTTTGGGATACTACCCATCACGTCTTTGCGTTCCCGCGGGGAGAGATATGCCCTCTTCCTGAGGAAATCGCAGCCATAGGTGGTTGGAGTCCTGTTGTTCAACCTGCTACCCCTCCGTTCTACCCGGATCCGAGAAGGAGGCTGAGGGATTTCTTGGGTCTGTCTCATGCTGAGACGAATCGGATGGTGCGGGGAAATACTGTTTCCCTGTTTGACCTGGCTGACAAGTTCATGAACAGCCGGGATGTGAGGGCCACCCCTACTTTCAGGCGTAGGGCATTCGCCTTTTGCATGCTGCACTGCTATGTTTTTGAAGGACTGAAGGAGCTTGACTCATGCATGGGTCAAATCAGGCTTATCGGAGTGGGTGACCAGATGGAGACTGGTCATAGCCCTGCTTGGCTAGCCACCAGGGAAATCATCATGGGTCTGGATGCTAGGTGACTCGACCTAGCCCGACAACTGACGGGGAGTACCCGTATTCTGCAGGTATACGTTTCGGTTTTTTTTTTTGACGTACCTAGGTCACTCGATCGAGTGGACCGGTCACTCGATCGAATGACACTCTTAGCGAGCTACTGCTTGTTTTTGGAGGGCTTACTCGATCGAGTCAGCTACTGCACTCGATCGAGTGGGCTGTAGCGGACCATTCTGTTGCTTACGGATCTTGTGTGTACTTTTCATATATGGTTGTCGGAGCGGCTATCGATTATAGAGCCCCCTCCGAGCGTCCTCAACTACCGGAGCAGTCAGATTAGCTCCAGAAGGCGACGGATAAGCTCGAGTCATCAAATAAATCGAGCTTACTGGGATGAGGAGCTGGTGTTCCACGGGGGTCCCTTAATCAGGTGGACCGTCGCTTGGTGGTTTCTCCTCAAACTGAAGGGATTGGCCAAGAGGGACCAAGCCCGCTATTTGGTGATTCTGTCCCTTGACTGGACAGTTCATATTTACCCGGACCGTCTCCTGAGGCAGTTCGGTTTGTCTCAGCGCATCCCTGAGACTGAAGCCATTATAAGCGTATCGCTCCAATTGACGGACGCTATGTGCGACACCTGGTTGCAAAGATGGTTCACTCGTCCTACCTGGACTGTACCCAGCCCTTGCCAATCCGCTTGGGTTTCACGGGCTTACCAGAAATGGACTTCCGAGGAGTCCGAGGAAGCTCGCAAAGCCTTGAAGGTTGATGAGGCCTTCGAACTAGTTCGCCGAGAGTCGGTGAAGGTGATGGGCCATATTTAGTCATGGTTATAACGATGATTTAGGTGTAATTTGGTTGACTAATTTGGTGTTATTCTGTCGAATTTGTGTAATGTCCGTGGGATTATTATATGAGCTAATTTGAGGATTTTGGAGTACGACATGATTTTTAGTTGATTCGGCCAAGACAAAGATCTAGAAGAAAAAGCCCAACCGAAGCCGAAGAACCGACCGTCTCGCACAGCTCGGAAATTGAAGACAGAATTTAAGTCGCCTTAGATTCCGTGTCAGCTTATTAATTAATATATTATTATTATTATTATTATTTTATTTTATTTTATCTTATTTTATTACTAGAGTTTGGTAAGTAATAGAGTTACCTTAATTATTTACTAGTATTAAACTACTATTTAGTATATAGATTATTAGAATCAGTTTAATGAATTATTCCATTATTCATATTCATCTTTAGAGTTGTACGTTCATTAGGGATGAACCCTAGTTCTATGTGTAACTAATTTTCTCATCTCGGTTCAAGACATTGAAACGCTTAATTATCAGTTGTGAGTTTGAAAGTTCTAATCTTTATTCTTGATTATTGATTAATTGCTCGGTTTAATTATATGAATGTTGTTATTGATTTCTGGATTGATCAACTAGTTTTCTATTTCATCGTTCTATTGTTAGTTTTGTTAATTGAACAGGATTTGTTGATTAACTTGACCTGAGTAACATCTAAGACTTAATTATTGAACGGGATTCGGTAATATTAAGACTTAGGAGCAATTATCATAGATTTATAACACAACTGGATTGTATGTGTTTATTTATCTCTTTATCGAATTCTCTATCTATTAATGCTGTTGTTGAATTAAATCTAGAACTGGATTGTTTAGGTTGTTTAACAGTTAGGGCTGAATAAGAACGGGATACGTTTTAATTAGTTATTCATAAGGAGAATTAGAATCTTTGATTCACGATAAAGTAATCAAGAATAATAATTTGAACCGGATTTCGATGACCAATTGTGATTAAGTTGTGGATTTGTACTTGACCCGAGACCTTTTAATCATTTGATTTAGTTAAAGTTTTAATCTTTTTCAGTTTTAGTTGTTAGAAAATCATTCAAAACCCCCCTTTCTTATTGTTTAATTAATTAGTTATTTATCGTTCTACATTAGTACGCATTTATAGTTAATCCGATTCCATGTGGGTTCGACCCTTATTTCCATTATACTACTGTTTTAGTTAGTTGGTTATAAGTGATTATAAATTGTAATTTGAGGCATACGACTTTAGCCTGTCAAATTTTGGCACCGTTGCCAGGGATTTAGGTGTAATTTGGTTGACTAATTTGATGGGCCATATTTAGTCATGGTTATAACGATGATTTAGGTGTAATTTGGTTGACTAATTTGGTGTTATTCTGTCGTATTTGTGTAATGTCCGTGGGATTATTATATGAGCTAATTTGAGGATTTTGGAGTACGACATGATTTTTAGTTGATTCGGCCAAGACAAAGATCTAGAAGAAAAAGCCCAACCGAAGCCGAAGAACCGACCGTCTCGCACAGCTCGGAAATTGAAGACGGAATTTAAGTCGCCTTAGATTCCGTGTCAGCTTATTAATTAATATATTATTATTATTATTATTATTTTATTTTATTTTATCTTATTTTATTACTAGAGTTTGGTAAGTAATAGAGTTACCTTAATTATTTACTAGTATTAGACTACTATTTAGTATATAGATTATTAGAATCAGTTTAATGAATTATTCCATTATTCATATTCATCTTTAGAGTTGTACGTTCATTAGGGATGAACCCTAGTTCTATGTGTAACTAATTTTCTCATCTTGGTTCAAGACATTGAAACGCTTAATTATCAGTTGTGAGTTTGAAAGTTCTAATCTTTATTCTTGATTATTGATTAATTGCTCGGTTTAATTATATGAATGTTGTTATTGATTTCTGGATTGATCAACTAGTTTTCTATTTCATCGTTCTATTGTTAGTTTTGTTAATTGAACAGGATTTGTTGATTAACTTGACCTGAGTAACATCTAAGACTTAATTATTGAACGGGATTCGTTAATATTAAGACTTAAGAGCAATTATCATAGATTTATAACACAACTGTATTGTATGTGTTTATTTATCTCTTTATCGAATTCTCTATCTATTAATGCTGCTATTGAATTAAATCTAGAACTGGATTGTTTAGGTTGTTTAACAGTTAGGGCTGATTAAGAACGGGATACGTTTTAATTAGTTATTCATAAGGAGAATTAGAATCTTTGATTCACGATAAAGTAATCAAGAATAATAATTTGAACCGGATTTCGATGATCAATTGTGATTAAGTTGTGGATTTGTACTTGACCCGAGACCTTTTAATCATTTGATTTAGTTAAAGTTTTAATCTTTTTCAATTTTAGTTGTTAGAAAATCATTCAAAACCCTCCTTTCTTATTGTTTAATTAATTAGTCATTTATCGTTCTACATTAGTACGCATTTATAGTTAATCTGATTCCCTGTGGGTTCGACCCTTATTTCCATTATACTACTGTTTTAGTTAGTTGGTTATAAGTAATTATAAATTGTAATTTGAGGCATACGACTTTAGCCTGTCAAATTTTGGCGCCGTTGCCGGGGAATTGGCGTTAATTGTTTTTGTGTGTTAGTGTAGAGATTTTTAGTTAGTTTTTTTTAGTCGTTATTTTTTTAAGAGTTTAGTTTAGTTTTAATTTTTGTTAAGTGTTTTTAGAGAGTCTTAGTTTATCGGATAAATGGCGACTAATTTTTTTTTTCAATATGAGCATGAACTGTTTTACAAATATTTTGATAGATTGAGTGAGTATGTCTGTAGATGTCGTCACCGATATCAAATTTGGGAACTCTGTCATGTGGTATACAATGGGTTAAATGATGAAACTTTGATGCATGTTGATTCTTTAAGTGAAGGGAGATTCGTTGACGGACTTAGTTATGAGGAGAAGTGGGAGCTTTTCATATACTTGGCTCACGACACTGAAGAATGGGAGTTGCAAAACTCACATTCTAGGACACCTTCAATGAGTCTCATTAAAAATTTGAACACCCAACATGATTCTCGTATATCCACGGAAGACATGATTAGAGACCTGATTACTGCTCAGATGACCCTTCAAGCTAGTATGGCTCAATACGAGCAAGAGAAAAATGCTAGTATCGAGAACCTTCAGAGTCCTTTAGTGCAAATAACAGAATCTAATGATAGACTAGAGGCACAAGATGAGTTTTCTCTTAATTTTAAGGAGTCTAGAGTTAGTAAGAACATAGAGTTTGATGACACTCTCCTCATTCAACCCGATTTGGTATGTCACTCTTATAAAGAGTGTGATGTTGATAGTGATGATGGTTTTTGGGATGACGAGGAGGAGGACTATGATGATTCGATATACTCCTCACCCTCTTCCACTGTTTCTACACATATTGATCCCTCTTGCACTAATATTGAAGATTCCTCAAGTCGTAATTATACGAGTGATAGTTCAATCTTAGAGGATTCTCTAGTTATGATTGTTGAGAATGAGCAAGACGAAATGAGTGTGACCATTGAGGAGAGTATGGAAGTCGGAGTAGGAGAAGAAGAGATAGTTGTTTTTGATGAGCCGAAAGACGATTTTCCTAAGAGAAGTGAATTAGTGAGCCTAGACTGTCATGAAATAGTGGGAGAAATAGGGGGCATATTTACTGAATCTTATATTCACAAGGAAGAACCACCAATAATATCTTTCGAGTCTTCATTGGTTTTAATTCCAGGAAAGTTTTATGTTCGCCCTCAAGCCTATTTGACTATACCCATGAAAAACCCATCATATAAAGAGGAGTACATTGATTTTAATTCATTTTTTGAGCATAGAGGGTCGAAAAGATGTTCATTGCATGATTATTATGATGTGCTTATTTATAGATGGTGTCAATTGATTTTTATCTCTTATCATCACTACTCTAATCTATGTGCGAGTGTTTTTGATCAATTGTTAAGGGCGTTGAGTTGTTCCGCGCCTAATGTAACATTCACTTCACTCGATTGCTCCATTGTCGGTTGAGGTAAGTAATTTAGTACTATTTTAATACGGGTCAGTTTTCTGCAAGAAGTCGAGCGAATGACATTAAACAAAAGCGCTTCCGGGAGGCAACCCGTGTCTGGTATGGTTTTTTTTTATTTGTTTTTTTAAAATTTTATTATGGGTCGTGTTTTGTTATTAAATTAATAATCATTTTTCGTAGAATAAGTCGTTTATATTTATATTCTTAATTTTAATTTTAAGTCTTTTTTCTATTTTTTAGTATTTGTAGGAACGAGAAAGGTGACTTTTTCAGGAACCCGTGCGACTTGTGGGAGCTAAGGGCGACTAGCATAAAGGGTCACTAAAAATCAAAGAAACAAATAAAGAAACACAATTCTGGGGACCAACTATCAGTGACCCGTGCGAGTCGTGTAGTACTGAGGCGAGGCGCGCGCATTGGTGGTGTAACAGGTCAGTTAATTCTAATTTTCAAAAAAAAAAAAAATCAAAACGAAAAAAAAACACGTTCACTGCCCCAGATCTCCATCTTCATCTTCTTCTTCCTCTTCATCCCCTCTCTAATTTTCCCAAATCAAACAACACCAACTTTTTCAATTCCTACTCCTTGAGTTCATTTACTTCTTCCTGATCCCTAATTTCAATTCATCCCCAATTCCCCCTCATAAACCTAACTCCAATTCATCCCTCTAATTCTAATCTCATCCAAATCACATCTCTCATTCAAATAATTCAAATCTTCATCCACATCCCGTCGCCGGTCCTCTGAGTCGCTTGTGATGTGCTGTCGTCGCCGGTAGGTTGTCCGTCGAGGGTCAGTCAGTCGTCGGTCTGCCTGTCGCTGTACGTGCACGGTGTCTGCGCCGGTCAGGGTTGTCGTCTCTGCGTCGTTCCATTTACATCGAGCGTGTCACACCTCGCTCCGTTCAACCATATTGGAGGATATTTGATCAGAATTGGAGCTGCTCACATCTTCAACCAGATTCGATTGGAGTGCGTGAGTGAGTCTGTCTAAGTCCAGCAAGGTGCGGCGGGTCACTCGAAAACATTGGTTGTGGGTATGAACTCTGTATTTCATCTCTATTTTCATATGATTTCGGTTGATGTTGGTTGTGGTGTTTGTGTGGTTGGTTTAAATTGAGCTGAGTTGGTTCGGTTTGAAATTGGTGGAAGTTTGGTTTATTGCTTGCTGCTAGTTTAATTTCACCGTGGCCTCGATTTGGAATTATCCTGGTTTGAGCGGAGTTGTTAGTGTGTGAGCTGATTTTTCACGAGCTTGTTAATGTCGGGTTGGTGTTGTAGGTTTGATTTCTGCTCAAAGAGCTGTCTATGGGTACGTTTGGTTGATTTTGGAGTCGGTTTGCAATTAGCCCGACTTGGTCAAGTTTGGTTGTGTTTTCATTGTGGGTATTGGAGTTATTTGCTTGGTTATGGTCTCAATAGTAGATGGAGACAATGCATCAGTTGAGCTAGTGAAGATGTATGGTGAGGGTGGACGTTTTATGTTAACTAAGTGTTGGTGAGGTTTGTTTGGGAACTTCATGGAAGTCTAGTGATTACGACGAGCCGGTTATTCATGTTCAAATCCTTCTTCCCCGTTTATCGTATTTATTTTTGTCCTTAGTATCACATTGAGGACAATGCTCGGAATAAGTGTGGGGAGGGATTTATATTTGTCTTCGTCTTGTAACCGTCGTTGATGTTGTAATTTAAAGGAAAAAATGATGAAAGAAAAAAAATTGAAAAAAAAAAGAAAGAAAGAAATAAACCCGGCTAGGTGAAAACCCGGAAAGGGCGCCTAGGCAAGAATGGGGAATGTGGCCGAGGACGGAGTGAAAACCCGAAAGGGCGCTCCGGGTAAAAAGAAAAATCGAGATGCGTGCCACGAGAGTAGTGTGAGTTGAAAAAAAATGAAAAGCTAGAGTGAAAATCCGCAAGGGCGGACACTCTAGGCAAAATGAGGGAATTACGAAAAAAAAAACTCACAATTACTTTATCCGTTCTTGGTGTTGGCGTCATAAGAAGGGTGACATAGAAGGTCGGTCGGGTAGGATTAGTGGTAAAGGTGAGAAGAATCGCGGTGCGGAGTGAAGTTATTGCACCTTATTTATGCGATTGGGTGTAATTGTTTTGATTTGGCGATTAGAGGCGATTAGGTAATTCACATGGTTTGGTGTTGTATTGGTTGTGATCATTATTGATGTATTTTTGTGATTATTTGAAACCGTGTGAATCTGTGTTAGGATTGGAGCGATAAGGGGCGTTAGAGTTTGATATTAGCTTCTATTGATTTATGATGTCCTGTTGTCGTGATGATAATTCTAGAGTTGATGATATTTTGTCGGTGACATATATTGGTGACTTATGTTGTTACATGTGGGAGTTTGAAGGAAGGTGAGCAAGGGCCGTGAGTGTAATGTTTTTCCCGCACATTTGGAATAGTGATGGTTGTTTTTATTGTGATCTTCGAGTTTTACTCGAGGACGAGTAAAGGTTCAAGCGTGGGGATACTTGATGGGCCATATTTAGTCATGGTTATAACAATGATTTAGGTGTAATTTGGTTGACTAATTTGGTGTTATTCTGTCGTATTTGTGTAATGTCCGTGGGATTATTATATGAGCTAATTTGAGGATTTTGGAGTACGACATGATTTTTAGTTGATTCGGCCAAGACAAAGATCTAGAAGAAAAAGCCCAACCGAAGCCGAAGAACCGACCGTCTCGCACAGCTCGGAAATTGAAGACGGAATTTCAGTCGCCTTAGATTCCGTGTCAGCTTATTAATTAATATATTATTATTATTATTATTATTATTTTATTTTATTTTATCTTATTTTATTACTAGAGTTTGGTAAGTAATAGAGTTACCTTAATTATTTACTAGTATTAGACTACTATTTAGTATATAGATTATTAGAATCAGTTTAATGAATTATTCCATTATTCATATTCATCTTTAGAGTTGTACGTTCATTAGGGATGAACCCTAGTTCTATGTGTAACTAATTTTCTCATCTCGGTTCAAGACATTGAAACGCTTAATTATCAGTTGTGAGTTTGAAAGTTCTAATCTTTATTCTTGATTATTGATTAATTGCTCGGTTTAATTATATGAATGTTGTTATTGATTTCTGGATTGATCAACTAGTTTTCTATTTCATCGTTCTATTGTTAGTTTTGTTAATTGAACAGGATTTGTTGATTAACTTGACCTGAGTAACATCTAAGACTTAATTATTGAACGGGATTCGTTAATATTAAGACTTAGGAGCAATTATCATAGATTTATAACACAACTGGATTGTATGTGTTTATTTATCTCTTTATCGAATTCTCTATCTATTAATGCTGCTGTTGAATTAAATCTTGAACTGGATTGTTTAGGTTGTTTAACAGTTAGGGCTGATTAAGAACGGGATACGTTTTAATTAGTTATTCATAAGGAGAATTAGAATCTTTGATTCACGATAAAGTAATCAAGAATAATAATTTGAACCGGATTTCGATGATCAATTGTGATTAAGTTGTGGATTTGTACTTGACCCGAAACCTTTTAATCATTCGATTTAGTTAAAGTTTTAATCTTTTTCAGTTTTAGATGTTAGAAAACCATTCAAAACCCCCCTTTCTTATTGTTTAATTAATTAGTTATTTATCGTTCTACATTAGTACGCATTTATAGTTAATCCGATTCCCTGTGGGTTCGACCCTTATTTCCATTATACTACTGTTTTAGTTAGTTGGTTATAAGTGATTATAAATTGTAATTTGAGGCATACGACTTTAGTCTGTCAGAAGGATAACAGAGATTTCTTCGACGGAGGAGATATTCCTGATACTGCAGTCCGGGAAGAATCGGGTCTTAAGTCACAAACTAAGACTCGATCTAAGGAGGTCGGTGCTAGCAGCGCACGGGGGCAGCCAAACCCCCAGACTGACTTGGAGAGACGCCTTGGGCCAAGGCTGGCGGCCCGGGACCGACTAGGTCCGCGTGACCGGCTCCCTGAGCCCGTGAGGGCCCGACGTGGGCCTATTGAGGTGATAGAGGATTCGGGCTCAAACAAACGAGTCCGAGCTAAAGTGGTTCCTATGGTGATTCGGGAGCGCTCTCCTCCGCGTCGTCGCCAGTGGACGGCTAAGGAGGCCAAGGACAAGGGGAAGGGCAAGATGCCCTAAAATGCTGAGTCCTTAGCTTTTATTATTATTTAAGTATTATTACTACTTTTGTTTTGTGCTTTTTGTATTATTATTTTTTTGGATTCCTGCATTTTATAATTTCCCGAGTTTATTGGGGTTTTTTTTTTGGAATTAATAAAAGAGGTTTATTATTTAACTGCTCCTGTCTTTTCTTGATTGCATTGGTTGTGCCCTTTTGAGGGGCTGCCTACGTATCCGCGATTAGCAGAATCAAACCAGACGTAGTTCAGGCTTACTAAATGTGCAATCTCGAATTACACCAAGACTATTGGTTCAAGATGTTTGCGACAGTAGAATAAATGATTCTAGCTTATTGACTTGCTTTTTTGTAAAAAAAGGTTTTGATAAATTTTGCTAATGACATTGAGAAATGGCTAAGGGTAGTAACGCTTCAGCTGGTCCAGGTTGGTTGGGTTGACGAACTCATTCCCGTCCAGATCCGTCAGCATCACTGCTCCCCCTGATAGGATCTTCTTTACCAGATATGGCCCATGCCAATTGGGTTTGAACTTTCCCCTTGGGTCAACTGGTAGTAAAGCTCGAACAGACTTAAGGACTAGATCCCCTTCTTTAATGTTTATGGGCCTTACTCTCTTGTTGAAGGCCCGTTGAATCCTCTTCTAGTAGATTTGGATATTATTGAGGACACGAGATCGTCGTTCGTCTAGTAGAACCAACGAGTCATACCGTGCTCGAACCCAGTCAGCTTCGGGCACTTGGCTTTCTAGCAGAATTCTGAGGGATGGTACCTCTAACTCAACTGGCTGGACTGCCTCCATCCCATAGGTTAGGTAATACGGGGTTGCCCCGGTTGCGGTGCGAATTGACGTTCGGTATCCCCATAGGGCAAAAGGCATTTTGTCGGGTCAATCCCGGTAATTATAAGCCATCTTTTTTAGTATGGTGACAATTGTTTTATTGGCCGCCTCGACTGCTCCATTTGTTTGGGGACGGTAAAGCGAGGACGTATGCCTTTGAATTTTATACTTGGTCAGCAGGACCGCAGTCTCGGCTTGAAAATGGGTCCCATGATCACTGATAAATTCATAGGGAATCCCATACCGGCATATTATCTTGTTCTGGATAAACTTGGCGACACGCTTAGCATTGAGAATGCGATATGATTCAGCTTCGACCCATTTGGTGAAATAGTCGATAGCTACTAAAATAAAGCAGTGCCCACCAGTACCAGAGGGATTTATTTTCCCGATTATGTCGATACCCCATGTCGAGAATGGCCAGGGTGACGTCATGGTATAAAGCAAAGATGACGGCATATGTTGCACATTGCCGAAGATTTGACAGTTATGACAATGTTTGACATATAACCGGCATTCGGCTTCCATAGTATTCCAGTAATAACCGAGCCTCATGATTTTTCGGACCAGCATGTGGGCATTCATATGCGGACCGTTTTCACAATCATGTACTTCGGCCATAACTTTCTCAGCCTTATATTTATCAACACAAAGGAGAAGAGCCCCCTGTGCCGTCTTTTTGTACAGTTGTCCGTCATCCGTACGGGTGAACTGGGTGGCTAGCCTTCGTAAGGCTTTCTTGGCTCGACCTTCAGTCCCGGGAGGATATTCTCCGTTTGTCAGGTACGTTAATACAGCCTGATACCATGGTTCGGGATCAGTTATCTCAACGTCTTCGATGTCGTGAACGTACGCCGGCTCGGACCGCCTTTCGACGCAAATTGGCATACTGGTCACGTGATCAGGAATGTTCAGTAAAGATGCCAATTTTGAGAGTGCATCTGCAAACTGATTCTATTCTCGGGGCAGGTATATGTATTCTACCCTTTGGAATTGTTTCTCGAGATCCCTTACTCGTGCCTGGTAGGCCACGAGATTTGCATTCCGAGTCTTCCATTTTTGGAGTGCTTGGTTAATGACCAAAGATGAGTCACCATGTACCCGGAGATTTGTGATCCCCAGATTGGCGGCGGCTTGTAGCCCGTAAATGCGTGCTTCGTACTCTGCTGCATTATTGGTAACATCAAAGTCCAGTTTGATGGAGATGGGAGTGTACTCCCCTTTTGGTGAGATTAGGAGGATCCCAACTCCGAACCCTCGAAGATTAGATGCTCCATCGAAGTATAAATCCCATGTTTCAGTATCGGTATGGAAAATATCTTCATCTGGAAAGGACCAGGTGTCGGTGTGTCCTTCTTCGGTCACCGGGCTGTCGGCAAGAAATTCAGCTACTACCCGCCCCTTAATGGCCTTTAATGGCACAAATTTTAGGTCAAACTCTGCCAACATTAGAGTCCATCTAGAAATTCGGCCATTGAGGATGGGTTTCTCGAAGAGGTATTTGATGGGATCCATCCTGGATAGCACATGGACCTCGTAGCTGAGCATATAGTGCCGGAGCTTCTTAGTGGCCCAGACTAGAGCCAAGCACGTCTTTTCGAGCATGGTATAATTGCACTCATACTCTAGAAACTTTTTTCTGATGTAATAAATGGCTCGTTCTTCGGAGTCAACCGTCTGAGCCAGCATAGCCCTCATGGCTGTCTCGGTCGTCGTTAGGTATAACGACAGAGGCAAACCGGGTTGAGGTGGCATTAAGACCGGCGGAGCAGACAATATTTCCTTGATCTTGTCGAAAGCAGCTTGGCACTTGTCATCCCATAGTACCCGTTCTCCTACTTTCAGTTTCTTGAAAATCGGTTCACACACCATGGTTAGCTTGGAAATGAACCGACTACTATACTGGACTTTTCCGAGAAATCCCCTTATTTCTTTTTCGGTTTTGGAAGGTTGCATCTCAGTAATGGCTTTGATTTTAGTTGGGTCGACTTCGATACCTCGTTGGCTAACGATATGACCCAGTAATTTGCCTGATATTACCCCGAAACTGCACTTTTGAGGGTTTAGCCTCATGTTGTACTTGCGCAGTCGGGTGAAGAATTTTCTTAGGGCGGTGATGTGACCGTCCCGTTCTTTGGATTTGACGATCATGTCGTCTACATAAACTTCTACTTCTTTATGCATCATGTCATGTAATAAAGTGGTAGCGGTCCTTTGATATGTGGCTCCGGCGTTAATGAGACCGAATGGCATGACGGCATAGCAGTAAGTCCCCCAAGGTGTAGTGAAGGTAGTCTTACTCATATCTTCTTCCGCCATCTTGATCTGATTATACCCGGCATACCTGTCCATGAGTGATAGAAGGGCATGATCGGCCGTGTTATCCACCAGTATGTCGATGTGTGGTAACGGAAAATCATCTTTCGGGCTTGCCTTATTAAGATCCCAAAAATCTACGCATACCCGCACCTTACCGTCCTTTTTAGGAACCGGCACGATGTTTGCAACCCAGTCCGGATATTCGGACACTTGTATGAAGCCGGCTTTGAACTGTTTGTCGACTTCTTCTTTTACCTTGAGGGACCACTCGGGCCTCATTCGACGGAGTTTCTGTTTGACCGGTTTGCACCCGTCTTCGATTGGTATGTGGTGCTCGGCTATTTCCCGGTCTATCTCCGGCATGTCCTTGTAGGACCATGCGAAGACATCCTTGAACTCTTGGAGGAGGTTTATGAACTGTTGTTTCTCCTCGGGATCTAGGGATAACCCTATCTTAAGTGTCTGAGGCTCTAAGATTGTTCCCACATTTATGGACTCGGTTTCTTCGATCACCGGATTCCGAGATTCCCTTTGCTCTAGTTGCTCGATCAAATGCGGAGGTAAGGGTACCTGTTCGTCTGGTTTCTCAATGTCATTGCATAAAGTATTTTTGAAAGCAGAATTTAAAAGAGACAAGTCGTAAACAGAACAGTTGTTATTATTGATTGAGAATTTGGAAAACAGCTCGAAAAGAGCAGCCATCTGATCATTGGTCAGAGGCGGAATTGGTAAAGCACTCGGGACAGACCCCGAAGTGCCAGCAGCAGGAATAATAAAAGGGAGAGGGGTTACAGGAGTGACTCTAGCACCGACTTCCCTAGACTCGACCTCAGACTCTGACTCCGACTCCGACTCAGACTCGGACTCAGACTCAGGCATGTCTCTCTCTCCAGTGACCAGCTTGTAGATTCTTCCCTGACTGTCAGTCCACTTGACAGTCTTCCTCCAGGCCCTGTTTCCCATCTCGGAACCAATATCCGAGATCAGCTCGGTCGGGTCAAACCTGTTGCTGCGGAGAATCAGGTTGACCAGGTCTTCCTTTGGAGTCGGGGCTATGGCGTCTTCCCCGAAAAGTAGCCCTAGCGCGGGCTCAGCATCATCAGGTCCATCGGATTGGATGAGGGTGAATACATCATCCGGAATATAGTTGCAGTCCCGAGCCAAGTGGGTCCCGAGGTGCACGACGTTGGGTTGGTATAGACCAACCTGAATAGCCCCAAACACCGGTGTGACGAAGTAGTCAGCCAACCGTGGGCTGTAAGGGCTCAAGTGGATACCCTTAATGATGTTGCAGGCCTTTTCAATTCGTGCTCGGACAACATTGCCCGGAGTAACGGCAAAACCAAGCCCGAAGTGAGAGTCTTCGTCCTTAAGGACCTCGATAATCTTCCCAGCTGGAAGATCGGGTCGAGAGGTAGCCCCCGGAAAGTACCCTAGGTTTTGGAGCATTGTGTCGATGCTCGTAGTGAAGTAAGGCCTAAAGAGGTACTCTTCTTCGATCATCCCCACAAAATCGAACCCCCAGAGGTCCGCGCGTCCCGTGGCATTACAGCTAGCCACAGTCATTGGGGTTGCCTCTAAAGTGATAACATCGTTAAGCAGAGGCATCTTGATCTTTCGGTGAAGGGTGGAGGACACCGCCTTGACCGCGTGGATCCACGGCCTACCTAGGAGCAAGTTGAATGATGAGGTGACATCGATCACCTGGAATTCGAGCTCCTTTTCTATTGGACTTGTTATGATGGTCAGTTTTACGGCCCCAGCTACCGACTTTGGGCTCCCATAAAAGGCTTGGATGGTCTGAGCAGTCGGGATATAGTTGGCCTCGGTAATGCCGAGGGCTTTGGCGGTCCTTAGAGGAAGGACATTCATAGCGGACCCGTCATCAACCAGGGTCATTGGGAGTATTTTCCTCGGCAAACCACCGTAATGTAGAGGGCCAGATTATGGGAGGCCCCAAATGGAGGTAGGTCGGCTTCGGAGAAAGTGATCACTGGGCCTCCTTCCTTAGCTTTGCCCTTCAGGTGGGGCAGTACCGTGGCTACCATCTCAGCAGGGATAACCAAAGAGTCAACCTTAATTTGATCGAGAGCCTTAGTAAGTGCTTCTCGATGTTCCTGGGAGCTGACCAGGAGTTGCCATATAGTGAGGTCAACTCGGGTCTTCTTCAGCTGCTTCACGAGAGCCGTTTCAGCAGTCGGCTCCTCAGGGGCGACTTCCATCCTGGGTAGCTCAATGACGGTTGTCGGGATGGGGGTGTCCCTAGAGCTAGTGGCTTGATAGGGACGACCAAGGTGGTTACTGGCTAAGACTCGGGATTTGGTCTTTCGGATCTCCTCGAAGGTGATGGGGACAGCTTCCCCCTTGGCGAGGAAGACGTCATCTTGGTCGTCGAACCAGATCCCGTTCACTTGCGGGATAAATGGAGAGATAAGGTGAGAGCAATCAATCACCTCCCCGGTAAAGATGGCGTGGGAGCTGAAAGGGTTCTCCTTATTGCTGGGCTTATCTCCGGGTAGCGGGATTTTACCGCTTTCGATCAAGTCCTGGATCAAGTGCTTCAGCTTCCAGCACTTCTCGGTATCATGCCCATTGCCCCGGTGGTATTGGCAATAGGCCTGATCATTGTAGTTCTTGGAGCGTCGCTCGACCGGAACTTCAGGAGTTGGGCCCATCGGTTGGACTAGGCCTTTGGAGGATAGCCTTTGTAAGGCATAAGTATAGGTGGTACCTATATCAGTGAAAACCCGAGGTGGGGTGTTCTTCTTGGACGGGGCATCTAGTAGATTAACCGCGTCAAAAATGATGCGGGTTGCAGCTTGGGGCTTGGTAGTGGAGGAGGAAGCCCCTTGGTACCCTTTGCTAGCGGCCTTAGTAAGGCCTTCCAGTCTTAGGTCGTCTTCGATCCTCATACCCATTTCAGTAAGGGTGGTGAAATTGGGTATGACAGCGTACCGGAGGTGAACCCGGTAGGAGGGTAGGAGGTTTTTGACAAAAGCCTCCACCAAAGTCTTCTCACTGGGCTTATCGACCAGTTTCACGCTCTCGGCCCTCCAGCGTTGAAGATATTTGGTAAAACCTTCTTTCGGCTCTTGGGCCATAACCTCCAGAGATTGCATTGTGGTTTGGATCTCGGTGTTGTCAGTATAGTTCCGAGCGAACTCGGTGGCCACATCATCCCAAGTAGGGTATTTCTTCGGGTCTAGCCTGTAGTACCAGGCCCGTGGGTGCTTCTCAAGGGATGCAGCAAAAAGGTTCTTGAACATGGATGAATCCACTCCCTTGATAGCCATGAATTCCTTGAAGGCACGTACATGTAGTAACGAGTCTTCGGTTCCCTCAAACATTGGTAAGCCCGTGAGGTTCAGGTTCGGGGGTAGCTTGTCGTTCACCGGGGCATACTCAGGACTGTTTTCCCGATGAATGTTGTTACTCCCAGCTAAGTGGACTTGCTCTTCCAGTCGGTGAACCGCATTTAGTAGCTCAGTTAGAGACCCATTGGTCCCGGTATTAGGAGTCCTCTGCTCCACTGCGGCCAAACGAGCAACAATAGCCACTTGTCCAGCCCTCATTTCAGTCAGTTGGGCTTCGATGTTGGTCTGTTTGTCGACCATGGCGTCCACAGAGGTTTTCAGACTGTTCAAAGTAGCTTCCATCCTGCGGGTGTGTCTGGTTGCCGGCGGCCTGTCTGTAAGAACACCGTGTAATCAGAAACCGAACCCAGATCTTGGAATCAAAAAAGTACATCCCGAGCGACCCAAAAGAAAATGGACTGAGCGAAAAGGACTCGAGAGAGACACCTAGACGGATGACTCGTAGGTGGTATGACTTACTTAGGACTTTGGCCTTGTGGGCCTAGTCCCGTTCGAAGGAAGGTCCACGTGAGATTATTCCCCAGACTTTTGACTCGAGTGTATAGACGGACTTTCCTTTGTAGGGGTATGCCCTACGCGGGTTGGTCGTGCCTTGACAGATAAGGCGGACTCGGGAAAAGGGGGGAAACTCGTGATGTAAGATCGACAGAGTTTCGACTCTAAAAACCTTCTACATACTATGCAAAGACCCGACACAAAGGATAGACGGTAGGTCCTATAATAGAGAAGATTTATTTTAGGAAAGTTGGAAGCTTGAAATTGAAAATTTGAATATGTAATGGGTGAATTTCCAAGAGTTCGAAAATGGAAAGCGGAATTTCGAAAACCGAGATTAGAATTTTTAAAAATTCAGAAAATCAAGACGGTATCGGAAATTCGAGAGTTAAAACGGACAGCATGCCGACTACAGAAAAGGATATTTTGAGTCAAATCGTTGATCCTAAATTTCGGCGGCATTCCGAGTTTTGAAAATTGGATATTTTGAAAAGACGGGTCCCGAAATGGGCAGCATTTCGGTTTTTTCAAAATGAGTCCCGAAACGGACAGTATTTCGGGTTTTTTCAAAATTTGGTATTTTTGGAAAGATGCAATTTTGAAATGACGATTTTTTGAAAATTAACACGGAAACCAAGTAGCACGTAGTCAAACAAGCATTATAACGACGCTTATGTATGCATTACGCTAAGTCTCGGTCGGTCAAAATAGGGTCTATACCAACAACGATGGCTTTCTCGTAAATCAGGACGGACTCCCTAAGCCGAGTTGGTCTTAGGACATGCCGCATAACCCATACGAGTTCCACCATCGAAGTCTTTAGCGCACCCATGTAGGAATGCACCGCGGTATAGTGGGACGTCGGTCACAAGTAACCGACCCGGTCAAAAATGGGTTATGCATGAATCATTAAACTAATGCGCGTACACTAATATGCGAACGATTTCTCTTCGAGTCTCACCCTAGGAACCCCGATGACATGTGGTACATCAGGTATCCCCAGCGGAGTCGCCAAATTGTGGACATGACGTAGGTCCACCCCGACGCGGCCACGCGCGGGTTTGGGTAGGCGAATGAATCTCGTGGTAAGATTGTTCACGGGTTCGAAATTTAAGTCAAAGTTGGAGTCGCCACCGAATTTATGGTTATTCGGAACCATTCGAGCCCACTCTATGTCGTCATGGACCGTACACAGAGTACGGCCTATTTCGATTTCAGAGTTTATGGGGCTCGTCCCTTTGCATTGCAATACCGATACCATCTGCACCGGTAATCGTGTATAGAATGACTCTCGTGCGCCAACGGTTTCGGGAATCCGGAAACCGAGGTTCTGAGTAAGGGGTGAGGGTACGTGTTGGGAAGCCCACTAAGGACACCCAACCCCGCCCGCACAATGGCGGCCTCTACTAAGACATCGTTCGTGTTCGTGTACGCGCGCTAGTAAAACGATTAAATGATATGCAAACAGCGTTTTCGGGCTAAGCATGTGAATTATTGGTTTGCTACGTCATTTAATGCATCTAATTATGGTCGAAGTAATTTAGCATGCGAGGTTCATTTATAAAGCTATAAGCAAGTAAATAAATAAAGCTCATAAATAAAATGTACAAGTTACACGGGCGGAAATACAACCCGGAATTCACAATACAACGATCAATAATAAAAAAATAAACTAGAATAAAAAGAGCGATAAATAAATACGTGACTCGACACGGACCCGTATATAGCAAACATGCACTAGATCGCGAATTAGTTAGACGGACGAACTTTAATCAACTACGCATTATATTGCGTATTAATCAAAGGACGGAGGTTCGAGACCTAGGCGTGGTGCTAACCCGATCTCGAACCTCGATGCCTTGTCCCGACTTATCACCTCGAGAAATGGGGTCTAAATTAATTATGTGTCGGATACGACTAAAGAGTCGTCGACACAAAATTAATAGTGCGAGACCGTCGATCAAAGTCGTTTTAAGTGTCGTGATATGCATGGGTTTTGAAAATTAGAATTACGTGATTGATTACGCACGCTACGACTAAGTCGTAAAAATACAAGGCTCGAATGTTGCATTAAAGCTCTCGGTTTTCTGGGCTACGGGACCCACTCGATCGAGTCATGGTCTGACTCGGTCGAGTGCGTTCTCAAGGGTAGCTACTGCCCAGTTTTTTTGGTGCTACTCGATCGAGTAGCCTACGTACTCGGTCGAGTAGCCCCTGTAAGAGTGACAACTCGTTTTATTTTTTTGGTCAAAATCGTTAGTTGGCCCGAATTAAATACAAATATTGCACGATTTGAATTTAATTCGGTTTCCGGTGCTATAATCGTGTATGCATGCGATTATAACACCGTCATCGGAATTTATGAAAACATATTATTATGGGATTTGATGTTTGATTAGTGACGAGATTGTGGTCCTCCGCGTCACGACATCGATACTAACCCTAACGGATTATGTGATGTCGGTTTTCGCCTCAAAGGATCTCGCATTAATCTTGGAAATGGGATCAAATGCGTTCAACTATGATCGACCACGATCACATCATGCCCTTGAGAACATTGGGGCGGCGCTCCTCGAAAGGGTGCCACCTCCGTCGTTACTCGTAAAGGGATTAGACGGACTTTAGGCGATCGTCATAGTCAAACGTATTTGAAACCAAACTTTAATACTAGTATGTATATATACGCGGTATGTAATCGTTAATTGTTAGAATGCGAAATTGAAATGTTAGTAAACAGTAAAAAAAAGTTAGTGTTAGAGTTAGCATTACTAGTACAATTATAATACAAAATACGAAAATGTAAACGAAAGATGAAACAAGATAGCAAGGATCGAGATGGGGTTTAGGACACCCTCAACATACATGCTTAGTAAAGGCCTCGGAAATGGACTCGCAATAACAACGAGGACGTCGGGAGTATCGAGGATGTACGTGAGTTATGGTGTGTGCGTGTGTATCGGTTTTACGAGGGATGTAGACTCGGTTTTTTTGTGTAGTATTGCTTAGGGTTGCCAAGGGTTTGTAGTGTAGTGTAGTATGGGGAGTTAGGGTGCAAATGTAGGGCAAATGTGCATTGATCAAAACTGATTTTGCAAAGGGTTGGAGGGGGTATTTACAGAGAATACCCTACGACCTAGGGTCACTCGATCGAGTGACCCTAGTGCACTCGATCGAGTGCCTTTGAAAATGGGTCTGGCCCGGTTTTTGACGCTCCACTCGACCGAGTGGATCAAGAGGATTGAGCTATTTTAGGAAGAAGTTGACTTTGATTGCTTTTTGAATTTTTGATTTGGACGCCAGTTCGTCTTTGACCGGGTTTTGACCCGGTCGCTAAAAGACGGGATTTATTTTTGGTATCGATTTTGGCCCAAATTAGTCTTATTTCGCTCGGAACTACCCACTGGGCCTGGATTTGAGGTCTGTTTTGTACTCCGTTAAAAGTCCATGTCGGATATTATTGATTCCGAGCCCAAATTCGAGTATACTAAGTCATTTGCGTCCGATCATCATCGGGTGTTTTTCGGAGACTACCATAGACACCTGGCAGTCAAATGCGGGTGTCTACATACCCAAAAAAATGGATGCGTCTCAATCCCGACGTTTCGATATGATCAGTGACAGTAAGTCATTAATGACTCGAAGGAAACATAGAGAATCAGGGTAAGAGTCATCAGGATGTATTCTGTACCGGTTTGGAATAATCCAACTGAATTTAGTCGGATTGAAATGATCCTACTCGATGAACTGAATTTAGTCGGATTGAAATGATCCTACTCGATGAGAAGGTATTAAATACAACATGTATATGAAACACGTATATTTCCACATCTTTACTACACATTAATTAACTTCTCTGTGGTTTAACTTCTCACAGAATCTCAAGATACAAGTCTCTTTCAGGGATAGACTAATCAAACAGTAGTTCCAACCTCAGATTCGTGAGGGAAATCTCTATAACATTTCTAATTTCATGGTGCAAGAAAATAAGGATAACCACAGAAATGGTCACAATAAATGGAAAATTCTTTTCCATAGAAATACATCGATAAGGCAATGCGAAGGTATCGATATTCCAAAATTTGGGTTTGAATTCCCTTCATTCAAAGATATCTTTGAGCAACGTCCATTTCCCAATGTTTTTATGGGTATATATCTTCTAAGAACATGTTATTAAGGCATTCTCTTTTTGCATATAAATTGTTCTCTAACAATAACTATGTTCTATTATATCGTTTGCGGACATTATTGGTATCCTTATTGGCAAGAGTCCCGTCGAGATGGTAGATGGCGTGTCCAAAACCCAAAAAATAAAGATCAAGTTAGAGAATGAGAGGTATACTATCACACATAAATTATGAACAATGCTGTCATATATGTGCTATAAACTAACTACAACTTTTTCAATTTTTCTTGCATCTACTCTTGAGGTTTTTTTGTGGGGTGATTATGTCGACACACTCCACAATTAGGTGGACACTCATCAGACTTAGGAAAGTAAGTGAAATGAGCTATATGCGGATCGAACCCTTGACCTTAGATATAGTACTTATTCTCTACCACTTACACTCCAATATCTCATTAACTCAATTATCACTAAATTAACCCTAAAGTTATACACCCCAATAATCTAATTACGGAAAATTAAAAAAATACTCTGTTTCTAACGGTATTAAATTATTAATTAACCAAAATGTAACCAAATTATCCATTATTAATCAATCCTCAAATTAGAATATTTTTGCTTAAAACTTCACTATATGAACCAAGATAGATTTTCATATTAGAAATAGTCATGACTATAATAAATTACAAGATTTCACCTTAAAATAAGACGATATCAAGTCATATATATTTGATTGAAATTAGAAAATAAGATTGTAATTAGGGTCTATATTAGGGATATATACGAGATTGTAGTATATATCCCTGATATACTAAGAGATTAACACTCACCTATAATTTTCCCGCCTATTTTTTTTTGTTTTTGAAAATTCATTGATTCTTATTCAATAAAAATCCAAAAATGATGCATACAAACAATTTTCCCGCCTATTCATATTCGACCTTCACTATTTTGGTTATGTCCTACTGAAATTTAGTTAACTTGACATGACCAAACACACTACTAATTAACCAAAATAACAAAACTATTAATCATTTGTGCAAATTAGAATGTTTTATTATAAATGAAGGCAGTCATAATTTAGGAATGATTGACTAAATTAACGTGCAAATTGGAATATTTAAGTATAAATGAAAGACAATCATAATTTAGGGATGAAATATGCACGAAAATGACTAAATTAACGTCTGAACGTCTCGAACAACAACTATGAACTTTATGAACAAATGATATATACTGAGATCATAGAGAATAACTACTCTCTCCGTTCCATTCATTTATTTGTTTTTTATATTTATTGTGAGAAATATTTTAATTAAAGGCAAACAAATTGTAACAACCCGGATTTTTGATGACTTAAAATAATAGATAATGCGGAAAGTTATCTAAGTCATTTAATTAAAATTATATCAGAGTTTAAATAAATCCGGATCGCTACGGATCCTTACAACAAACGACTATTAATTACATAGTCTTGATTCACTTAGTACAGAATATAGATTGTATTTTATATAAACATATTATTAAATCTCTCTTGCTCGATCCTTTCCCATCGCCCCATACCTGCACAAATATATAGAATAGAGAGACCGCTTAGCGGGACAGCAACCAAACCGTTCATCTAATATCACCTCAAACATATAAGACAATCATGTGACTAACAAATAATATGCTTACAAAAATATTAAAGGATATCACGTAACAGATAGTTTCCTTTACTTCAATTAACCAACATGTGAGGTGATGAAAATGATAAAGTTTAAAAGATGGGACAGTGGCAGCCATTTGATTTTAAAAATCATTTTTCACGTAAACAGAGAATAACACACGAGTCGTGCCTCCTAGTATCACCGCTACTCCATATTGGCTTGCATCTCACCAATAGAAGTAACCGTGTTACCAACTCGTAGACCGGACTAATCTTATGAGGTTTACATCTCACCCATAAGGCTCAATTGGGCCCGAACTTCTATTATATTATACGTTTATTCAAACGGGGCTCTGGGCTGAAATGAAAGCTGATGATTACATTCTCTGCATCACCAAGAGGGAACCCGCAGTTTTCAGAATCCTGTTCTGCCCCCGCTACCTAGGTGGTAATACTGATCAAGTACTTGTCTATATGTGCGCCACATACCCTACGCAGACTCTTGAACCGCAGAACTCACTGCCGTAGGACGACTACCTTAAACACTAGGTCGACTCTCGGACCGCAGCCTCCGAGTCTGATTTTCATTACAAGTGCAGTCGAAACACCACGCATGGTAGGATCCAACACAAGCTATTCGTCCCAGACTCGCATCGTAAACTTTATATAAAAGTCGCCCGTGAACAAGTAGTATTTTATTTGGTGACCTTCAATAATTGGTCGGACTCATTTGAAACAGTCAAATCCTCAAATACTTACTTTCAGTGTGACAACATTATACTTTACTCCTCAAGTGTCGCCCGAAACATTATATCCCAAATATCGTATAATATTTTTAAAATAGTAAATTCTTTCAAATGAAGTTTTATATAAAAATAAAATTTATGGTAATAATAATATTGTTTTAAAACATTATAGTTTCTTAAAAATATAAAAGAAGTCGTAATTAATCGATTTACAAAATTTGACGTAAAATCATTTTTAAAAATATTTATAAATGTCGTGTAAAATTTTTGGAATAAAACAAATCCATTTATTATAGAAAATGAAATTTATAAATTTCTACCTATATAAAAATAATAAGTGAAGTTTTATTAAAATAAAACATTTTGCAAGTTACTAATTTACTCTATTATTATAATATATAAACAAATGTAAAAGTACTAATGAAAATTAAATATGACCGAAATTATAATTATATAAAATACATACAAAATATAAAGTACATAGAATAAACATACAAAACAAATAGAATTAAACATACATATAAAATACAATGAAAATGATATAAGTAAATTTTATCATTTTACGTTCTTTTATTCATTTTCTCATTTTTCATATAAACAGAAATGTAAAGGTGATAAATATATAAATCAAACAAATGATAATTTAATCGAGTTGAATTTAGTCATAAATAAATATATAACACAAATAAAATATCACGTAATATTTTCTTTTATACATAAGTAATTTAGTCATACAAATAAGCCTAAATATTTAAGTAAGCAATTTAGTAAATTATGAACATAATATACTTATATATAAGAAATATTGTTAGAAGAAAAGTTTGGTTACCTTAATAAGCTACTATTTATTAACGTTATTAAGAATAGAAGGTCGAAATGAATTGACCCAAATACGGTTCTAGAAAAGTGATCCCGTCAAATACTGAGCAGCTCCTCATTCCCGATGCTCCAATCATATAGAGAAGGACGAAGGAATAAATATAATATGTAGTACGGAATAATACGTAATACAGTACGAAGAATATGTAGTAGTATTACGTATGGAGTAGAAGTAGTATGTATAGTACGTAGTATGTATATATATGTATGAAGTAGTAGGATTTAGGAAGTTAGTGGAGTACTTCACCTCCTATTTATAGTAGTAGTAGTAGTTGTAAGTTGTAGGGTCTAGTGTAGGGAGTAGGTAATAGGCTAGATAGGTGTAAGAATGTAGAGTAGGAGGTGTGAGTGAGAGAGGAGTATAGGGGTGAGGGTGTAGGATAGTTAGTAATACTAGGTACGTGAGTGTTGTAGTAATAATATGTAACGTGGGACTTCTATAGAGGATCGACTTTTGGTCCATTTTCTTGTAAAAACGTCTTTCTTTTACTTAAAAAGTTGAAATATAAAATTTCGTAATTAAAATAATGGAAAATGTAAAATTTATTTTTAAAAAAGAATTTGTCAGACGATAAGTAAATAGACGGTAAATAGTTTTATGGGACAAAAGTTATAAGAAATCATTATTTTAAGAATTCGATAAATTATTAAATTTTTACAAGACGAGAAAACGTTAAAACAACAGGTCATTTATTTGAAAATAATTTCGAGTTTAAAACTTTATTTAACGAAATATAAAATTTTTAATAATACGATAAATAAATTTTCAAGTTTTTATAACGGAATAGTTTTTTAAATTAACGAAAATAAAATATTTTATTTACAATTTTTTTTTTCAAACGTTAAACTTGGTTTAAAAAATCTTTAAAATTTTAATACTATTTGAAAAATACGGGGTATTACAATCTACCCCCCTTAAAACAATTTCGTCCTCGAAATTTCCGTCATAACTTAGGCAATTAACAAGGTTTTAAGACACCACACGAATAAAATGAAGTGTTAGGGTTCCTCTCGCAAAAATGACTCGGCTCACAAGTGGCTTGTTCATATATCTGACCTCTTCGCCAAAGTTTTACAAAGGTGGTATATCCCAAATAAGTATGGTAGGTATTATTGACCAGCTGTTGATTCTAAATTCCCATACAGCGGCACTATTCAATCTCGGGTCATTCTCGAGATTTGGTTTATGGTTTGTTTTATCTCCAAAATATCACGATGTTTATATTCCTTAAAATTGAAAGGTGTTGTTTTATGGTACTACAAGTTTCTCGTAGCATAAAAATCCAAAAGAAGGTTATCCTAATTCCCATATAATCTGTAGGGGCATTCATAAGCTTATGATACCATTGGGTCTAGTCGGATATTTCTCTCATATGTTCAAATACATATATTACACAAAAGTCCGAAGTTCTCATGATGACATTAGCATTTCTTGTCAACCAGGTTATTCTCCTTAGGTTGATCCTCAAGTGTTTTTATCGGTTATGACAGGATTAATCTAAAATTTTCAGGTTGGCTTTCTACATTTCTCAAAATTTCAAAATTATCTCTCCGTTGCGTTGTTCTTCAAACAACGGGTTAATCTTAACTTCAAATCAAAATTCCTTGGTTCACAAGTGTCCTTTACAATTATGACACTCAGGGTTTACAATACTATCAACCATTATTCAATAAAATTGTCTCCCAAAATTACATATGGTATTTCCTAGGGATTTCTCAAAATATTGTTTTTAAATCATTCAATCAATCAATTGAATTCTATAGGTTTGACAAGGTATATGCAACATATAATTCCTCAAAATAACATTCGGGTATATAATGGTAAACCTAAAAAGAATTTTGATCTGTGATCATTCTCTTCGCATTATTCTCAAATACTTAGCTCCCCAAAAAATATTGATCATCATAAATATCACTCGACTTCAAAAATATACACTCTCTTCTCATAATATGGTGGTTAAGACCTAGGTTAGAATACCATGGGACAAGTCTCGTGATAGGTTACTGCTCTGCAAGGTTTAACACATAAGATACATCCAAAAACGTGACTCAAAGTCCCCAATTATGTAAGTGTTCTGAGGTCAGGAAAATTTTTAGGTAAGCAAAACAAATAGTAGGTTAGTAATGTTCTTAGCATAACGATCTCGGTGGTCATCTCCCTAGTATAGTCCATGATCATGCTTTTGTATTGAAGTTTCTTGGTGACATCCTTTGCAAATAACTCGAGCAGATTCATCTTGTTGCGGTTTGTTCTTCTGTATGATTTTGTAAAGTTGTTTCTTTGCTTCTTGCATATTTGGTGCGTCATCTACGTTCTCGTGTTAGTACTATACCATAGTGTCAGCGGTTCTAAACAAAATTTCTATCATAGCCTATATAAGTAAGACTGGTTAATGTTTACTCGACCGGAGATACATGACAAAAAGTTCAAGAATAAGTATGAAGGTAAGGTTGGTTAAAACAAGGATCCAGGAAACAAAGTGAAAGTCATAAGAATTAGAAAGGGTGTGAATGATTATGAAAATTTTATCAATAGAATGACATAGCACTCTATCATAGATCTTCTCTTTCAATGATAAGAGGATATGAAGTTGGTATTTGTCAAAAAAGAAATTTTAAAATCAAGCTGGGTTTTGGAGAGTATATGTGAAAGTGAAAATCAACTGTATGAGGTTCAAATTTCTCAGATATCTGAATAAAATTGTGATAGGTTGATTCAAAAAATATATATAATAGATCAATAGGTTGATTGAAAGTAAAACATAATTTAAGACAAATTAGTCAGAGTTGAAGGTTGAATTGAGTCTTTTAAAAATTTATAATATGAAGTAAGGCTAAAAAAATGTCACCATGAATTTAGGAAATTAATAGGATAGGAATAAAGGATTATCATGATGATCAATTCAAGAAATGTCTTAACTTGGTGAATGAACGAGAATGATATCCAATCATAAAAAGTATAGATAATATGAAATAGTTTGGTTCAAGTAAACGGGTCATAACTGAAAGGTTGAAGGTTAAAGCTGAAGATAAAATTCAGATTAACTGGTTTTAAAAATGAAGGAAGTAATAATAGGATAAACAAAATTTGAAGATATGGCCGAAGGTATTGATAAATTAATATAGGCAAAAGGGTTCGTTCTTGAAATGATACAGGTTAAATAAACACGTGATCTCCGATATATGAGGTAGGTAGGTGTGCAGGTCACTAGCTAGAGTCTCGATTATTAGATATAAGTCAACACATAGCTAGGACTCGAGGTATACTACACTACACGCGTCAGCACGTACTTGATCTTCGTGTGTGCTCCATTCTGACAACTTAACTTGACTTGATTCTTCAACGTGATTCAGTTCGACTTGGCTCCTATAGTTTATTCAGATGATGTCTTCATTATTGGTGCGTCACAATGCTAATGTCCAAGTCTCGAGCAGTTGATGACTCTGAGTCACTACAAAAATAACTGTCCTCGGCGTCCACCTGGTGGGCACCGACAGTGGACGCCATAAGGCGACGGGCGTCCGCAAACAAACGCCAGAAAGCGGAAGCCATGCCTGCTCGCCCTTTTTCGAAACTGGCGTCCACTATTGGACGTCAGGACGAATGACGACCGACAGTGGACGCCAAGCTGGCGAGCGACTGTGGACGTCATGTGCCTCTGAGTGGCGTCCACTGTCGGACGCCTGGGGCTTGAAGTTGGCGACCAACTGTGGACGCCACCCACGAACATCCTACGTCCGCAGTCGGACGCCATTATAGTGTCCCCTGGCGTCTGCTATGACGTCCGGTATCGGACGCTATTTACGCTGTTGCATGACCGTAAACATGCGTTCAATGTTTAGCCAAAACCTGCAAAATAAACCAAAACTCAACCACAAATGTCGACTATCCACAATACCTCAACCACATTCAAGCTCAGTCAACCAAAAGAGTTCATCTCTCGACTCATTTATGCTGAAAAAACTTATATAAACAGATTTAACGTACGGTTTGAAGGTACACAAGTGTAAAGTAGTTCAAAGATACAGTTAAAACAACAACAACAAACAATCAACTAACTGTGAAGCTAGCTGCAGCACCAGAGTTACCGCCACCCCCGCTAAAGGGGTCTCTGTCGTCTGGAGGGGATGGGGGAGGACCTTGGTTGCATTTGTCGAACATGGCCTGAAACATGGCCATCTGTTCCTGCATTTTCCTGATGTGTTCCGCCTGCTCCTTCAGTTGCTCCTTCATTTGCTCCTTCTCCGGATCGGGCTGCTGAGATCCGGCCGGCGTGTACTCCATCTGTGTGGAGGTGCTCAGACGCGATGTGGGAGGTCTGAAGTACATACCGTGTGCATTTCCCACACCGTACACACTCCCTTTCCTGTAACCCTTGACGACCTTGAACCAAGTCTCGTTCGGGTTGACTTCCTCAACATCAGGATCAGCCTCGAGTCTCTCCATCTCTTGTTGGTAGGCGTCCTGCGTACAGAAGAACGATTTCAATTTAAGTTATTATTAGATGAAATTATTGAAGATAGTTATCCACCACCTACAGTCGATTTAGTACTCACCCAGGTCGCCCGATCCTTTTTCGACTTGAAGGTAGTCCCTGTTTCATCGGTCTGTCCATGCATGTCGTAGAATATATCCGCCGCGGTTGGCTCCCTCCCGAGCTCAGCACGCAGCTATTAAATTAGTACGAAAGTTAGGCAAATATAAATTACGCAAACGTAGTTTACGATTATTCAAGGAAGAGTACGGTATTAATTAGTAGAAATCATACTCTCTTGACACGAGCGAAAGAAGACTGAGAACCCCGATGATGTGTCGGGTTCGCGCGGCCCTCACGGTCACAGTTCGCCAACTTGTCCCTTTGGGCAATTTCGGACCTCACCTTAAACTCTTTCTGATCGTGGTAGGCAATCCATCTCTCCAATGCCTCCCCTAAAATATGACGACCCAATATATTATTTAATACAGTGAAAGATTGAAGTTAGATTGTTTATTTGTTAAAATTGATTACCCAAAGAAAAATAACTAACACCTTTAAGGTCCTTCAACGGAGTCCCCCGCGTACGTCGTTTATTCATCACACAGGCGAAACGTCGTGTGCACGTTTCATTATACCGTTCCCAGACCCTACCATCAAACTCTGAAGCCCAGCTGAACTTGAACTATACAGTCAAGACAGATTAATAAGTAGTATGAAAAATATTTACAAAGTCCAGATTATAAAATAAAAACTCGGGAGCAAAAACAATCCACGTACCTTGAACTGGTTGAACCACCACTCTCGTATCTGAGCCGGTACCTGAGACCAATTAGCATACCCTTGCCCTTTGTCGACCATGAAGCTGTTGGTACAGCCTTTGACGACCTCTTTGTGCAGAAACCTGCACCGAGTCGAGAAAACCATATATGCAGTCAATCATACAAAATGTAGTACAAAAATGAATATTTACAAAAGAATAATCAACAAGTTAGATTATATTACCATGTGCCTGTTGGCTTGAGAACATACCGCCCCTCCTCGTCCTTCTCCAGCACCTCATCCGGCCCCTGTTGCTGCTCCTCCTCCTCCTGAACACGGACATGCTTTCTGACCCGCAGTAGACCACCCCGAGAGCATACCGTACGCGGGAAAGTCGTTTATAGTCCACAACAAAGCTGCTTTCAACTGAAAGTTTTGTCTCAGAGAGACATCATAAGTTTCCACCCCTACCTCCCACAGTTGTTTCAGTTCCTCAATAACAGGTTGCAAGTAAACATCCAAATGGTTTTTCGGGTTTTTGGGTCCGGGAACAATAAGAGATAGGAAGATGAAAGGTTGCTTCAAACACAACCAAGGAGGTAGGTTGTAAGGTGTGATCATCACTGGCCAGCAAGAGTACGATTTACCAAATTGACCGAACGGTGCAAATCCATCAGTGCACAACCCAAGCCTTACATTTCGGGGTTCTAACGCAAAGTGGGGATGTAGTCTATCAAAACGCTTCCACTCCTCACCATCACTCGGATGACACATCTTCCCTAGTACCCTAATGTCCTCCTTGTGCCACCGCATTTGCTCAGCTATGGTTTTTGTGGCGTATAATTTCTGAAGCCTAGGTGCAATAGGGAAGTACGTAAGCTGACTTATTGGGATTGGTTTCTTACCCCTGACACTACTTTTCCCTTTTCTACCTCTCAGAACAATATCCCCCTCGACCATCTTATACCTACCCTTACCACATCTCCTACATTCATCAAGCATCGCATCGTCCTTCCAAAATAACATGCACCCATCTGGACAAGCGTCAATCTTTTGATGCGGGAGTTGAAGTCCCTTCACAACCTTTTTGGTTGTGTAGAATGATCGGGTCATGATATTGTCTTTTGGAATAACTCTCTCGAGCAAGGCAGCAATACCATCGACACAAGCAAAGGGCAGGTTGAACTCACATTTAAGGCTAACTACCATAGACGCGACTTCTAACAAAGTCACATCGCACCCTCCGTATAACGGTTTCTCCGAAGCTTCCAACATGTCAAAAAACGCCTTCGCTCGACGGTTAGGCTCTTGTGGGTTAGGTGACTCCTGTGGATTGGGTGAGTCTCGTGGGCTAGGTGAGTCTCGTGGGTTAGGTGAGTTAAACAAGTTGCACTCCACAACATCAACTATCATACCTCTCAATCCCCCCTCATCATGATGGTTTTCGGTTCCCTCAGACTGAGATGACTCACCATGACAAATCCAATAATAGTAATCGGGTGAAAAACCACTATAGATGACATGTTCCTTCACTACAAGGACCTCAAGAAATTTTAGGTTCTTGCATTTAGTACACGGACACCTAACCTCCCCCCTCGATGCGTAGTCTACCGACTTTTTAGCGAACTCGACAAATGACTCGACACCCCTCAAAAATTCGACGGTTGGACATCTCTTTTTATCAAGTCTTCCCTCGTACATCCATTTCCGTTCAATTCTCTTCATTTTCTATGTTCAAAAAATATATATAACATATTAAAGTTTAATTTCCCTACTTTAATTTATAACTTACTAAATGAATATTTAATCACCATTTAATTTAAACTTAATTTCTCTAACTAATATGTCAAAGTAAACCCAAATGTATTATTAATTTAGAATTGACCTTACAAAAATTTAGTAAACTCAATTCCTTAAAAAAATTAGTCACCGAATTTAATCACAATTTAATCCCAATTTACAAAAACCCTAGCTAATTTATCAATATAATGTAAACCCAATTCAACCGAACAAAACACAACAATTCATGGCTTAGGGCACACAGAAACAGCTTAAACAGGTCAAAAAAGGGTCAAATTTTAGGATACAGATATCAAAATTCCGAAAGCGCCGCTAACACCTATTCACAACCCCGATCAAGATAGAAGTGGTTTCGGGAAAATCCGGCATTATTACGACACCTTTTGGTCCGTCTTAAGTCACACAAAACCTCACGGGCTTAAACCAAATTGATCAAACCCTAGTCAAAATAGTGATGGGCAAAAATAATCTAACTAATCGAGTTTGGGATAAACTAATCAACCTAATCGAACTTGGCCTAAACTAATCAACCTAATCGAAATTTAGACCTAAACGAAATTAACTAATAACTATCAACAAATAACCCTAACAATGAAGAATATGAACTAATTAAATTAAATAGAAACGAAATAAAGTAAGAAAACATACCAAAAATAAGGAAGAAAGGATGAAAAATTGAGATGGGGAGGGATTTGGGTCGGCGAGTGTAGAGGGAGAAGGTAGAGAGCGATTTTTTTTTTTTAGGAAATGAAGGGGGAGAGGGGGGGCAGCGGGTATTTGACGCCATACTGAAGACAGATGGCGTCCGCTGTCGGACGCCACATGCGGACGTCAATTGTCGTCCGACAGCGGACGCCATTTTGCCTAAATGGCGTCCGACTGTGGACGTCTTTTGTCCTCAACTTCAGCCATCCTCATCTTCAGTCGGACGCCAAGTTCGGCGTCCGACAACGGACGCCCGCCGAACTTTTCGGACGCCACTTAAGCGTCCACATGCCAAGGACGCCAATTAGGCGGACGCCTGGGACAGTATTTCTTGTAGTGAGTGTCAACGTCTTCCATCTTGGTTATCGTATTGATCAAAAATAAATTTAAAACTAGCCAATAGGCTAAGGTTAGACAGTCAATTACAAACAATTAAGCAGTAGCATGCCAACAACTATACAGGTAGATATAGTTTTTCCCCTTAATGACAATTCTACTCCGATAAATTATTTGATAGGATCCTAATAGTTTCTAAGTGAATCTCTCATTTAGTGATCTAATATTGTATTAGTATTTTAGTTAGTCTACCCAGGCGCGCTCCTCGTTAGGTAAATGAAGCTCAATCCTCACTTACGGTCACAAGGTCGCTCTAATACCAACTGTAACAACCCGGATTTTTGATGACTTAAAATAATAGATAATGCGGAAAGTTATCTAAGTCATTTAATTAAAATTATATCAGAGTTTAAATAAATCCGGATCGCTACGGATCCTTACAACAAACGACTATTAATTACATAGTCTTGATTCACTTAGTACAGAATATAGATTGTATTTTATATAAACATATTATTAAATCTCTCTTGCTCGATCCTTTCCCATCGCCCCATACCTGCACAAATATATAGAATAGAGAGACCGCTTAGCGGGACATCAACCAAACCGTTCATCTAATATCACCTCAAACATATAAGACAATCATGTGACTAACAAATAATATGCTTACAAAAATATTAAAGGATATCACGTAACAGATAGTTTCCTTTACTTCAATTAACCAACATGTGAGGTGATGAAAACGATAAAGTTTAAAAGATGGGACATTGGCAGCCATTTGATTTTAAAAATCATTTTTCACGTAAACAGAGAATAACACACGAGTCGTGGCAGCCATTTGATTTTAAAAATCATTTTAAAAATCATTTTTCAAGTACTAATGAAAATTAAATATGACCGACATTATAATTTTTCCGGTATGGAAACAATCAACCCGACTTCGGATTCGGATTCTAAATTCGGACTGCTGCTTGCTTGATTTCCTTTAGTCTCTCCTTTCTCCCTCTCCTATAATCAGACCTTCCCGACGGATTGAGCCTGCTCCCTGCACAATGAACGCACAGGGCCCCGGAGGTTGTCCGAGGGAACCCTCTCCGATGCCTAAGTCAGTCTGTGAAATGCCTTGACGAACCTAGTTCGAGAGGAGCTAGGTGGCGTTTTTAGGAGTGAGAGTCTAGAGAGAGAAAATCCAACCCCCTCTAAGTGGGAAATGGATGAGTATTTATACCTTCCCACAAGAGAGAGAGGAGGAGAGGGAAAAGAGCGGGAGAATGGGTGGATGGCAAGATGACACGTGGATCTGTTTCATCCACCCATTCTCTTTTACCTTAGGCAGAATGACGGGGGGGCCCCTGACGACCCCTGGCCCTGCCTTTCAGGGGGAAGACCCCCTGAAAGCAGACGAGCAGGGGAGGACGAAGCTGCTTCCTCGGATTTTTGGGTGATTTCATCATAGTGACCTTATGACAGGATGCTTTATTCTTCAGGGTCGGGTCGTCTGCGGGCCTAATTTGTGGGCGACCCGTTGCAGGTGACCGACCCCCATCAATTGGCCCTCGCCGGACGGACGGGAGTAGGGTCTCCCTTTCGGCAGGCGAACTCTTGGTGGGAGGTTGACCTTCTGGCTTTCCTTTGCATTAAATGTGTTTCGCGTGTTCCCAAGGTTGGACAATTAACTCTCATTGGGCATGCAAAGGGTTTATTTGCCTTTTAGTCATGATTACTTCTCGCGCTTTGAGTGAATCTTGGGCAACGCACCTGTTTAGTGATTGGTCGCGCCGCCTGCTGAAGTAGTTGGGGAGTTATTAATGCGCTGCTTGGGTCCTTTGTATAAATTTCGCCTCCTTTGCCACTTTCACGACCCATTTCCAACCTTCTTCTCTTCTTCTTTCAAAGAAAATGTCGTGGATTACCAAAGTACTTTTTTGCCAAGGGATTCGCGTGGTGACCCGTCGCTTTAGGGGGCGTTGGAAACTAAGGTACCCTAGGGCGTCCTTTCTCATCCTGCGCCGTAGCCGGCAGCCCCGTGCTCGGCTTCACAGGAAGCTCAGAAGGAGGACTTCTGTCAGGGCGGGCAAGCGCCCTCAGAGGGCTTCTCCAGCCGCTCCTAAATACAGGCGCTACCCCCAGGCCGGGGGTTGTTTTGACAGGGGGTGCCATGAGTGTTTTCCATGGCTACACCCTGAGCAACTCGACCCTGACTGTTCTGAGTTGACCTCATCTCCTGAGTCGGACCCTTCTTCTCCCTTGAGGAGGAAAGTGGGCTGCGGCTCCTGTGATGATACTGAAACAGTCCCTTATGGCAGGGACTGGGATGTTAGTAGCCGGGACTCCGGCGATAGTGACGGCCAGGGTTACTCCTCTTGTCGGGACGACGGTGATGACTCTGCGGACCCCTTCAAGGATTCTGACGACTAGGACTGGGGATCCGATGTAGGGGGGTGCCACAGCCCTGGGGACTATTCCCCAGGCTTTGATGATGATTAGGCCTGCCCGCAGGGTGCAGGCGTGGTGAGCCAGAAACAGGGGCTCTTTTTGTACTTTTTGCCTGTATGGGATGTAACTTGCCCGTTTTTCGGGTTTTCTTTAATTTAATGAAAAAATCAGGCAGCTTGTTTATGTGTGGCATTTTTATTATTTTTTATTATTATTTTTTATTTTATTTTATTTTTTGACGTCATGAGGGGATGTTTTCCCTTGACTTGTTACTTCCCCAAGACTTTCCTTGGGGAGTGGTGAGGGGTGAGCTTTTCGAGGGCGTGACACGTGGGGGTGCCTTCCTGGCAGATTTCCCAGGTTTTGATGACCTTTCACTTGCCCTCCCCCTATAAAAGCAAACTGGCCTCTGTATTTCCTCTCTTTTCACAAACTCTTTCTCTGCGAACGTTTGGTGTGATAACTCGAGCCTTCCTTCGTACCCCCGTTTTTCTGGGAAATTTCTCTCTCAAGCTTTCATCCCATCGGCGGCCGACCTTAGGTTAGACTTTTAATTTCCATTTCTTGCTCCCTTACTTTCGATTTCTTGCTTTTCGTTCCTCTTAGAGTTACTATGTCTAGAACTCGCGAACGCATCCTACCGTTTACCGACCCATTGAGGAAGGAGGACCGGGAAGAGGGTAGGGAAAATCTTGCCTCCTCCTCTAGGGCGGTTCGCCTTAGGACAGTCGAGGAGGAGAACTCGGCGGGTTGTGGGAGTGGTAACTCTCCTGAACCTGCCCCCTACGACGTTGTCAACTCGGACGACGAGGCGCTGGAGATCGACCCTTCCAGAACCTCCGGTCCCCTTATTCCCCGGGAAAGGGGTAGGACCTATTACTTAGACAAAGCCAAGTATCACGTTCCCCTGGGAACTTACCCCGACCCCAAAAACCGGGATTTGATTCTTGCGAAGAATGCTGCCAGCGCGATTGAGCGGTTTTACAATTTTGGGAATGGGTATACAATTGTCGTCCCCGGTGAAAAAGACACCGTATGTTGTCCTCCCGACGGGTGCATAGCGGTTTACCACAAGTGTTTGGAATTCGGTCTTCGCTTCCCCCTTCATCCCTCTCTGGAAGAGATTTTCAGGCGGATGAACGTGGCTATTGCTCAACTGACAGCCATGGTTGTCAGGTCATTAATTTCGTATGTTTGGACCTGCCTGTTCCATCGTGCCGAGCCCTCTATTGATGCTTTGATGTTTATGGTCGGCCTGCAAATGGTTTCTTCTGGGAGCGAGGGTTCCCCTGGATATTGGTCCATCCAGAGGCAAAAGGGTCATACTCTGGTGTGGCCACCTATGGACAGCCTGAGAGATTGGAAAAACAATTTCCTCTATTTGCACAGCGCCCAATGGTGGAAGTTTCCTCGCCATTTCAGGAATCACGTCCACACCAGGCTAGAGACTCACCAGGAATATCACCTTGGCATAGTTAGGAAAGCCTTGGAGGTGAAGTTGAGCAGGAAAGATAAGGATTTGGTAGACAATTTTGCTGCCCACACTGATAAATCTGGGGTTTATGGTCCTTCTTTATGGCTTCCCCATGCGGAGCTCATTGCTACTGACAGATACCTGACCCGAGTGGGCCTGAATCCGGGCCTAGACAAAGGTAGTTCAGGAGCGCTGATGATTTTTCGTTATCCGCCTTTCCCTTCCTTAATGATTTTCTAACTGGTCGCTTATTTGTTCTGCAGACCTTGCTACCTTCCTCTGAACGAAAAGGGAGGTAAGGCGTTTGGGTTTGAACGAGAACCTTGACGTTGTCCAAAGTCGCGCTTCCTTTCCTCCTGACTTTAAGAAGGGTGAGAAGAACCTGATGAAGCACTTGAAGGGCATTTCGTTTAGCAGGCCAAGGCTTCCTGCTCCCCCCAGATCAACGCCCGCGAAAACGGCGGTCTCTGAGGCCACTCCTTCTCCTGTTGCGAAAAAGGTGGCCGCTTCTGAGGCCACTCCTTCCCTTGCTGGCAAGCAGGGAGGTTCCTCTGCAGGGGTTCAGATTCCCTTGGGGCCGCAGGCTGCTGGTTCCGAAGAGACTGGAGAGAGTACTCCTAGAGGGCTGATCAGGAAAAGGAACAGGGAAACTTCAGGCGCAGATCACGTGGTGGATTTGGAGGCCGACACGCCCGACCCAAAGCGCTTTGCTCAGGGAGTTCCTGGCACCCTTTTTTCTGAGGAAAATACTGAGTTCCATTACACTGCCGGTGACAGCCAAGACGTTTCTGCCTTACTTTCTGACTCCGGGGCGGTTTTGGCGGATCACTTTCTCAAGACTGTCCATTCTGCTACCCATCAAGTGACTCAATACATTCAGCGCACTGCCAGAGTTATTCAGGCCTCTGCTGAGCTGGCGACCCTTAATCGTCTAAGTGATGAGGATTTGGCCAACTCTGACCGCCTGACCTCAGTCGAAAGGGACGTTGCTCTCATTGCTGGTCTGAAGGATCAGCTGACAAAGAAGGAGCACGAGTTGGAGGAGGCCAGAAATCAGATGATTCACTGGAAATCTCAAAATGAGAGGGCAGTCAGGGAGGTCTCTCGCCTGGAGGAGGAACTGAAGAGAGCTAAGCAGGCCTTTGCAGAGCTGGAGCAGGCCAAAAAAGCTTTAGCTGAATTAGACCACGCCAAGAAAAAGGCCGCTGACCTAGGGGAGCGTCTTTCTAAGGAAGATTCGGACATTCAGGCGGCTCTTGGTGACTTGGCGGTGAAGACTGGGGAGTGGCAGAAGGAAAAAGATGAGATAATTCAAGAGGTCGAAACTGCAGTGGCGGCGGGCTTCGTGAATGGTGCCAACTCTTGCTTGGGGGTGGTTATGGAGGCTGTCAGGGAGATGTTCCCTGATTTTGATGAAGAGGCCTTCCGGGCTCTCTATGCTGCTAAGAATGAGGCCCAGATGCGCAGGATGGCTGAAGGGGCTGCTGCCTCTGACCCAGAAGCGCCTCCTGCCTAACATGCAAGGCAGTCATCCTCAGAGGGCTCTTGTTCATCCCCTGCTGCGCTTATGCTGACGCGTTAACTTCTTATCTTTTTGCGCGCCGAGCCCTTTTGTGGCCGGCTGCCTTGTTTATTGTAGTTTCCTTAGAAACCTTTATTCTGTGTATCCCTGCTACTTTTTCCTTTTTTATAAGGATTCTTTCATTGTTCGTTTGCATCTGTTTTTGGTTGGTTTTCTGTACAAGGTTGGGGAGCCTGCCCCCAGTCCTTGTTCATTTGGCCTGTCCCTGGCTTTTGATCAAAGTCCAGGGGGCCTGCCCCCTCCCTGCCCAGAGGTAAGCAGGGAGGTCTTTGCGTTTTTTATACAAGGTTGGGGAGCCTGCCCCCAGTCCTTGTTCATTTGGCCTGTCCCTGGCTTTTGATCAATAGTCCAGGGGGCCTGCCCCCTGCTTGCCCAGAGGTAAGCAGGGAGGCGTTTCGCGTTTTTTATACAAGGTTGGGGAGCCTGCCCCCAGTCCTTGTTCATTTGGCCTGTCCCTGGCTTTTGATCAAAGTCCAGGGGGCCTGCCCCCTGCTTGCCCAGAGGTAAGCAGAGAGGCGTTTCGCGTTTTTTATACAAGGTTGGGGAGCCTGCCCCCAGTCCTTGTTCATTTGGCCTGTCCCTGGCTTTTGATCAAAGTCCAGGGGGCCTGCCCCCTGCCTGCCCAGAGGTAAGCAGGGAGGCGTTTTGCGTTTTTTATACAAGGTTGGGGGGCCTGCCCCCAGTCCTTGTTCATTTGGCCTGTCCCTGGCTTTTGATCAAAGTCCAGGGGGCCTGCCCCCTGCCTGCCCAGAGGTAAGCAAAGAGGCGTTGAATTTTCGTTGGGGGGGGCCATTTTCCTTAGTTCTGGCAACAGGGGGCCTCCCCCTATTGCCCCCTGCTCGTTTGTGTGTGAAGACGCAAGTTTGAACAGACAACGAGTATAGACTTGAAGTTCTTTTCATTTCTTTGTAGAAAATTTAACACAAGGGTGGTCGGAGCCGTCGACATTCTTGACCGTTCTCCGCCAATTTTTCAGGAAACGAAAACTATCTTAAAATTTTGCTAGACATAATACTTTTTTAGGGTGTCTGCATTCCAGTGAGCACTCAACTCTTGGCCCTCAAGATTGGCGATTCTATATGTGCCTGGCCCTAAGATTTGAGTTACTTGGTATGGACCTTCCCAGTTAGCACTTAGTTTGCCGTGCTCTCTCGATTTTCCCACAGCCTGTGTTTTTCTGAGTACCAGATCACCCATCTGAAAATTTCTCTCATGCACTTTCTTATTGTACGCCTTCCTCATTCGTTGCTGGTAGGCGACGATATTGGCACTGGCCTCCTCCCTTACCTCACTGACCAGGTCCAAGGCCTCAGCCATTCCTACTTCATTCTCAGCCTGGTCGTATTGCAGGGAGCGCAGGGACGGGATTCTGGCCTCGATGGGTAATAGGGCCTCTGCACCGTATACCAGGCCAAATGGGGTCTGGCCTATAGATTCCTTTCGGGTTGTCCTGATTGACCAGAGTATGCTGGGGAGCTCGTCGGCCCATCTGCCCTTGAGGTCATCTACCATCTTCTTAAGGCCATTTAGGATTTGTTTGTTGGCTGCCTCTACCTGTCCGTTGGTTTGAGGGTGGCAGACGGCAGAGTAGGCAACTGCGACGCCATGGCCTTCCAACCAGATCCTCAGAGGGTCGTTATCAAATTGCCTTCCATGATCAAATACTAACATTTTTGGTAGGCTGAATCTAGTGATGATATTCCTCCATATCACCTTCCTGACTACAGGCTCAGTAATATTAGGCACTGCCTCAGCCTCCACCCACTTGGTGAAGTAGTCGATAGCCACGATCAGGAATTTTCTGCCCCCGGTTGCCACCGCAAAAGGGCCTAGTATGTCCATCCCCCACTGAGTGAAGGGGATGGGGGATAGGATTGGCCTGAGCTCTTGGGCCGGGGCATGGATGGATGGGGCAAAAAGTTGACATTTCTTGCATTTTCGAGTCAAGTCTTTTGCGTCGGCCAGCAGGGTCGGCCAGTAGTATCCCGCCCTTAAGGCTTTGTGTGCCAATGACTTTCCTCCTATGTGATGGCCACATATTCCAGAGTGGATGTCATCTAATACTTCCGCCGCCTGCTCTGCCCCCAGACACCTGAGCAGGGGGGACGAGAAAGATTTTTTGTACAGATCTTCTCCTATTAAGATAAACCATGTAGCTCTTGCCGGCGTTTTTCTTTTTTGTACGGGGTCAGACGGTAAAATTCCGTGTTTTTTGAACAGGATGATGGGGGTCCTCCAATCTTCAGGCCCTGCTTCCTCCACAGCGCCGACGGTTTGGCAGGGGATGGTAGATTTTTCTTGGATGACGTCTACCCATACAGACCTCTTTATATCCTGCAGGCTGGAACTAGCCAGTTTTGACAGGGCATCTGCCCGATTGTTCTGGGACCGGGGGATCTGTCTGATTTCAGGCCTGACAAACTCCCTCTTCACCATTTTCAGGTATGCGGCCATCGTTTGATCCCTGGCCTCATATTCTCCATTGATTTGGTTGGCGATGAGCTGGGAGTCTGTTGCCAGGACAATCCGCTCTGCGCCTGCGGCTTTGGCTAGGTTGACTCCTGCGAGCACTGCTTCGTACTCAGCTTCATTGTTGACGCGGGGAAGACAAATCTAAGTGCATGTTCAAAGTCAGTCCCTTCTGGGCTGGTCAACATGACTCCGGCCCCTGCACCGTTAGCCGTGGAGGACCCGTCGGTGTATACCACCCATTCGCCGGCAGTTGGGCTATCCTCCTCAGAGTGGGAGCATTCTGCTAGAAAGTCGGCCAGGGCTTGGGCTTTGATGGTTGCTCTGGATTGGTATGTTATCCCTAGTCCACTCAGCTCAATAGCCCATTTTAGTAGCCTGCCTGACTTTTCAAATTTCTCCAGCACTTTTTCTAAGGGTTGGTCTGTCAACACCACGACAGGGTGTGCGTCGAAGTATGGCCTCAATTTTCTGGCTGCTATGACAACCGCATAAGCCGCTTTTTCGACCATAGGGTAATTCTTTTCTGCTGCCCCCAGGGCGTGGCTCACAAAATATATGGGCTGCTGAGCGCCTGCTTCTTCTCTCAGGATGAATGCGCTGACTGTCACATTGGTTACAGCGATGTAGAGGAAAAGTTTTTCCCCTGCCACTGGCCTTGCCAGGGTGGGGAGCTTCTTTAAATGTTCTTTCAACTACTCGAAGGCTTCCTTTTGCTCGTCCTCCCACTTGAATTGCTTGTTGCCTTTCAATATTTTGAAGAATGGGGTTGACTTGTCTGCTGACCTGGCAATGAAACGTGCCAGGGCGGCCATGCGGCCTGTCAGACGTTGAATGTCCCTGATGGTCCTGGGTTCAGGGAGGTCCAGAACAGCCTGAACTTTTTCGGGGTTAGCGTCTATCCCTCGAGAGCTGACCAGAAAACCCAAGAACTTTCCAGAACAAACCCCAAATGTACACTTCTTTGGATTGAGTTTCATTTTGTAGGCGCGCAGGGAGGAGAAAGTCTCCTGCGGGTCTACCAGGTGCTCATCGTCTCCTTTGCTCTTTACAATGGCGTCATCGACATAGGCTTCTATGTTTCTGCCTTTTTGACCTTCGAACACCTTGTCGACCAGGCGTTGGTATGTGGCCCCTGCGTTTTTAAGCCCAAATGGCATCATCTTGTACATGTAGGTGCCTGAACTGGTGATGAAGGCACATTTCACCATGTCCGGCTGCCATAGGTACACTTGATGATACCTTGAGAAGGCATCCAGGAAGCTCAGCATAGTGTATCCACTGGTAGCGTCTACCAGTTGGTCAATCCTGGGGAGTGGGTAGCAGTCTTTCGGGCAGGCCTTATTAAGGTTTGTAAAGTCCACGCACATTCTCCATGCGCCTGATGATTTCTTAACCATGACTACATTCGCTAACCATTCTGGGTAGTCACAAACCTCAATAAAATCTGCCTTCGGAAGTTTTTCAATTTCCTCCTTAATTGCCACGTCCTTTTCTGCGGACATATTCCGCTTTTTCTGTTTTACAGGGCGGGCGTCCGCGTTTACGTTCAGCCTGTGAACAATACACGTTGGATCGACCCCTGGCATTTCGTCCGCCGAGTAGGCGAATACATCCTTGTTATCCTTTAACAACTTGACCAGTTCAGCCTGGTAGGACTCTTCCAGGTCAACCCCTATAAGGACCTGTCTCCCTGGCTCCAGGTCCACCAGCATGCTCTCTCCCCCAGGTTCCAGGTGGTCTGATGCCTGATTACCTGCTGGAATCTCGCCCTCCCTGCTGGGGGAACTGTCAGCTTTTCTCTTTCCTTTTCTTTCATTTTCATGGGTTTGCAGGGCCACGGAGTAGCACTGCCTGGCTGACTCCTGGTCCCCATGCACTTTACCTTCGAGGCCAAAGTCAGTAACATAGGCTATAGTGAGAGCCCTGATTGATATGGCCGCCTCAATTTCGTCCAGGGTGGCCCTACCGATTAGGGCGTTGTAAGCAGACCTTGCATCCACCACAACGAATGATGCCCTGATATTTCTGGCAGTGGCCCCCTCCCCGAATGTTACAGGCAGGTCTATGATTCCCATGGGCAGTATGCCTGCCCCGCTGAACCCGTACAATGATCCAGGGGCAGGTCGTAGGTGCCTTTTCTCCAGGCCCATTTTGTCGAAGGCGTCTTTGTATAGCAGGTTCGTGTATGCACCGGTATCCACCATGCATCTCCGCACAATGTGGTTACTGATTTCCAAGGATAGCACCAAGGGGTCGCTGTGGGGATACACCACCCGCCCTGCATCCTCAGGGGTGATGCTCAGCGTCATTTCCTTCGGGCTTCCCGCCCTTTCAGCATAGCAGATTTGGTTTCTTAGTTCACGAATCTGCCTCTTCTGACTTCTTCTCCTGGTTTGGCCTTCTGCGTCTCCTGATACCACATGGATTATCAGGCGGTTCTGCGCTGAGCCTTCGGGTTTTTCAGGCGCCTCTTTCTGAGATTTATTCCTTGCTGCGTAGTTGGCCAACCAGCCATTCCTGATCAGCTTCTCAATTTCGTCTTTCAGGTGGCGACACTCTTCGGTGGTGTGGCCTACGCAATCATGGAAAGTGCAGAATTTCTTGGGGTCCCCCTTTGGGCTGCGTGGTTTGCTCGGGCAATTCCACTTAGCGGTCTCCTTTTCCAGTTCGAAGATCTCTGCCCTGGATTTGTTGAGGGCTGTGTAGCTGTCGAACCTGGGTTGGTAGACCGTGCGCTCCTTCTTGGGGGTATCCCCTTCCTCGATTCTCTGTTTTCCGGGTTCATTTATGCCACGTCCACCCTGCGGTCCCCCCTGCTGCCTGGTAGGGCCTGCGGGGGTATCCGGCAGGCTGTGGAACTCCTCTTGTAGCATAAACCCCTCTGCGATTTTCCTGGCTTTGGCCAGAGTTTCCGGCAGAGCTCTGATCAATTGGTTCTTCATCTCCCCAGGGAGCAGTGAGTTGGTCAGTGCGTACGTCCCTGTCGCATCGTCTATCTCTTCGACCTGCTAGAAGGACAAGTCAAACCTCTTCAGGTATTCCCTGACAGACTCACCCTTCTTCTGCCTGAGAGTCATTAGGTCGAACCGAGTAAGACGGCGCCTCTTGTTTCCCGCATACTGGTCCAGGAAGGCCTCTGCCAACTCGATGAAGAAGCATATCGATTCTTGCGGCAAATCCCTGAACCAACCTTGGGCCAGACCTATCAGGGTGGTTGGAAAAATTTTGCACCAGACCGCGTCATCGGCGTCGTACATGCCCATATGGCTCTCGTATGCCGCCAAATGGTCCTCACGGTCAGTCATGCCGTCGAACTTGACAGAGGGCATTTTAATCTTTGGAATAGGATACGCCTGTACCTCAGGGTGAAGCGGGGTCTTGGTTGGCCTGCCCACCATTCTCGACCTGCTCGTGCCTGAGTAGTGACCGTGGTCATCCCTTCTGTCAGGGGTCGGTCTCCTACTTTCGAGGGAGCGGTACCTTGGTGGGCGCCTGCTTATCGCCTCGTCGTCCCTGGGAGGGGAGTGATACCGTGAGCGCTTTTTCTGAGCAGGCTCGAGGTTGTCACCCTGACGGTGCCTGGGCCTCATAGGCTGACCATTGTTAAGCCTGGATTGCAGGCTCAGAGACAGTCCTGGCGCAGGCGGTAATTCCTCAACCGGCGTCAGCCTGGAGAACACATCTCCCTGTTTCTCCCCCAGGCGCTTGGACATTGGCTCCTTGTGCCTCATGCGATTTCTCAGGTCTTGGGATAAACCCCTTTTTTCGCGAGCGGCAGTGGATTCTGTAGTATGAATGGAGAACGCTTCTTCAGGGCTAGCGACCTCTTGCTGTGCAGGCGGTTCCTGACGGGCTTCTGTGATTCGCTTTTGCACTTGCGCATACGCCTGAGCTGTCTTTCTGGCCTTTCTCTGAATGTTTCTGACGGCAGTCCGCTGTGTGCCCCCGGTTCCTTCTCCACTTTCAAAGTGGAGCAACCTGGGGGTCGTGGCGACCCTGCCTACCAGATCGTCCGGAGTGAATTCCTGATTCAACATTGCTGAGAAGAATGCTGCGGTCTGTGCCATCTGGGCAGGGGTGAGGTTTAGAGTTTGCCCCGCATGTGCCCCCTGCCCTGCCATGGCAACTACCCCTTGACCCGATGCTCCCTGAAGACTGGCTCGCCCCACGCCTGGAATCGTGGCAGCGGGGGTTACCTCCGGCGGCATGCCATAACGGGGAGCATTAGGTGGATTTGCCACAGAGCTGGTGTCGAAAATTTCAGGCATGTTTGATTGTAATTGGTTGATTTGTTAATTTCGCGTTTGAGAATGGTTGATTTTGTGGGTAATTTCGTGGGTACAACCTACTTGTTCCCCACAGACGGCGCCAAATTGTTCCGGTATGGAAACAATCAACCCGACTTCGGATTCGGGTTCTAAATTCGGACTGCTGCTTGCTTGATTTCCTTTAGTCTCTCCTTTCTCCCTCTCCTATAATCAGACCTTCCCGGCGGATTGAGCCTGCTCCCTGCACAATGAACGCACAGGGCCCCGGAGGTTGTCCGAGGGAACCCTCTCCGATGCCTAAGTCAGTCTGTGAAATGCCTTGACGAACCTAGTTCGAGAGAAGCTAGGTGGCGTTTTTAGGAGTGAGAGTCTAGAGAGAGAAAATCCAACCCCCTCTAAGTGGGAAATGGATGAGTATTTATACCTTCCCACAAGAGAGAGAGGAGGAGAGGGAAAAGAGCGGGAGAATGGGTGGATGGCAAGGTGACACGTGGATCTGTTTCATCCACCCATTCTCTTTTACCTTAGGCAGAATGACGGTGGGGCCCCTGACGACCCCTGGCCCTGCCTTTCAGGAGGAAGACCCCCTGAAAGCAGACGAGCAGGGGAGGACGAAGCTGCTTCCTCGGATTTTTGGGTGATTGCATCCTAGTGACCTTATGACAGGATGCTTTATTCTTCAGGGTCGGGTCGTCTGCGGGCCTAATTGGCGGGCGACCCGTTGCAGGTGACCGATCCCCATCAATAATTATATAAAATACATACAAAATATAAAGTACATAGAATAAACATACATAACAAATAGAATTAAACATACATATAAAATACAATGAAAATGATATAAGTAAATTTTATCATTTTAAGTTCTTTTATTCATTTTCTCATTTTTCATATAAACAGAAATGTAAAGGTGATAAATATATAAATCAAACAAGTGATAATTTAATCGAGTTGAATTTAGTCATAAATAAATATATAACACAAATAAAATATCACGTAACATTTTCTTTTATACATAAGTAATTTAGTCATACAAATAAGCCTAAATATTTAAGTAAGCAATTTAGTAAATTATTAACATAATATACTTATATATAAGAAATGTTGTTAGAAGAAAAGTTTGGTTACCTTAATAAGCTACTATTTATTAACGTTATTAAGAAATAGAAGGTCGAAATGAATTGACCCAAATACGGTACTAGAAAAGTGATCCCGTCAAATACTGAGCAGCTCCTCATTCCCGATGCTCCAATCATATAGAGAAGGACGAAGGAATAAATATAATATGTAGTACGGAATAATACGTAATATAGTACGAAGAATATGTAGTAGTATTACGTATGGAGTAGAAGTACTATGTATAGTACGTAGTATGTATATATATGTATGAAGTAGTAGGATTTAGGAAGTTAGTGGAGTACTCACTTCCTATTTATAGTAGTAGTAGTAAGTTGTAGGGTCTAGTGTAGGGAGTAGGTAATAGGCTAGATAGGTGTAAGAATGTAGAGTAGGAGGTGTGAGTGAGAGAGGAGTACTAGTGTTATACCCGTGACACGTTGAGAGAAGATAACGTTCGACAGAATTTTAAAAAAGACGCACTTCTCAACATAATATAGATGAATAAGTATCGGGTGAATAGTGTGTGCGTAACTTGCCATTGTCTTCCATTAAAATTAAGGGATGAGACTAAGATATACGAAAACTTACGTAAAAAAATGATGAAGTGTGTGCGAAGGTAGATAAAGTAAGACAACGTGAATAAACATAGTGTAACTAAAACTTCAACTATTACTTTGAGTTGAATTACTTTCAACTTCTTACTATAGACCAAAAAGTAGTGTAATTCTGTTAAAATAATTGTAGATGTAGTAATATAGCTTCCGGAGTGAATTTTTTTTTTTTCGAACTAATGTTATCGTAAATAACATCAACGGGATGTTTTCGTATAAATACTTTTGTACTACGTTATACTTTGCGGGAAAACGTATAAAAAATTTTAGACAAATGTGTCTGTCTTTTCTTTTTTAAAAAAAAAAAAGGGAAACCGATAATAGAAAGACGAATTTAGAAAAGACGTGTTGCAACATATAGGAAAGAAGGGACAAACATAAACACAGAACAATCGGGCAATAAGATTCACTTCTCCTTAACGGTATTGAGTTCGGGTCAAGATAGAGATATTAGGGTTAGACCAAAAGTAAAACCCCAATTCTCATCCTCATCTCCTTCCATACCCACAGATTTAGTAAGAAAACCGCCGCAATGGACGATCAAAGAAAATGAACGGCGCGGAAGATGAAAACTATGGAGTTTCAATCAAGGTAGACTGAAGATCTACTCTTAATACGAATGAATTACCAATTAAAGGTGAGATCTGTAATTACTGAAGATCTACTCACAATTTTCTTTTTTGTTTTCACTTTGTATATGTAACATACGCATTTAACAAAAGAAAATCTGCGCTATGAGAATCAAATCACATCGAAATTTGTGTCGCATGTGCTTCGTCGATGACGGAAAACTCAATGAGAAAAAATTGGAGATGGCGTGAAGGGATGAAATTGGAGATGGCGTGAAGGGATGAACAAAGACTGAAGCTTTCAACTACAATAGAAAGGATTGAAATGAAGACTCAAAAAACAGAGACAGAAAGAGTGAATCGAAAATGAAATGGCGTGAGATGAGGTATTTCCGGATTTAATTTTTAATATTCATTAGTGATTATGGGGAATATCTTCTACTGTTTAATGCAATTGATTGCTTGTGTTGAAAATGAAAAGAGGGTCATTCAAAGAATTTAAGAGGAATTGTGTTGGGAATAAACAACAAAGAAAAATTGAAAATATATACTGCCAATACCAATTTCCGGAAAAATAGACACTTGTTCCATATTCAATACTGTCTTCTCAGATCTTAATGAAATATGGACTATAAATAGGGGTTAGAATGTGGTACATTTTCAAAAACTCAGAAAAACTAAAAAAACAAAAAAAAAAAGTAGTAAAGAGTAGAAAAGAAGATGCATAGAGATAAGAGGGTTAAGAAAGCTGAGAGGAGGGAATATGTGTACCCTGCAACCTGCATAATGGCTAACATGCCATATCACTTAGATAATAAGGGAACGGTTTCGGGGAAGAGTTTCAACTCTCTTAGAGACAAACTTAGGTCTATGGGATATCCTGTAGCTAAGGCAAAGGGATTATGGGGTCAGGGTAATACTTTCAAAAGAGTAGTGGTGATAGAGTTTGAAAGGGGGGAAAAGAATTATGAGTTTGCTTTCAATCTTGAGCGCAATTTCGAGGTCTGTGGAAAAGGAAGGGTGAATTATGTGGGTAGGAGTGAGCGTGGTAAGGGTGCACATGTGTGGATAGCATCAAGAAATGATACTGATATACTTGGCGATGGCTGCCAGTTCGCTGATGTTGATCTAGAGTTGAAACGCAAGGGGGTATCGGGGGTGTCTGAGGGTAACACTGAAGTTTATGATGAAATTGAAGAGAAACTGGTTGACATCTTCAGTGATGTCGAGTGCATGTGGTGAACAGTAAAGCTACGAAACTATTGTGTGTTTAGATCGGTGGGAGTGGCTGAAAAAAAAACTTGATCATGGATAAACAAATCTATTAGGAAAATTAATATATTATTTGCGACTGTTTAAATGGCACATTGTGTTGTACTAACAACACATTTTCAAGTATGTAATGAGCACAGTTGCCATGTTTAATGTTAAGTTTATTTTCTAAATATTATGCTATGTACGTAAGTAGTATTAGTTAACTATGTGTTATTATTAGTTTTAATATATGTTAATGAATTAAATATATGTCGGAATGTATGCCAAATGCTATATATGTCGGAATGTATGCCAAATGAATTAAATATATAATTTTACTAATCCTAAACATGGGTATGAAGTATTTTGTTCAACCAAAAAGGGTGAATAATGTACGGCACTTATAAGTTCAACGATAAGATGCAATTTAGTAAAGTACGCCAATAAACTACAACAACTAATGTCATACATAAGGAAATAATTGAAATGAAAAGGAGAAAATTGATTAAAAGACATGATTGTTGTCAATATGGCAGAAAATGAAGGTGTTTGGTAAAAAATAGTACCTCTAAGACTAAATGAGAGAATTAAGTATATTACTTTAAGACAAATTCTGTATGTTGATCGTGCTAACTTTTGAATCCAACTTTATGTTACTTTTTGATGTTGTAATTAAGTTTGGAAATTACTTTATCAGTAAAAAAATACTTTTTTGATTTGGAGGATGTTTAATTACTTTATCATTTAGTAATTATAATCAAAACAAATTAGTTTTAATAGTTGAACTGTATTGATAATATGTTGAAAAAATAAAAGGTAACTGCTACATAAAGTATTATCAAAGTAAAAGAAATTCGCAAAACACGATTTTTGAGTATAACCTTTATGAAAAAACAGTGAACGTATTTCAAGATGCCAGTAATAAAATTAAATTAAATGATTCGTAATCATTATTTTCTTTCTTCACGATAAGTATTTGCTTGGTTGTGGATCCTGCATCAATTCCTAGAACTATATCGTCACTCACGTCCACGTCAATAAAAGGCGCACCATTGCGCTTAAGAGGAGTGATCCTCGGTGATGTGTCACCAGTGGACGACAACTGAAGGGCCTGCGTCGAATGGAAAATAGGTAAGTTCATGAAAATGTGTGTAAAAAAATGTAGGGAACAAAAAAAATGATGACCACATTAGAGGAGTTAAAGTCGACGGGTAACTACCCCGACACCATCCTCTGCAGAGTGCACCTCTTTCCCCTTATCAGAATTTTGGTTGCTGCAGCTTCCCTGAAGAGAAAAATGGGTGGAACAATAAGGGGCATTGGCTTAGTTTAAAGGACGTAAATTTGGCAAGAAAATTAATTACAACAATACTGATGTAAGTAGAAGATGGAGGTGGACAGTAAGGACATACAGATACTTCGTTTGCAAGTTTTAGCTAACAAACAAACACTTTAATAGGATATTGAACATAAATGTTTGAAACGAAAAAAAAAAGTTAGTTCTGTGGTCGAAAAAGGAAGTAAATAAAAGATGAATAAAACAAATCGGGAATATAAAAAGGAATACTTATTTTTTATGTACCTTAATATTCAACTGATACTTGGCGTTGCACTTATCCATCTTGTCCTCATCGTCAGTCATGCTTACCACGGTGTATGATGTTGATCCTCCTTCCACGTTGTATTTCTCATTGATTTGAATTTTGAACAGGAATTTTTTACCAACGAAGAAGCTTAATAGATCAGGAATTGAATCGGGTACACCGGCCTACATTGTGATGTGCAAGTGAATAGGTAAATGCAAAACATGTGCATTTAAGTATGCACCAGGTATGTGAATTTCATATTCAATGTAAACATGAAATTATTACCTGCTCAAGATCTGCAATAAGTGCATCAGCGGACTGGTTAATAAATTGATTAACTTGTGTGTCGAAAACGACAAACTTTGCTTCATCCTTGCTGAAGTCAGTGACAATCAACTTCACTTGAAATCTGGCACATTAAAGACAAATTGGAATGCACAAAATGTTAAAGAGAAGTACAATAAATCGGTAAATACTTCAATTAGGCAGTATAAGTAATGAACATACTGAAGTGTAAATACCTCGGTACCCTTGAAGAGAACCCGTGGCTACTGCCGTCACATGACTTGCGTGAGCAAATCCACTTACCTCTAGCATTTTTGGTTGCCTTAGTCCAACATGACTTACAACTGTCATAATACCAACTGGAGTTGCTATCAATTTCGACAACTTGAGCGACAGTGCAGAATAATCCATGCTGTAATATATTTTCAATATTAGTAAGTCAGTAATAAGCGGAGGACGAAATTATTAAATACATATGGTTTTTGTGTTTTAGCTTTGGATCATAAATGTACGTAACCTTTTCGTTCTTGATGATGTCGTGAATAGTCATAAATTCTAAGCTGCTTACATCGTCTAGGCATTGATTTGTGGCGGCAGTTTTGACAATTTGGAGTGAATTACTTGGAGCCTGTGATGAAAGGCTGGATAGAGGAGGGGTATTGGCGGTAACAGTACAAATTTCAGAATTGATTGTGTTTTGGATTGAAAGCAGGTAAACCACGACTATTTTATCTATTAGTAGACACAAACCTTAAATCAAAAGCTGCAACCTCAGGAATGGGTGGGTTAATATGGTAAGCTGTTGCATTGTAAATGGACTGAATTCTCCATGCAGCTAAACAATGAAAAACAAATAAGATTCAAAAATATGTGAAATTAAATGAATGAAGAGCCGACTTAAGTATAAAACATACGATACCTTCATAATACTTAGTCTCAACACATTGGAGGACGATAATTTTTTATTGCCTAGGGTTGGGCTGGTTGTTGATTAGTTCGGGTAAATCACAGGCATGTGGAGACCAAAGAGTGCATGTCAACTCGCAGCCACTGTTATAAAAGTGTAGGAAAATAAAAAGTAATTATAGGGTTGAAAACAGAAATATATCGAAGTAGTTATTCGGATGAAAAAAAAGCGGTACTTACTTGACGTCCTCCAACTTGATGTTACGACACTGGAAACCGTTTCTCGTCTCAATCAATGGCCCAATCTCAATTAATTTACCAACGACGTCTGTTAGGGTGAAAATAGTCAACGGTAAAAAATAAAAACCAAAAATAAAATGCATTGTATTTCCCTAAAAACTAAATTTTAAATATGTAATCTATGACACAAATGAAGTTTATAATATTTATGTACCAGTGTAGTGTGTAGATGGTATCCTTTCATTGATGATGTCTTCGAAGCTTGAAAATTGGAAGCAATTCTTTGGTATTGCATCATCGTTCTCCAATGGTGTGACTTTCGATGAGAACTCGATTTGGAGACGACACGGGTGGGGGGTGGCTCTGTCCAAACCTATGTTCGGCCCAACTGTTAGGCCTGTGAGACTGTAGGTACGACCGACGATGAGTTTGTCCTTAAATCGATGAACCAACATTTTTTTAAGGGTCGCCTGTACTACATCTTTCTATAAAAGACATCATTGAAAATAGTAGTTAGTACAAATGCCGCAAATTTTATGATCGTATAGTTAGTACAAATGTGCCAAATAGTAGTTCGTATAATTTTTTCCTATATTAGTTAGTATCATATGAAACTAATACAAAAAGTTTTACGTAGTATAGTTTATTTCCGTTGTAGCTCAAAGACTTTTTGTGTTCGAAAATGACGTACCGAAATAAAAGAAACTGGTATCCAAAGAGTACAATGTTTGCAAGTACGTTACAAAAAAGATTATTTGTAAGCACCCGATGGCTTCGAATATAAACTTACATTGGCATCTATGAGTAAGTATTCGACGGCATCTAACTTCGTTTTGTCTCTCAGGTTCGGCCTCCTCCATTGATGTACAACTCTCACATTGATCTAGGATACTCTGACGCCTTGCTCGAGACTGGCTATGGATACGACTTTAGAGGAAGACATGCTGCGGAGAAACGTTTAACTCGAGTAAAAGGGGAAGTAAAGGTATATCCTTAATGAAGATGATGAAATCTACATTATTGGAGACAATATTTAAAGAAACCAAAGCAGATATTGGGTCAAATATAAAACCAATAGTTTATTCCATTTCAAAACACAATAATAAATTGTATATTCTTGAAAATGTGAAGATTTATTGTTTGCGTTGTAAACTACATAACATTAACTTAATTCTTTGCATTGTATTCTGATGCAGGATGGTTAATTGCACTACTCAGTTGTCGAGGCACCAATGTAAGTTTTGAATTGTTTTGAATTATATTGAATCAGTTCTATAATTATAGTACCATAATTATATTATTATAGTACTTAATTATAGTTCTATGAATTAATATCGAGAATGTTACGTAGTATATTTTTGTCGTATGCTTGCATATATTTGGGCCCTGCCAAATTGGGTAGACGGTAAATGGAACAGCCTGAAAACGTCATTCGACAGGCCGGTATAATGATACAAAACACGTGGAGCCTGAAGAAAACGTGAAAAAACCATAAAGAGGGAGACAACGTACATTAAAACAATATGAAAAAGACTATAACTACTAATGTGAGTTGAAATAGTTTGATATTCGTATTATAGAAAAAAAAATTCAGCATCATCCTCTGTAATCATTTGAGCTACTAATGAGAGATGTAATGGTAATGACATAAGCGAAGAGTAGACATACTACGTCAGTAGATGCACAACCGTAGTTTTAATGACATCAAAGGTCAGAGTTGTATGATAGTTTTTTGTATCATTTCTTTTATTTCAGTTTCTTCATTTTTAGGAAAATGAGATGTATGATTGTTGTATGATCTAGGCCTTCCAAATTGGGACGACAGTAAATAGAACAGGCTGAAGACGTCGTTCGACGGGCCGGTATAATGATACAAAATACGTGGAGACTGAAGAAAACATGTAAAAACCAAAAATAGTGAGAGAACACCAGCTTCTTCATTTTTAGGAAAAAGAGTTGCTTTTTTTTTAATTCAGTTGCATGCCCTTCTTTAATAATCGTGTTGCATGTGATTGGTTGATGACAGAAAACTCGAAGAGAAACCATGGGATGACGTGAAAGGAAGAAAATATCATAAAACTATCAACTCCAATCGAACGTATCGAAATGAGGTAATTCCAAATTTTGTAATAAAGTAATGTTTTTACTGTAATTGATTGCTTGTGTTGAACATGCTATTTCAGATATATGAATTACAGGTAATGTAATTGATTGCTTGATTTTAATATGAATTAACGATATATAATTGTGGACATGACATAGGTCCACCCCGACGCGGCCACGCGCGGGTTTGGGGAGGCAAATGAATCTCCATGAGATGGTCAAATGGAAATTTAAATCGAAGTCGGAGTCGCCACCGAATTTTATGGTTATTCGGAACCGTTCGAGCCCACTCTATGTCGTAATGGGCCGTATACAAAATACGGCCCATTTCCGATGTCAGAGTTTATTGGGCTCGTCCCTTTGCATATCGATATAGATGCCGACTTGAGCGGTTAATCGTATATTGAATGACTCTCGTTGCCAATGGATTCGGACATCCGGAAACCACGGTTCTGAGTAAGGGGTGAGGGTACGTGTTGGGAAGTTCACTAAGAACACCCAACCCCGCCCGCACATTAGCGGCCTCTACTAGGATATCGAATGATTTTTTAATACGCGCGTTAGTAATACGATGAATGATATGCAAACATTGTTTTCCTAAGCATGCGAGGAATTGAATGGGTTGCTAAGTCGGTTTAATGCAACTAAAATTAACGTCAAAGTTGTTTTAGCATGTGAGATTCGTTTTAGTATAATAAAACAAAAGATGAAATAAAGATGAATTTGCTACAAAAGATGAACAAACGAGTTAGTATTGATTTGTAAATAATAATATAGCAAATAAATATATGAAATCGAGAAAATAAATATTAATCGAAATCTGAAGAATATCGTTAAAACGCTGTTTTGTATAAAAAACGAAGTTCGAAAATTTATAAAAAGCGGAAAAAGGGGCAGCCGGCCGCGCGGCTCGCCCGGGTCACCGGCGGGTCGCGTGGTGGCCTGCTTTGAAATCGGTTTTCGAAAACTCGATGTTTTCATTAAACCGCGCACGAATATTGCATAATTCGTACTCGACTTAATATTTTCGACATTCATTATATTCGATAATTGACTACGAAATCAATATCAAATACTTCGAATAGTTTTAGAAAAGATATAAATTTTGAAATCGTTTCGTAGAATAAATAATAAAACGAACGAAAAATCTAAAAAAAAAAACGTCTCGGATTTCAGGCCCGTGCGCGAGTCGCCTGGGTATGGCGCGACTCGCGTGCGGGTCTGTCCGGTTTTTATTTTTTGTTCGAAATTGCTAATTTTGATAAATCGCGTACAAAATATGAATTAATTTATACTCGATTTTATGTTTTCGATATTCGTCGTACCCGATATCCGATTATGAAATCGATATCGAATATTTAGAATGAATAAAAAAGTTTTGTAAAAAAAAAGGGATTTGAAAAAGATGTGACGATTTTAATATCGTCGAAATTTTAATATAATTCTTTTAATACGATATTCAACCAAGGAGTTGATATCATATTTTAAGAATGTTCGTTAATATGAAAATAATTTTTGATATTATCGATATTAGAAATAATAAAAGACTCGACGAACGACTTAAAAAAAAGACACGACCCGTATGTAAAAGACGAGAAGGAGAAGAGAAGAAGAAAGAGAAATCGGGTTTTGTGCACCCTCAACCTACATGCTTCTGTTTACTCGGATCGGGGCTCGTCGGGACGTGGCTTGGGCACTTGGAGCGTCGAGTGTATGTTGATGAGGTGACGGTGATGCGGCTCGGTTTGGGCGAGTTTCGGGCGAAGGGTTTCGGGTTTAAATGGACCGGTTTTCCTTCGGGAATATTATCGGTTTTTCGATGTTAAGTTTGGTGCTTATGTGTGATGTGAATAATTCTGAATTTTTGATGATATATGACGATAATTGCTGAATATTTATGAATGTTAATTGTTGTTTTTAAAAGTGTGTGTGCAAGGGGCTATTTATAGGAAATTCCCGACCTTGGCTAGGAGAGTTTGAACTACCGCTTTGGATAGGAAACGTAAGAAGTTGTAAGGCATGAGAATTCCGCTTTCTTGTCCAAGAAGAAAGGGGACACGGCTGGTGGGAGCCTACTCGGCCGAGTATTTGCACTCGGTCGGGTGTTTGAATCGGTTTTTGGATAGGAAATGCGAGAGTTCGAAAGGAATGCGAATTCCGTTGCTTGGTGGAGAAGCCAAAATCTCGGCTGAATGGGGATGTATTTCGGCTGATTTGGGTGTTTTGGCCGAGTAATTGGTGCTCGGTCGATATCCGATTCGGTTTCCGGATAGAATTCCTACTTGAGATCGAATTCTATCCTTAAACGGATTTGTTTAATATTTTAAAAAATTGATTTTTGTAGGATTAGAGTGAGGAATCAGCCGTGTGAGGTGTCACGGCTGACTCACGTGTCTCGGGAAAATCTTTGACCGGGTTTTGACTCGGTCGCTAAAAGACGGTTTTACCCCTGGTGTCGGAATCGACCCAAATTAGTCTTATTTGACTCGAAACGACCCACTGGGCCTGATTTTGAGGTTGGTTTTGTGAGATATGTACTCCATAATGAGCCCAAGCCAAATGCCAATGATTCTGAGCCCGTTTCTGAGTATTTAAAGCACGTTTGCGTCCGATCATCATCGGGTGTTTGTCGGAAACTGCTATAGACACCTGGCGGTCAAAATGTGGGTGTCTACAGAGCCCCCACTCTGACTGAGGCTTGGACAAGGCGAAAGTCAGAGTAAGCTACCAGGCAAATCAAAGTTTAGACCTGGCAGACTTCCGGTCGGGTCGTTTAAGGTCCGTTAGACCTGCGTGGAGGGCCCGCCGGCCGAAGACTAGAAATGTACCTGAGTTTGATGATGATAACTCTGTGGGGAACCGGACTTGTCGTATAAGCCTATGCCGCTGGGGAGTTGTTTGCACGGTTTTGCTTGAGTCGTCCTGTATAATAATTTATGCCAAGCTTGCATGTAACGTATTTTTAGGAGAAATGACTCGTGCTGGGGAATAAAAAATTGAAGAAGATTTTTTGAATATTTTTTGGATGGAAGAATTTTGAAGGATCAAAGATTTTTTTTTTTGACTCTGAGAAGGAGTAGGAATGCTCGGGATGTCTTAGCTAGATACTAGGATTAAAGGCCTGTATGCTAAATCCCATGGGATTAGGAATCCCAAAGTGAGGAGGAGAATCCGATTTCATGCTATAAATACTCATCTCTCTGCTCATAATTTATTCATAATTCTCACAACTCCCTTCCTACCTTTTAAGAAAAATAAGTTCTGAAAAACTTAGTCCTCTTTTTTTAGAAATTCATTATGGGAATCGATCGATTAGTCGGAATGCTGCAAGATTGGTCCCGAACCTTCAGAGATGCTGACAAGGTTATTCTGAACCAAAACGGCGTTGCCCAGTTATCCGTTATTCGGCAGATGCAAGTGGATCGTCACTTTTTGGATGCTTGCCTATCTTATTGGGATGATACCTTTCATGTCTTTAGGTTTCCTCGAGCTGAAGTCTGTCCTATTCCTGAGGAAATAGCTGCTGTAGGAGGGTGGAATCCTATTCTTCGTCCTGCTATCCCCTTTTCAGTTCGTGATCCAAGGAGGAAATTAAGAGAATTTTTAGGGCTTTCTCATATGGAGGTATCCCGTATGCTAGAAGGAAATACAGTCTCCTTGATCGATCTGGCTGAAAAATTTATGAATCAAGATGACGTTCGGGTCAGGCCGGTATATAGCCGTAGGGCCTTTACTTTTTGTATGCTCCATGTTTATGCTTTCGAGGGTCACTTGGATTGGCTATCCTGTATGGGCCATGTTAGACTTCTTTCTGTAGCGGATCAAATGGAGACCGAACACAGCCCAGCCTGGCTGATTACCGGGGAGATTATCCAAGGTTTAGATAATCGTAAGAGGATCCATCGATCAGCTGTCTCGTAGCACCCGTCTTCTACAGGTAGGCTGATTTTTTTCTTGATTTTCGCAATTTTTGTGTTTTTTTGCAATTTCCGAGTTTTCGGGTCTTTGATTTTTGCGCGGTTTTCGCGTCTTTTCTCGATTTTCTCGGTTTTTTCCGATTTTTGCGATTTTGCGATTTTTTTTTTTTTTTCGAAAATCGACATTGACTTTTTTTGCAATTTTGACTTTTCAGCTATGGCTTTTTGAGAGGTTATCGATCCTGGATCCTCCTCTAGACGTAAGTCGATATCGCCCAAATCAGGTGATGACAAGAAGACGGACTGTTGACTTTTCTCGCCTTACTACCCAAAAATTCTGGGACGAGCTGCTATCCTTCCATGGAGGCCCATTGATCCGTTGGACCGTACCTTGGTGGCCTATTTATGCCTGGACTGGATTAGAGTTGCGAGATAGGGCCCGTTATCATCTAATCCTATCTTTTAGGCAGACGATTCACCTTTATCCCGATCGCATACTTAGGCAATATGGTCGGGCCCAGAGAATCCCAGAGATTGAAGCGGTCGTGAGTGAATCTACCCAGCTAACGGACGTGATGTGTGACATTTGGGCGCAAAGATGGTATACCCGGCACACTTGGCCCGTTTCTAAAGCTTCTCCCTCGATCTGGGTATCGGATTCCTACACGAAGTGGACCCGAGCCGATTCTGCTAAAGCCCGTGCTGCTTTAAAGACCGACGAAGCCTTTGACTTGCTGCGCCGAGAACAGGTTAAGTATAATCGAGGCTTCTTTGATGATGGCGATACTCCGGCTACGATGGTCCGATTGATGTCAGGCCAAAAAGGGAAGACCAAGACTTTGACTAAAGGGTCCAGCTCTAAAGGTATATGGGGGAAAACGGGCCTCCAGACGGACTTAGAAAGGAGACTTGGTCCAAGACTGGCAGCTAAGGACCGACTTGGTCCTCGGGATAGACTACCCGAGCGCATCCGGGCTCGGATTGAACCCGTGCAGAGGACGGAGAAGCCGAAGTCGAAGAAACGGGTTCGAGCAAAGGAAGTCCCACTCGTGATTAGGGAACGTTCGCCCCTGCCTCGCCGGCCCCGGGATCCGCGTGACCCGAAAGATAAGGGGAAGGGAAAAATGTGCGAGTAGTCTTTTAGATTTTATTATTTAAATATTACTACTATTTTTGTGTGATTTTTGTGATTTATTTTTTTGCGTGAGGCATTTTTTTGAAATAATAAAAGACATATTAGTGAAAACCGTTCCTGTCTTTTCGTTATTGCAGTGGTTGTACCCTTTTGAGGGGTTGCCTACGTATCCACGATTAGTGGAATCAAACCGACCGTAGTTCAGACATAGATTTTTGCAATCTTCGAAATACATCAAGACTATTAGTTCGAGATGTGCGACAGTAGGATCAGTAATCCTAACTCATTGACTTGTTTAATTTTTGAAAATTTTGTATAAAAAGATAAATTTTTAGCAAATGACATTGAGATAAGGTTAGGGGTAGTAGCGCTTCAGCTGGTCCAAGTTGGTTGGGTTGATGAATTCATTCCCATCCAAGTCTGTCAGCATTACGGCTCCTCCTGACAAAACCTTCTTCACTAGATAGGGTCCGGCCCAATTAGGTTTGAATTTTCCCCTTGGGTCGACTGGTAACAAAGCCCGGACAGATTTTAAGACTAGATCGCCCTCTTTGATGTTTCTGGGCCTAACCCTTTTGTTGAAAGCCCGTTTTATCCTTTTTTGATATATCTGGATGTTGTTAAGGGCTCGAGATCGTCGTTCGTCTAAAAGAATCAACGAGTCGTATCGGGCTTGAACCCAATCTGCTTCAGGTACTTGACTTTCGAGTAAAATCCTTAGAGATGGTACCTCAAGCTCGACGGGCTGGACCGCCTCCATCCCATACGTCAGATAGTATGGAGTTGCTCCGGTTGCGGTTCGGATTGACGTCCGGTATCCCCATAAAGCGAAAGGAATTTTATCGGGCCAATCTCGGTAATTATATGCCATCTTTTTAAGTATGGTGACAATGGTTTTATTTGCTGCCTCTACCGCTCCGTTTGTTTGGGGACGGTAAGGTGATGACATATGCCTTTGAATTTTATATTTTGCTAGCAAAGTAGCGGTTTCAGCTTGGAAATGGGTCCCGTGATCACTTATGAATTCGTGCGGGATCCCGTATCGGCATATAATTTTATCTTGGATAAATTTTGCAACGTGCTTGGCGTTCAAGACACGATATGACTCGGCTTCGACCCATTTAGTAAAATAGTCAATAGCCACTAGAATGAAGCAGTGACCTCCCGTGCCGGACGGGTTCACTTTCCCGATTATATCAATTCCCCATGTTGAGAATGGCCATGGTGATGTCATGGTGTATAATAGGGATGACGGCATATGTTGGACATTGCCGAAAATATGACAGTTGTGACAGTGCTTGACGTATAACTGACAGTCGGTTTCCATGCTATTCCAATAATACCCGAGTCTTGCGATTTTTCGAGCTAACATATGGGCATTCATATGCGGGCCGTTCTCGCCATCGTGTACCTCGGCCATGACCTTTTCGGCCTGTGTTTTGTCGATGCATAGGAGTAAAGCCCCCTGTGCTGTTTTTTTGTATAACTGTCCATCGTTCGTGCGGATGAACTGAGTGGCCCATCTTCGTAGGGCCTTCTTGGCCCGGTTTTCAGATCCCGGAGGATATTCTCCTGACGTCAAGTAGGTAAGAACAGCCTGGTACCAAGGTTCTGGGTCGGTTATTTCGATGTCTTGGATAGCGTTGATATATGCCGGCTCGGACCGTCTTTCGACGCAAATCGGCATGCTAGTCAGATGTTCCGGGATGTTCAGTAAAGATGCTAACTTGGATAGTGCATCTGCAAACTGGTTTTCTTCCCGGGGCAGATAAATGTATTCCACCCTTTGAAACTGCTTTTCGAGAACCCTTACTCGCGCTTGGTAAGCTACGAGATTTGCGTTCCGAGTTTTCCATTTCTGGAGTGCTTGATTAATGACTAATGATGAGTCACCGTGGACCCGGAGGTTTGTTACTCCTAAATCAGCGGCGGCTTGCAACCCGTGAATGCATGCTTCGTATTCGGCTGTGTTATTAGTTACGTCGAAGTCTAACTTGATGGATAACGGGGTGTGCTCTCCTTGTGGTGAGATCAGCAAAATCCCGACACCAAATCCTCGAAAGTTGGATGCTCCATCAAAATATAGATCCCATGTTTCTGTGTCGGTATGGAATATATCTTCGTCAGGGAAGGCCCAAGTATCGGTATGTCCCTCTTCAGGTACCGGGCTATCGGCGAGGAATTCGGCTACTACCCGGCCCTTGATGGCTTTTAATGGTACGAACTTGAGGTCGAACTCAGCTAGCATTAAAGTCCATCTAGATATTCTACCGTTGAGAATGGGCTTTTCGAACAGATACTTGATTGGATCCATTCTTGATAGTACGTGAACTTCGTGGCTAAGCATGTAATGTCGGAGCTTTTTAGTGGCCCAAACTAGAGCTAGACACGTCTTTTCGAGCATCGTGTATTTGCATTCGTACTCTAGGAACTTTTTACTGATGTAGTAAATGGCTCGTTCTTCTGAGTTGACTGTCTGGGCTAGCATAGCCCCCATGGCTGTCTCAGTCGTTGTCAAGTATAACGACAAAGGCAAACCGTGTTGAGGTGGCATTAATACCGGCGGAGATGACAGAATCTCTTTGATTTTATCGAAAGATGTTTGACATTTGTCGTCCCATAGTACCCGTTCTCCTATCTTCAGTTTTTTGAAAATGGGCTCACATACCATGGTTAGCTTCGAAATGAACCTGCTGATATATTGGACTTTCCCGAGAAACCCTCTAATTTCCTTTTCGGTTTTAGGTGGCCGCATCTCGGTAATGGCCTTGATTTTGGCTGGGTCAACCTCGATGCCGCGCTGGCTGACGATATGGCCCAATAGTTTACCGGATGTTACCCCAAAGCTGCATTTTTGAGGGTTCAGTCTCATGTTATACTTGCGTAGTCGGGTGAAGAACTTCCTAAGGGCCGGAATATACCCGTTTCGTTCTTTGGACTTGACTATCATATCGTCCACGTAGACTTCCACTTCCTTGTGCATCATGTCATGTAACAAGGTAGTGGCGGTCCGTTGATAAGTGGCACCGGCGTTGATAAGCCCAAATGGCATAACGGTGTAACAGTAAGTCCCCCAAGGTGTAGTGAAGGTGGTCTTACTCATGTCTTCTTTTGCCATTTTGATCTGATTGTATCCGGCATACCCGTCCATAAAAGATAGAAGGGCATGGTCGGCCGTGTTGTCCACCAGTATGTCGATGTGTGGCAACGGAAAATCGTCTTTTGGGCTGGCCTTATTAAGGTCCCGGAAGTCTACACAAACTCGTACCTTTCCGTCTTTCTTGGGTACTGGCACGATATTTGCGACCCAGTCTGGATATTCAGACACTTGGATAAAGCCCGCTTTGAATTGTTTGTCGACTTCTTCTTTGACTTTGAGAGACCATTCGGGCCTCATTCTTCGGAGCTTTTGTTTTACCGGTTTACACCTGTCTTTGATAGGTATACGGTGTTCGGCTATCTCCCGGTCTATTCCCGGCATGTCCTTGTAGGACCATGCGAAGACGTCTTTGAATTCGTGGAGGAGCTCCGTAAATTGTTGCTTCTCCTCGGGGTCTAAGGATAAACCTAACTTAAGCATCTGAGGCTCTAAAGGGGTTCCCAGATTGATGGAATCGGTTTCTTCGATCACCGGATCTCGGGACTCTCTTTGTTCGAGTTGCTCGACTAGATGCTGAGGTAATGGTACCTGTTCGTCGGGTTTCTCAATGTCATTGCAAGTAAAGTTTTTGAAAATGTTTTGAAAATAAGACAAGTCGTAAGCAGAACGGTTATCGTTATTATTGATAGAAAGTTTTGAAAATAGCTCGAAGAGAGCTGCCATCTGATCGCTGGTCAGAGGCGGTATGGGGAGTGCTCTCGGGACAGACTCCGAGACTCCCAGAGGAATGCTCGAAGGGAAAGGGGTTACAGACTCGACCCTAGTACTGGACCCTCTAGACTTAGACTCAGACTCCGACTCTGACTCTGACTCAGACTCGGATTCGGACTCGTCGTCTTGCATGTCTCCTTCGCCGGTAGTGAGCTTGTAGACTCGGCCCTCGCTGTCGGTCCATTTGATTGTCTTCCTCCAAGCCCGCTTTCCAGTGTCAGCACCTACTTCAGAGATCAGCTTGGTCGGATCGAATTTATTGCTATGGAGGATCAGGTTGACTAATTCCTCCTTAGGGGTAGGAATTATCTTGCTTTCCCCGAACAAGAGCCCCAGCATGGGCTCAGCTTGGTTTGAATCTTCTTTTGATTCAGCCTGGATGAGAGTGAAGATATCATCTGGGATGAAATTGACCTCAGAATAGGTTATAGCGGGCTGGTAAAGGCCTGTTTGGACAGCTCCGAATACTGGAGTGACGAAGTTGAGTTTCGGGCTGTAGGAGCCCTTGAGGACGTTGCAGGCCTTCTGGATGCCGGCCCGGACCACATTTTCCGGGGTTAAAGCATATCTCAAGCCGAATTTCGGTTCTTCGTTATTTAAGACATCGATGATCTTGCCTGCCGGGAGACCAGGCCTTGAAGTAGCCCCCGGTAAGTAACCCAAATTCTGCAGCATTTTGTCGATGCTGGTTGTGAAATAGGGCCTAAAAAGATATTCTTCATCGATCATTCCCACGAAGTTGAATCCTCGCGGGTCGATTGAACCGGCCGTGTTGCAGCTTGACACGGCTATTGGAGTGGCTTCAAGTGTGATGACCCCGTCTTGTAAAGGTAACTTGACCTTTCTATGAAGAGTGGAGGATACGGCCTTGACTGCGTGGATCCAAGGCCTTCCGAGTAGCAGATTGAACGATGAGGTAACATCGATCACTTGAAATTCTAGTTCTTTTTCGATTGGGCCGGTTATGATGGCTAGTCTGACAGCCCCAGCAACTGATTTCGGGCTTCCATCAAAGGCCTGGATAGTTTGTGCAGTAGGAAGATAGTCGGTCTCGGTAATGCCGAGAGCCCTAGCAGTCCTTAAAGGAAGGACGTTTACAGCTGACCCGTCATCGATTAGGGTCATGGGTAGATATTTGCCCCGGCAAATCACCGTAATATATAGGGCTAGGTTGTGGGTAGCCCCAAATGGTGGTAGATCGGACTCAGAGAAGGTGATAAGCGGGCCTTCTTCTTTGGATTTGCCTTTGAGGTGAGGCAGGATGGTGGCTACCATTTCAGCGGGGGTAACCGACGAGTCCACCTTGATCTCATCGAGAGCTTTAGTAAGTGATGCCCGATGTTTCTGAGAACTGACCAGAAGCTGCCATATGGTAAGATCAGTTCGGACCCTCTTCAGTTGCTTGACTAGGGCCGTGTTAGTGTCTGGTTCCTCGAGTATGGAGTCCGTCTTGGCGGGTTCAGTGACGGATCCCGGGGTTGAAGATCCGGCCGTGATGACATGAGTACCGGTTAGGGCCTTGGTTTTGGCCTTCCGGATTTCTTCGGCCGTGATGGGGACAGTCTCCCCCTTGGTCAGATAAACATCATCTTCATCGTCATTCCATATCCCGTTGATTTGAGGAATGAAAGGGGAAATGAGATGAGTACAATCGATTATTTCTCCAGCAGAAATGGCATGAGTAGCAAGAGGGTTGTTTTTGTTACTGGGCTTGTCGCTGGGTAACGGTATCTTCCCACTCTCGATCAGATCTTGAATGAGATGCTTTAATTTCCAGCATTTTTCGGTGTCATGCCCGTTGCCTTGGTGATAGCGGCAATAGGCCTGTGCGTTGTAGCTTTTGGACCGTTTCTCGACAGGGACCTCTGGCATTGGGCCTATGGGTTGAATTAGGCCTTTAGAAGATAGCCTTTGTAAGGCGTCGGCATAAGTAGTCCCTATGTCCGTGAATACTCGGGCTGGAGTGTTCTTTTTGGTCGAGGTGTCTAGCAAATTAACCTCGTCGAAGATACTTCGGGCCGCACTTGTAGTTGCGGGCTTACCGGAAGATGAACTGGCTCCTTGATAACCCTTTGTAGAGGCCTTAGTAAGGCTCTCTAACCTTAAGTCGTCTTCGATTCTCGTACCCATTTCGGTTAAGGTGGCGAAATTGGGTATGATAGCGTACCGGAGATGGATCCGGTAAGATGGGAGGAGATTTTTCACAAAGGCCTCCACTAATACTTTTTCGCTGGGCTTGTCGACCAGCTTGACACTTTCGGCCCTCCGCCTTTGGAGGTATTTGGTGAAACCCTCCTTCGGCTCTTGGGCCATGACCTCCAGAGTACGCATGGTTGTCTGGATTTCCGCATTGTCCGCATAGTTTCGGGCGAACTCCGTTGCGACATCGTCCCAAGTTTTGTATTTCTTGGCGTCGAGCTTATAGAACCAAGCTTTTGGGTGCTTCTCTAGCGAGGAGGCAAACAGATGTTTGAACATATCCGATTTGACTCCTTTTAGGGCCATAAACTCCTTGAAGGCCCGGATATGTAATACCGAGTCTTCGGTTCCGTCGAACATTGGGAGGCCTGTCAAGTTGAGATTGGCAGGCAGTTGATCGGTCAGGGGAGAATAGGTTCGGGCATTCTCCGTATGGATCGAGTTGTGGGTCGTCAAATGGACTTGCTCTTGCAGTTTAAGGACTGCGCTAGTCAATTGGGCTAAAGGCCCATGAGCTTCATCTTCACCCTTTGGCTTGTCCTGTTCTATGGCACTAACCCGGGTGACAATGGCGATCTGGTCGCCCCTGATTTGGTCGAGCTGTTCTTGGATCTTGGTCAATGCGGTGTTCAGTTGATCAATTGAGTCCTTAGTCATGGTTCGAGTGTGAGGCGGCCTGTCTGTGAGAATACCACGTATCAGCGACCAACCCAAATCGTAGAACTAAAGTACATCCCGAGCAAGGAAGAGGGAAACTAGAGAGGAAATGACTCGGAAAAGACATCTAGACGGAAGACTTGTGAATAGTGGACCTCCTTTAGGATCCAGCCGTGGGGGCTGGGCCCCGTTTGAAAGAAGGTTCACGTGAGATGTTCCCCAGACTTCTAGACTCGATTGTGTAGACGGGCCGTCCCTTGTAGGAGTATGTCCTACGTAGGTGGGCTTTGCCTTAGTATAATAAGGTGGACTGGGATAGGGGAGAAATCCGCGATGTAAGATCGACGGAGTTTCGACGCTAGAAGACCTTGACGACTTAAGACACGACCCGACACTGCTAAATATGGGAAGTCCTAAGAAGAGGAAGGTTTTGAAAAAATTGAATTTTTGAAAGGCCCGAAAGAATCGGGGAGAACCGGCCCTTTTTCGAGAAAGAAAACGGAAAGGCGGACCGGGGACGGTTTTGAAAAGGTTTCGAAAATATTTTCGAGTTTTGAAATGGGCATAATACCGGCTAAAAATAGGCTATTTTGAGTAAAATCGTGGATCCTAAATTCGGTATATGTCCCGGGTTTTGAAATTGGGTATTTTGAAAAGGATGCTATTTTGAAAAAAGACGGTTTTTGAAAAACGACTTGTAAATCAGGTAGCACGTAGTCATGGAAGCAGTATAACGACGCCATGTATGCTCTAATTCTAAGTCTCGGTCGGTCTGAAAGGGTCTATACCAGTGTACACAGCCTATCGAGAATCGGGGCGGACTTCCTAAGTCGAGTTGAGCTTAGAACCTGCCGTAAAACCCATACGAATCGGCTAATGGACACCTTCGACATATCCAATTTGGACTACATCGATAGTATAATGGGACGTCGGTCACCAGTACCGGCCCGGGAAAATATGGGGTTATGCATGAACCGTAAAACTAAAACGCGTATTGTACTAGTCAAACAATTTCTATTCGAGTCTCACCCTGAGGATGCTGAAGGTCAGTAACGTATCAGCTAATCCCCAGCGGAGTCGCCAAATTGTGGACATGACATAGGTCCACCCCGACGCGGCCACGCGCGGGTTTGGGGAGGCGAATGAATCTCCATGAGATGGTCAAATGGAAATTTAAATCGAAGTCGGAGTCGCCACCGAATTTTATGGTTATTCGGAACCGTTCGAGCCCACTCTATGTCGTAGTGGGCCGTATACAAAATACGGCCCATTTCCGATGTCAGAGTTTATTGGGCTCGTCCCTTCGCATATCGATATAGATGCCGACTTGAGCGGTTAATCGTATATTGAATGACTCTCGTTGCCAATGGATTCGGACATCCGGAAACCACGGTTCTGAGTAAGGGGTGAGGGTACGTGTTGGGAAGTTCACTAAGAACACCCAACCCCGCCCGCACATTAGCGGCCTCTACTAGGATATCGAATGATTTTTTAATACGCGCGTTAGTAATACGATGAATGATATGCAAACATTGTTTTCCTAAGCATGCGAGGAATTGAATGGGTTGCTAAGTCGGTTTAATGCAACTAAAATTAACGTCAAAGTTGTTTTAGCATGTGAGATTCGTTTTAGTATAATAAAACAAAAGATGAAATAAAGATGAATTTGCTACAAAAGATGAACAAACGAGTTAGTATTGATTTGTAAATAATAATATAGCAAATAAATATATGAAATCGAGAAAATAAATATTAATCGAAATCTGAAGAATATCGTTAAAACGCTATTTTGTATAAAAAACGAAGTTCGAAAAATTATAAAAAGCGGAAAAAGGGGCAGCCGGCCGCGCGGCTCGCCCGGGTCACCGGCGGGTCGCGTGGTGGCCTGCTTTGAAATCGGTTTTCGAAAACTCGATGTTTTCATTAAACCGCGCACGAATATTGCATAATTCGTACTCGACTTAATATTTTCGACATTCATTATATTCGATAATTGACTACGAAATCAATATCAAATACTTCGAATAGTTTTAGAAAAGATATAAATTTTGAAATCGTTTCGTAGAATAAATAATAAAACGAACGAAAAATCTAAAAAAAAACGTCTCGGATTTCAGGCCCGTGCGCGAGTCGCCTGGGTATGGCGCGACTCGCGTGCGGGTCTGTCCGGTTTTTATTTTTTGTTCGAAATTGCTAATTTTGATAAATCGCGTACAAAATATGAATTAATTTATACTCGATTTTATGTTTTCGATATTCGTCGTACCCGATATCCGATTATGAAATCGATATCGAATATTTAGAATGAATAAAAAAGTTTTGTAAAAAAAAAGGGATTTGAAAAAGATGTGACGATTTTTAATATCGTCGAAATTTTAATATAATTCTTTTAATACGATATTCAACCAAGGAGTTGATATCATATTTTAAGAATGTTCGTTAATATGAAAATAATTTTTGATATTATCGATATTAGAAATAATAAAAGACTCGACGAACGACTTAAAAAAAAGACACGACCCGTATGTAAAAGACGAGAAGGAGAAGAGAAGAAGAAAGAGAAATCGGGTTTTGTGCACCCTCAACCTACATGCTTCTGTTTACTCGGATCGGGGCTCGTCGGGACGTGGCTTGGGCACTTGGAGCGTCGAGTGTATGTTGATGAGGTGACGGTGATGCGGCTCGGTTTGGGCGAGTTTCGGGCGAAGGGTTTCGGGTTTAAATGGACCGGTTTTCCTTCGGGAATATTATCGGTTTTTCGATGTTAAGTTTGGTGCTTATGTGTGATGTGAATAATTCTGAATTTTTGATGATATATGACGATAATTTCTGAATATTTATGAATGTTAATTGTTGTTTTTAAAAGTGTGTGTGCAAGGGGCTATTTATAGGAAATTCCCGACCTTGGCTAGGAGAGTTTAAACTACCGCTTTGGATAGGAAACGTAAGAAGTTGTAAGGCATGAGAATTCTGCTTTCTTGTCCAAGAAGAAAGGGGACACGGCTGGTGGGAGCCTACTCGGCCGAGTATTTGCACTCGGTCGGGTGTTTGAATCGGTTTTTGGATAGGAAATGCGAGAGTTCGAAAGGAATGCGAATTCTGTTGCTTGGTGGAGAAGCCAAAATCTCGGCTGAATGGGGATGTATTTCGGCTGATTTGGGTGTTTTGGCCGAGTAATTGGTGCTCGGTCGATATCCGATTCGGTTTCCGGATAGAATTCCTACTTGAGATCGAATTCTATCCTTAAACGGATTTGTTTAATATTTTGAAAAATTGATTTTTGTAGGATTAGAGTGAGGAATCAGCCGTGTGAGGTGTCACGGCTGACTCACGTGTCTCGGGAAAATCTTTGACCGGGTTTAGACTCGGTCGCTAAAAGACGGTTTTACCCCTGGTGTCGGAATCGACCCAAATTAGTCTTATTTGACTCGAAACGACCCACTGGGCCTGATTTTGAGGTTGGTTTTGTGAGATATGTACTCCATAATGAGCCCAAGCCAAATGCCAATGATTCTGAGCCCGTTTCTGAGTATTTAAAGCACGTTTGCGTCCGATCATCATCGGGTGTTTGTCGGAAACTGCTATAGACACCTGGCGGTCAAAATGTGGGTGTCTACAATAATATTAAAACAATTTCCGAAACATTGGACACTTCAACATAAGAAAACAGAAAACAGAAGTTTATGATGAAGCTAAAGAAAAAATCAAGGACATATTCAAGTTGTTGAGAATAAATGTAGGAGTACAGACAATATGTTAAGCGTAGGAAGAACATAGATAGAGATGTGAGCGGTATAACTCTCGAATTTATTTCGTTCCACGTCCAGCAAGTTTAGATCCAAATTCCTTGGGCATGAAATCATTGGAAAACAGGGTAGTGTCTGTAGTTTCCACACTACTGTTATGGGACCTGATCCAAGAAACTTTGCACTTCCGATTGGCGCGTGCTATCTTGGCGGTCAGGCAACGAACATCTTGGCGCTTGAAAAAGCACGCTTGAAATATACATGAAATTAAGTTAAATGATAAACAAAGAAGATAAATTGATAAGAAAATAAATTTTAACTAAGTAGATAGATGGTAAACTAAGCAGATAATAAAATTTATGTACTTTGTTTATAATCAATGGTAAAACATCAATAAACTAAAAAATGTTAATCAATGGTAAAAAAATTAAGTGAACAATAAATTTATTTACGTACAATAAACTAAAAAGTAAACTATGAAACAGAAAAAGTTTGTATTATTTATGCACCTATGCAGTGTGTAGGTTTGCATCATTGTTCTCCAATGGTGTGACCTTGGATGAGAAATCGATTTGTAGACGACACGGGTGGGGAGTGGCTCTGCCAAGACCTATGTCCGGCCCGACTGTTAGTCCTGTGAGACTGTACGCTAAACCGACGATAAGTTTGTCCTTGAATCGTTCAACAAACAATTTTTTAAGGGTGACATGTATTATATCTTTCTACAAAAGTTGAAAGAGTAGTAGTTAGTAGAAATTATATACTACCTCCGTATCTATATGTTCGTCCACTTTCAATATAATACTCCACCCATATATTAAACAAAGTGGACGAACATATAGATACGGAGGGAGTATTAGAAAACAGATTATGTATAAACACTCTACGGCTTAACATACATAATAATATAAATAAATAAAATATGAGCAACTTACATTGGCATCTATTAGTAAGTATTCGATTGCATCTAACTTATTTTTGTCGCACAGGTTCGGCCTCCTCCATTTATGTACAACTCTCGCATTGATTTGGGGTACTCTAACGCCTTGGTCGAGATCGGCTATGGATACAACTTTGGAGGAAGACATGATGCGAATAACAGCAAGTTAAAAACGAATATTGTTTGTGAAATAACGGTATAGACTTGATAAAGGTGATGAGAATAACATGAATGGAAGCGATATTTAAAGAACTAATATGGAGGATGAGTCCATTGATTCTCGAGAAGTTATCCCAATTCCATATTCCAATTCCAAAACTAAACATTGTAAAGTGCATAGTATTAACTTAGTTTAGCATTGTGATTTGATATGGGATGATTAATTGTAGTCATCAATTACCGAGGCACCATTAATTGTAAGTCTTGGGTTGTTTTGAATCAGCCAACGATTTTTTTTTTTTTTTTTTGCACACCTAATCGATGCAAGTGTGAACGCAAGAGAATGTTCACACTTAGAGGCCTTAATTGAAGCCTAAATCTGTGATCAATGAATTTGATTAAGGCTTCATTATCATATAATCTTGAGTTAATGGGGGCTGCCACGTCACTGGGCTTGGTCCCTTCTTTAATAGAAAGGAGAGGAGATAGGGGTGAGGGTGTAGGATAGTTAGTAATACTAGGTACGTGAGTGTTGTAGTAATAATATGTAACGTGGGACTTTTATAGAAGATCGAGTTTCGGTCCGTTTTCTCGTACAAACGTCTTTCTTTTACTTAAAAAGTTGAAATATAAGATTTCGTAATTAAAATAATGGAAAATGTAAAATTTATTTTTAAAAAGAAATTTGTGAGACGGTAAGTAAATTGACGGTAAATAGTTTTATGGGACAAAAGTTATAAGAAATCATTATTTTAAGAATTCGATAAATTATTAAATTTTTTCAAAACGAGAAAACGTTAAAACAACAGGTCATTTATTTGAAAATAATTTCGAGTTTAAAACTTTATTTAACGAAAGATAAAATTTTTAATAATACGATAAATAAATTTTCAAGTTTTTATAACGGAATAGTTTTTAAATTAACGAAAATAAAATATTTTATTTACAATTTTTTTTTCAAACGTTAAACTTGGTTTAAATAAATGTTTAAAATTTTAATACTATTTGAAAAATACGGGGTATTACACAAACGAACGAGACGGAGGGACTACATCTAAACATCAAGGTATAAAATTATATATTCTATTTTAAAGAAAATTTATAGTGAATATACATTTCACAATTTATTCATATATTATAATAAAAAAATATTTAAACGATAAATGATTGTATCCAAAAAAAATTTCAAATTAATTATCTGGTTAAGGCAAACAAATGGTCGTTATCTTGATTAATTATGCAATTTCAAATTATTTTATTATATCCAAAAATAAAGATAAAAATAATGAAAAATTATCGGGTTTCTAATTAAAATCCATTTTGTATAATAATTAACGAAAAATATATAAATTTTTATAAATACCGTGCATACATGCACGGGGTCTATACTAGTGTAGCATTAAAGATCTAATTGGATAGCTTTCTGGGTTGCCATCTACCGATTCCGGTAGTGGTAAACCATAGTAACTCTTGCTTCTCCTTTTTGGAGATTTGTCCCATCAATTGGGTTTGTTCCCATATTTTTTGTGGGTTTGTTCTTTCTTTTGAAGAGGTTAAATAATTATGTGTAAGATCATGGAAGCAATGAAATTTCTACGTATGGTGATACCATTAAGGTGTAGACACCCGCATTTTGACCGCCAGATGTCTATGGCAGTTTCCAAAAAACACCCGATGATAATCGGACGCTAACGTGTTTCTACGCGCTCGGATACGGGCTCAAATCCATTAATCCTTGGCTAACACACTTATGGAGTACAAATCTCACCAAACGGACCTCAAATTCAGGCACAGTGGATCATTACGAGTCAAACAAGACTAATTTGGGCCGAAACCGACACCGGAATTAAAACCGACTTTTCACGATTGGGTCAACCTCGGTCAAAGTCGTTTCCGAGACACACAAAACAGCCATACAATCCTCAAAAGTCCAAGTCAAACACAAAACCCATCAAACACCCAAAGTCAAGGTCCAAAACAATGGACCCGTGCAACCCGACTGGGCCACTCGATCGAGTGACCCACCCACTCGATAGAGTGGGCCTGTTTCAAGCCCGACGGCAGGCTTCACGGGCCACTCGACCGAGTTAGCCCCATACTCGGTCGAGTAACCCTAAACCGGTGCCCTAGCCATGCCTATATAAGCAACCCCCATGCAACACAATTACATCTCTTTTTGCAACCTACAGAAACCCTAGAGCAACCATACACACATACTACGTTTTTTACAAACCCTAATCAAACCCTAATCAAACCCTAGCAATTCGACACTAGCAAAACCCTAAACCTAGTTTTAGGAATCAATCCCGAGCCACCACAACTTAACCTACGTAAAACCTCGAAGACTCTTGTGTAGAAGCCACGATTACGAGTCCGCACCGAGACAAGAACATGTAGGTTGAGGGTGTCAAAACCCTCTCTTTCCTTTCCTTTTTCTCTTCGTCGTCCGTCCCTTTTTCTCCGTCTTCTTTCGTTTTTTTTACTTATTCTCGTTGCATCATAATATCGATAATACTACTAATGTCAAAGCATTAAAATATTTATCGATTTGTGTCGAATAAGAAGGATACCGGGATAAGGAAAACCGCATATACAAGTGTGCTGCACACGCGTCGTCGGTCGCTTATCCCGATACCCCGACTATTTGATTATTGAGATAAATTAACTTAACAACAATTCGTTATTATTTCTCGTCATCATCATCATTAATCTTACATTCATCATTTTTTAAAATCAATTTTAATAAGGGTCGAAACCCGTTGACACGGATCCGACATCACAATCCCTAGGGATTTATTTCGATGTCGGAGAAGTCGAGGGAATCAAGTTTTTTATTCAAGTAAAGCGTCGATTTTGGATTCGATACCAATTCCATAATTGGATATCGAATCTAACAATCAAGTCATATGAATTAATTAACGTGATTTGTTCATATCACGATAATTAATTTAAAAGCGACTAAAATTAATTTATCTTTTTTTACATTTCACTCTAATATCCCATATCGATTCAATAATCGAATATGGGATACGATGAGTATTCAAATTTAGAATCGGGTATAAATTCAACAATATTTATATTCGGTTTAATAAAATCAATGATTTATAAAAAACCCGAATTGAGCATAGGTCATGCAATACTTATGCCCAATCCGGTAAAACCGTCGATTCATCAAAAATCTAAAGCAATTTCGAAAATCAACATAAAATTGCAAGCGAATTACAATTCGTACAGATGTCACTCGACCGAGTGCCTCAGTCACTCGATCGAGTGACATCACATAATCGAGTCAGAATGCATGTCACGTCCACCACTCGGTCGAGTCTCACAGTGACTCGATCGAGTGGCTACGTACTCGACCGAGTTGGTCAGTAACTCGGCCGAATACGGTCTGTAGCGCAAACAGAATAGTCTTTTACAGGTCCACTCGATCGAGTCCATCAACCACTCGATCGAGTGACCCATAACGATTAACACAATAAATCGTACATTATTCTATTTTCAAAACCCGGTAGTAATTTGCGATTTATGTCAACACGTGTTTAATTAATCATGTGTACTACTACCTTTTGAAACCATGCATCTCATATTCGCATCCTTTTCATCGCATCTCATATTTGCACAAACCGTTATTATTCGTTGAATCATTACATCGTTACTAACGCGTTTGTTATTTCTTTAATCAATTTAATTTTTTGTTCGTTTATTGTACTAAATGAACCCGCATGCTAAAATTCCACTTTGACGTAGAATTAATTGCATTAAATTGACATAGAAACCCACTTTTCAATTTCATTCACATGCCTAGGAAAAAACAATGTTTGCATAAGCTTTTTTTCCCATTTAACTAACGCGCGTATTGGAAAGTCATTCGAATTCTTAGTAGAGGCCGCTAATGTGCGGGCGGGGTTGGGTGTCCTTTGTGGGCTTCCCAACACGTACCCTCACCCCTTACTCAGAACCTTGGTTTCCGGATGCCCGAAACCGTTGGCGCACGAGAGTCATTCAATACACGGTATCCGATAATGTCGGTATCGGTATCAAATGCAAAGGGACGAGCCCAATAAACTCTGACATCGGAAATGGGCTGTATTTTGTATACGGCCCACTACGACATAGAGTGGGCTCGAATGGTTCCGAATAACCACAAAACTCGGTGGCGACTCCACATAGACCTAAATTTCAATTCGATCCATTCTCATATGGAGATTCATTCGCCTACCCAAACCCGCGTTGGGGTGGACCTATGTCATGTCCACAATTTGGCGACTCCGCTGGGGATTAACTGATTCGTGACTTACCATCGGCATCCTCAGGGTGAGACTCGAATAGAAATCGTTTGACTAGTACAATACGCGTTTTAGATCTACGGTTCATGCATAACCCATATTTTCCCGAGCCGGTACTCGCGACCGACGTCCCACTATACCGTTGATATGCTCCAATATGGATATGTCAAAAGGTGTCCATAGTCGATTCGAGTGGGTTTCGCGGCATGTTCTAAGATCAACTCGACTTAGGAAGTCCGTCCCAATCAACGTCTAGACTATGTACACTGGTATAGACCCCTTATAGACCTACCGAGACTTAGTATAGAGCATACATGGCGTCGTTATAATGCTTGTGTGACTACGTGCTACTTGGTATCCGAGTCGTTTTCAAAAACCGTCAATTTTTCAAAATTGCATCCTTTTCAAACTATTCGATTTCAAAACCCGGGACACATACCGAATTTAGGACTTATGATTTTACTCAAAATAGCCTATTTTCTAGCCGGTATGCTGCCCAAATCAAAACTCGAACTTTCAAAACCCGTGGCCCAATGACTTTTCGTCCTTTTTTTCGGAAATTTGGGCCATTCATCGAGTCCACTCGGTCCCTTTTCAAAAATCATCAATTTTCAAAACCTTCCACTTCTAGGACTTCCCGTATTTAGCAGTGTCGGGTCGTGTCTTAAGTTGTCAAGGTCTTTAGCGTCGAAACTCCGTCGATCTTACATCACGAGTTTCTTCCCTATCCCAGTCCGCCTTATTAGACTAAGGCAAGGCCCACCTACGTAGGACATACTCCTACAAAGGAAGGCCCGTCTACACATTCGAGTCTAAAAGTCTGGGGATGTCTTACGTGGACCTTCCTTCGGACAGGACTCGGCCCACATAGCCGAATCCTAAGGGAGGCCCACCTTTCACAAGTCACCCGTCTAGGTGTCTTTTCCGAGTCAACCTTTTACAAGGCATAGCCCTATAACAAAAGGTTCACGGTCCTTACGTCTAAGGGTCACTCGTCCCACACTCAAGTCTTAACAAAATTATCGATCCCGCTTGGGGGCTACCCCTTAGCAGGACGATCAGTCACGGTTGCTCTAAAGGTCATGTCTTACACGTGTCTCACATAACCCACTTTCGAGTCACTTAGATGTCACACCATCTAAGTCCTTAGTCTCACTTGGGGGCTATTCTCCGACGGAATGACTAATCACAGTAACTCCGAGAATCGTACCCTACACATTTGTCTTAGGGGAGTCTAACCCGAGTCAAACTGGGGTCGTCCCTCCTCTTGCGCTATTTCCTATGCCTTGGTGAGTTTGAGTTCCGAAGCAACCTCTCTGATTACGTGGTGCTCTTACAGACAGGCCACCCGAAACCAGACGCCAACGCAAGATGGATGAATTGAAAAACGCTCTGACCAAGATCGAGACCCAACTGGCTGCCATCCAGGCTAACCAAGCTACTTTATCCACCCGCCTAAGCACCGTGGAGAAAACGGCCCAAGTTGAAGGAGCTGAGCCCACTGGGCCCATAGCCGAGTTGATCAGTGTTGTTCGTAGGCTCGAAGAGCAAGTCTACTTATCGACAAACAACTCGATCCACACCGACAATGCTTGTACTTATTCACCTTTGAATGACGAGCTACCTGCCAACCTCAACCTTACGGGAATTCCAATGTTTGAGGGTACTGGAGACCCGGTCCATCACATCCGGGCTTTCAAAGATTTCATGGCGGTCCAAGGGGTAAAGTCCACTATGTTTAAGCACTTATTCCCTTCCTCCCTCGAGAAGCACCCCAAAGCTTGGTACTACAGGCTCGATTCCAAGAAATACCCGACTTGGGATGATGTGGCAACGGAGTTCGCTCGAAACTACGCTGATAATATCGAAATCCAGACTACAATGCGTACTCTGGAAGTGATGGTCCAAGAGCCCAAAGAAGGGTTCACTAAATATCTTCAAAGATGGAGGGCCGAGAGTGTAAAGTTGGTAAACAAGCCCAACGAGAAGACACTAGTGGAGGCCTTCATCAACAACCTCCTACCTTCTTACCGCGTTCATCTTAGGTATGCCGGCATTTCAAACTTTGCCGTACTTACCAAAATGGGCATTAGGATTGAAGACGATCTTCGACACAATGAAGATCTGGGTGAAGTTTCTACTAAAGGCTATACTGGACATCAACTCGAGTCCTTAAAAGCCGACGACTAACGACAACATTATCCGAGAGTCCGGATCTGATTTGAGTCCGAGTCTGAGTCCGAGTCTAGGATGTACTATTCCCTTCGAAGTCAAAGTCAAAGTCAAAGTCAAAGTCAATTGTATTCTGTCCTCCTTTTCAAAATCCAATAAAATCAGCTTTCAATATTCTTTCTCATATATACTTTCCTTATGTGTCTCCGAGAACATGATGAACATCATCATACACTGTGAGCACCCGCACGTGACTATTATAGGCACATCTATAATGACTGCAAGAAACCCAGCCCGTGTTTTCCTTTTACCTATTCCATGTCTGGTATAGAAAAGCCACACAACTACCCGTAGCAGGAGCGGTATCGAATCCTATGACAAATCTAGGTAATCTCCTAGTTTGGGTTCAAGACGGGAGGCAAGCCCATTTCCCACAATAAAACACCCCTCCAACAAGACTAACCAATCCCTACCTTAGGTGTTAGTCTGACCGGCAAAAAAAAAACAAAAGAACACTGGACAAAAAAATCAAAAGTCAAAAAAAAAAAAGGGCCAAAGCAAAAATAAGGCCATAAAAAAAAAAAAAAAAAAAACTGGACACAAAAAAAAATCGAAAGTCCATGAAAAAAAAAAAGCAAAAGGCCAAAACAAAAAAAAACAGGCCATCATAAAAAAATTCAGAATACTCATGACCGTGGTCAACGGTCAATTCAAGTGAAAGCCCCACGACCAGGGTACGGTCAAAATTATCAAAACCCATGACCGCGACTAAGAGGTCAATCAAAAAATCAAATACCCATGACCGTGGTCAACGGTCAACTCAAGTGAAAATCCTTTGACCGTGGTACGGTCAAATTCAAAATTATCAATACCGTCCAATAGGGGAGTGACAATCAAGCTGGTCAGCTAACACCACATCTAGCCTTCCCACATTACAACCCTCAAGACCTTCCCGAGACCCAGGCCAGAGACAGCCCGAAATTCTGAGGATTCAAGCTCCATAGGATACCCCTAACAATTAGAGCCAGACATCGAAACCAGATCCCGCATTATCAAACCGGCTCTCGAAGCCTTAGCTCCACAGAACCGAGCTCCAGATTTCGAGTCGTCAAGGCCGTTTACTTCATTATCAAACCGGCTCTCGAAGCCTTAGCTCCACAGAACCGAGCTCCAGATTTCGAGTCGTCAAGGCCGTTTACTTCATTATCAAACCGGCTCTCGAAGCCTTAGCTCCACAGAACCGAGCTCCAGATTTCGAGTCATCAAGGCCATTTACTTCCTAGCACCACATTCCCAAATACATCAAATCCCGAGAGCAAAACTCGTTAAAATCCCCGAGAGCAAAACTCGTTAAAATCCCCGAGAGCAAAACTCGTTAAAATCCCCGAGAGCAAAACTCGTTAAAATCCTCGAGAGCAAAACTCGTTAAAATCCCCGAGAGCAAAACTCGTTAAAATCCCATCCAAACCAGTTACCAACCCCAAACACGGGAACTCAACTTGCAGTCGGCATAGAACATGCCCAAATAGTTCACACCACCTCTGGGGGCTACCCCGGAGAACGCTCACAGTCACAGGATTAATATCCTAACCATTCAAGCCCTTTTGATCAAGACATCACTGGGAACACACCTAGCCTACACCGTCATTATGGCTAGTTATACACAAAGTCCTATTAGAATAGGCACCATAATACATCTTCCACCACTGAACTACGGCATGGTTTGATTTCACTACACGTGAATACGTAGGCAGCCTTTCAACAGAGGCACAACCACTCACATTGACACACATTCAAAAAACGCCATTATTCCGGTCACGACACCATCATGTTCTCAACAGCTAGCTTTGTTGTCCCGGGGGCTCCTCTTAGGCAGAAGTTCTCCATCCACTCACAAAATCCAGATAAATCCAACAAAAAATCTAGCCTCCTTTCTCTAGTGTGTCCTAGTACTCGGCTCAGTCGAAGACAATAATCTGTCAGGACTCGAGGCAATACCCACTTTGGAAATGTATCCTAAAATAGGAAATCCAGAAGGACACCAGACTAAAACAGTCTCATTACAGGCTACTGCAATCCCCCCATAACATATCTATCCCATTTCGATGTGCGACCGTGTTGCCACTCGCCTAGGCTACAGGATAGCGCGACTTAAGAGTTTTGTTAGGCGGCCCACACCCCTATCGAGTCACGGTCCAATCCTTAGAGAGTCCAGTCCGTGTCAGTCAACTCGTCCTGTCGTATCCAGAGTCAAGTCTGTCGGTAGGTCCCTCTCTTCAGATTCCACTTTGAAATTTGCAAAATTTAGCCATTTGAAAAAAAGATCTTTTTCGACAAGGTCAGATTTCAGTCTATTTAAACTGCGAATTTCTTTTATATCCCTTTCCATTTTGAAAACCTAGCTCGTGATTGCTTTCAGGATTTCAAATTCAAAATTTTAAAAACTTCAAAAATCATTTTCCCCAGCACGAGTCATTTTACTACCTACGTGTTGCATACATTTTTATGTGACTTATACAGGTACGACTCAAGCGAAGACATGCAAGTCATCAAATCTCCCCAGCAGCATTTTCCGGGATAGCACGGGATGGGCCAACACACAGGCACACCCAGGGCTTACGCGACAAGCCCAAATTCCCCACGGAGTACAATCATCAAGCTCAGGTATGATTTCTGTCTTGTGGCTGGCGAGCCCTTCACGCGAGTCTAACGGACTATAAACGACCCGACCGGAAGTCTACCAGGTCTTAACGGGCTTGGTAGCTACTCTGACTTTCGCCTTGTCCAAGCCTTAGTCCGAGTGGGGGCTCTGTAGACACCCGCATTTTGACCGCCAGATGTCTATGGCAGTTTCCAAAAAACACCCGATGATGATCGGACGCTAACGTGTTTCTACACGCTCGGATACGGGCTCAAATCCATTAATCGTTGACTAACACACTTACGGAGTACAAATCTCACCAAACGGACCTCAAATCCAAGCCCAGTGGATCATTCCGAGTCAAACAAGACTAATTTGGGCTGAAACCGACACCGGAATTAAAACCGACTTTTCACGATTGGGTCAACCCCGGTCAAAGTCGTTTCCGAGACACACAAAACAGCCATACAATCCTCAAAAGTCCAAGTCAAACACAAAACTCATCAAACACCCAAAGTCAAGGTCCAAAACAATGGACCCGTGCAACCCGACTGGGCCACTCGATCGAGTGACCCACCCACTCGATCGAGTGGGCGTGTTTCAAGCCCGACGGCAGGCTTCACGGGCCACTCGACCGAGTTAGCCCCATACTCGGTCGAGTAACCCTAAACCGGTGCCCTAGCCATGCCTATATAAGCAACCCCCATGCAACATAATTACATCTCTTTTTGCAACCTCAAGAAACCCTAGAGCAACCATACACACATACTACGTTTTTTACAAACCCTAATCAAACCCTAATCAAACCCTAGCAATTCGACACTAGCAAAACCCTAAACCTAGTTTTAGGAATCAATCCCGAGCCACCACAACTTAACCTACGTAAAACCTCGAAGACTCTTGTGTAGAAGCCACGATTACGAGTCCGCACCGAGACAAGAACATGTAGGTTGAGGGTGTCAAAACCCTCTCTTTCCTTTCCTTTTTCTCTTCGTCGTCCGTCCCTTTTTCTCCGTCTTCTTTCGTTTTTTTTTTACTTATTCTCGTTGCATCATAATATCGATAATACTACTAATGTCAAAGCATTAAAATATTTATCGATTTGTGTCGAATAAGAAGGATACCGGGATAAGGAAAACCGCATATACAAGTGTGCTGCACACGCGTCGTCGGTCGCTTATCCCGATACCCCGACTATTTGATTATTGAGATAAATTAACTTAACAACAATTCGTTATTATTTCTCGTCATCATCATCATTAATCTTACATTCATCATTTTTTAAAATCAATTTTAATAAGGGTCGAAACCCGTTGACACGGATCCGACATCACAATCCCTAGGGATTTATTTCGATGTCGGAGAAGTCGAGGGAATCAAGTTTTTTATTCAAGTAAAGCGTCGATTTTGGATTCGATACCAATTCCATAATTGGATATCGAATCTAACAATCAAGTCATATGAATTAATTAACGTGATTTGTTCATATCACGATAATTAATTTTAAAGCGACTAAAATTAATTTATCTTTTTTTACATTTCACTCTAATATCCCATATCGATTCAATAATCGAATATGGGATACGATGAGTATTCAAATTTAGAATCGGGTATAAATTCAACAATATTTATATTCGGTTTAATAAAATCAATGATTTATAAAAAACCCGAATTGAGCATAGGTCATGCAATACTTATGCCCAATCCGGTAAAACCGTCGATTCATCAAAAATCTAAAGCAATTTCGAAAATCAACAAAAAATTGCAAGCGAATTACAATTGTACAGATGCCACTTGACCGAGTGCCTCAGTCACTCGATCGAGTGACATCACAAAATCGAGTCAGAATGCATGTCACGACCACCACTCGGTCGAGTCTCACAGTGACTCGATCGAGTGGCCACGTACTCGACCGAGTTGGTCAGTAACTCGGCCGAGTACGGTCTGTAGCGCAAACAGAATCGTCTTTTACAGGTCCACTCGATCGAGTCCATCAACCACTCGATCGAGTGACCCATAACGATTAACACAATAAATCATACATTATTCTATTTTCAAAACCCGGTAGTAATTTGCGATTTATGTCAACACGTGTTTAATTAATCATGTGTACTACTACCTTTTGAAACCATGCATCTCATATTCGCATCCTTTCCATCGCATCTCATATTTGCACAAACCGTTATTATTCGTTGAATCATTACATCGTTACTAACGCGTTTGTTATTTCTTTTGTCAATTTAATTTTTTGTTCGTTTATTGTACTAAATGAACCCGCATGCTAAAATTCCACTTTGACGTAGAATTAATTGCATTAAATTGACATAGAAATCCACTTTTCAATTTCATTCACATGCCTAGGAAAAAACAATGTTTGCATAAGCTTTTTTTCTCGTTTAACTAACGCGCGTATTGGAAAGTCATTCGAATTCTTAGTAGAGGCCGCTAATGTGCGGGCGGGGTTGGGTGTCCTTTGTGGGCTTCCCAACACGTACCCTCACCCCTTACTCAGAACCTCGGTTTCCGGATGCCCGAAACCGTTGGCGCACGAGAGTCATTCAATACACGGTATCCGATAATGTCGGTATCGGTATCAAATGCAAAGGGACGAGCCCAATAAACTTTGACATCGGAAATGGGCCGTGTTTTGTATACGGCCCACTACGACATAGAGTGGGCTCGAATGGTTCCGAATAACCACAAAATTCGGTGGCGACTCCACATAGACCTAAATTTCAATTCGATCCATTCTTATATGGAGATTCATTCGGCTACCCAAACCCGCGCGTGGCCTCGTCGGGGTGGACCTATGTCATGTCCACATAAGGTCGGATCTCGGTCTACTATTTGTCAAAATTGAGAAAGTTCCTCCTTTTGAAGACTATATCATCAGATCCATAGATTCCTTCGCGAAAGATTGTATCAATCAACATCGATATATAGAAGGTTATGCAGAAGCGTGCTATTCAAATAGTGATCTCTGTCTGAAGGATGTTCTTTATTTATTTTTTAAAATATTCAGTTCAATTTGATATCGTTTGTAAATACCGTATGATTTATCATTAATGAAATTGATGTGCATTAAAAAAACTCATTACCGATTTGTGACCTATAAGAGAGAGTTAATCGCCAAAATATGGTTATACGTTGTTATGATATAAGGGGAGGGATGGCATTATTTTTTTGGAATCAAACAGCGTCGGGAAAGAAGAAAGATAGGGGGCAGGTGATAGTTACTACCCAACCCAATTGGCCTACTCACTAATCCAAAAGCCAACTGACCAATCAAAATTATACTCCCTACGCTTCCTTTTCTACTTCCATTATTATTATTATTATTATTATTATTATTATTATTATTTCTTCTTCTTTCTTCTTCAAAATTGATTAAAACCCTAGAACTAGAATAGAATTGGATACTGAAATCCCAGAATTGTGGTTTGCTTCTTTCTGGGTTTTTGTCGTCAATGACTGTCTATGATTCTTTCACTGCTTGGATCAACAGCTTCCTCGCCTGCATAGGGTACGCCCACGCCCCTCCCTCTTCATTTTTCCTTTTTATTATTTCTGACTTCAACATCATTATACCTTAATAATAATAATAATTATAAGATTTTCTGCTAATTAGCTTACTACTACTACTACTACGGAGTACAAGTGTAGTGTATTTTCCTTCATTTTCATTAGTAATATTGGTACTAGCTTGCTGCAATATACTCCGTATTCATTCAATTCAATGCCACATCACATCTGCTAATATGGACAATTTGCTTTATCTATCTTAATCACCTCTGACTCTGTGAGTCTTTGCAAATCAAAATGTCGCCATTCAATTGTAGCAGTAGTAGTAATAGTATGGATTGATTGATTGATTGATTGATTGTCTATACGGAAAATCAAGCATCTATGTGCACGCGGCACCTACTTTCTTTCATTCATTCATTTATGTTATGTGTTTGTGCATCATTCATCTTTTCTGGGACTGGGGCAGAGCAGTAGCTGTCTGGGCCGTGGTGCAAAATCCACTGCTGTGCCTCCCAATAACGATGCTCGATCAAAGGAACTCTATTCCCAGGGACAGGTTGTGGAGAAGCACAGTTTTTCCGAAGATTTTTGGGGCACCAGCGCCGGTGATCTAGACTATGTCTTTGGAGTCTCACAAAGAAGCATGTCTTCACTCAGTACATCTAATTTGAGTTTCCACTCTGATCTTCTTGCTGCCACCACTAACTCAACCAATGAATTTGTCAATCACGGCAAGTCCTTTTACTCTTCTTACACCCACTTATCACTTTTGTTATGTCCCATTTTTTAGGTTGTGAACCCACGACCTATATATAGTGCCACTAGGCCATGACCTCTTGCACAATCATAGGGTTATTGTACTTGTGTCAAATGTGAACCCGTCTCATATCTTCATTGTGAGATATGGAATATCCCGAACCCGTTCACTCCCATCTTCCTCCTTGTAGAGCACATTCTCATTCTATTGCAGGAAGTAATAGTTGATTTTTCTTGTTTTTGGTAGGTCTTCGCCTATGGAATCAAAATCGTCTTTGTTGGATTGGCGGTACAAAGACTTCTAATGAAGCTCACCAAGCTCAAGGACACACTATAAGGTGCCCTTTCTTTAAGAGCCTATGATATGAAATCTTTTGTGTTATATGGTAATATGGGATCCTGACCTTTGCGTTACCCACCTTCCCAAACATAGTGATCGCATGCTCTCCTTGTTTTTGGTCGAAAGAGAAATCTCTATATATGTGTCTGTTAATGGAATGGAGGTTTTGGTGCAAAGGTTTTGTAGAAAGCTATAATTTCTTAATTGTAGGGGTGTGATTTATCCCGACTTGTTATTATGCAGAGTTTACAACCATATAAAGTCTTCTGTTGGTCATATTATTTATGTTGTCCTGGATTTTCGGTTTCAGTATTCGCAGTATTGATCTAGCGTTCGTTGCATTTTAATAGAATTTGCACATTGTAATGTTCGGAAACAACCTCTTTGTGTTGCTAACATAAGGTTAAGGTTGTGTACATCCGCCTCTGTCCCTTACATCACCTTGTTATGTTGCTAATACAAGAATATATGGTGGTTTTCATAGATTATCATTAGGTCCCAGTCACGCAATGGTTGAGTGGCAACTGAGGTCAACGGTCCACACCTTTGTTCCTTATAATGTTTGCTCTTAGATCCGCCACTGTATGTATAAAATCGTTTTGGAGAAACCTTCAGGAATCAGCATCATAAAATTTGTCGTAAAACGGTCATATAACTAGGATACAGAACTTTAACTTACCCACGATTCTGTGTAAAAAAAAGTCGGTCCCCTAAAAACTAGTCATGATCATTGTAGCTATTGAAGCCTATTATCTGGATTTTAATAGATGAGTATATTCCTAATTTCTCATTACGTCTTTTTTGTTTTTTATGTGTGATGTAGTCTAAATGCTACTTATGACAGCTTGCTTAGCTCCAAGGAACGGTTTCGGCGTCCCATCCCCTTGTCGGTAAGTTGTTTCCAGCCGAATGAGTCTGTTCATTTTGCTGTTACTGCCCGTGGATACTGAGTTTGGTATTATAAATGGCAGGAAATGGTGGAATTTTTAGTTGAAGTGTGGGAGCAAGAAGGGTTATATGACTGAAAGCAGTTGCTAAACGTAGTATGTACTCAATAGCTCTTGTTTGTTAACATCTCTAATGTGCTTCAGATATGGGTGAGGAGCAGTTATGAAAGACTCAGTCGCGTAACCTGCGTATGTGTATGTGTGTGTGTATGTGTGTGTATAGGTAACTGATACTGATTAACACCAATGTAATTTGTGTATGGCTTGCATTAATCCTCTGGCTTTGTACTCCCACCTCATTTAGAGAAAGTACTCTTTTGATCAGCCTTCAGTGTCATATTGGCTAAATCAATTTCACCTAATTGAATCCATTTTTTTTAAACTGATTGAATAGCTACTATTACTAATTACTGTGATTTATTGATGAAATTGTGTTTTTTTTAACAAGAATAATTCCCGAGTATTGATGATATTCTCAAAATAATCCAAATTTTATGTAATCTGAGAATAAATGGTCCTATTAAATTTATCTTCTCATATTGCATTTAATAGCAAGACTACCTGTTTAGCAGGTAAATTTTTATTACTCCACATTTTACCACCTATTATGTTCTACTCTTTATAATTAGCACCTAATATGTCATTTATTATAGATTACCACCTAATACTTCTCCCATTTTCACTATGTTGTTCCTATTGTTTTTGGGCACAAATTTTAAGAGAAGGAGAATATGTGGTGTAGATTGAGTAAGGTAAAAGATGGGTAAATATTTGCCGGGTACTCCGTATTTTGTATCAAAAAGGAATTAAGCTCTTAGAGAAACAATCCAAAAAGGAAAGGAAGAAGTCTTTGAGAAAACGAGGGAGTATATGTATCTTAATTACCGATAATCACACTTAAGTTCTATTTGTACTTCGTAGATGGTTTTCTTAAATCTCATTTTGGTGGATTAAGAACGACTAAACCGTGTCTTAAAAGACCATACCCTTATTTCATTAATAAACTCCTTAAGTTCTTCACTTACCCACCTAATATTCATCTCTTTATTAAACCCTAATTTCTTCGATCGTAACTTATTTCCAACGAAGATCAATCTTAATTTCAGTCAAGATAAGTAATCTCCAATGAAAAATTGTACTTCCTAACATTCTTTCTTAACTACATACAAGTGCAAAATTGTATTCGTACTTTGTAACATTCTTTCTCAACTCCGTACAAGTGCGGAACAAATTGGAGTAATAATTAGGTAATGAATGATCTTCAAATTTCACAATTTTATTCAAATTGTTTGGTAAACCCTCATTTATTTGAAAGGTGAACCCTCATTTTTTTCTTTCGCACATTGTTTGGTAAGACATTTTTATATTAATAATTGAGTAAATGAAGCCGTCAACCTAAAATCCTAAGGGCTCGCTTGGGATGAGGTTAATTATTCCGGGAGTAATAGAGCCAAAATGAACCAGAAATGGATGAACTTGTTGCTTGATTGTAACATTTTATAGTGTAAACAAGATACGAGGGGGAATAATTACCCCATTGGGGTGTAATGCATTACTTGGGGGAAAGGGGAGTAATAATTCCCCCTAAATAAGCTATACTTCATTAATTTTCTCTATTTTCGCTTAATATCATCACTACTTTCCATCCATTTATAGTTCATTTTTGCTCTATTACCCCGGAATAATTAACCTCATCCCAAGCGAGCCCTAAAAATGAAAGAATATTTTCAACTCCCGACCTAATTTTATTAGTAACTTTTATTAATTCACTTATGTTTTTTATTTTGCTTGTTCTATGGTGTAATACAGTCCTATACGAGCATGATATCGTTTTTCGTGAACAATTTTTTTTTTATCAATTGAGCCTCATATCAAACTTTAGATTATGAGTTATGATTGCTCAAATTTATTCCGAGTAATATATAGTGAGTAATTCTCTCTCGTTTCATTTGATTCTTTACGTTTGTTTTTTTTTTCATACTTGTCTATGCACATTTTATTTTGTTCATATCTTTAGTTAAATATTTGATACTTCATATTTATAATACACTCGATTAGACAATTTAATAAACAAGATCTCACGTGATTATATTTTATCTTATATACTAGTAGAACTTATATTGGCAATTTCCCCAATAATACTCAAAAGGCAAATGGAAAGAAGCTATTGAAACGGGGAAAATATGAAATAAGACAAATCATTTATTAGCGTCATAAACATACATTTCATCTTTGTCTCATCCAGGGGCGGGCCCAAGGCTTGGCAAGTTGGGCTATAGCCCGACATACTTTCTTAAATAGAACACAAATTCTTGTTTGTGACGGGTCAAGTAGATACCATTTGAGAAGAAAAGACAAAAGTGAAGTTGGTGGGACCTTTGTCCTTTTCTCCTCAAATGGTATCTATTTGACCCGTTTTAGGTATATCCATCGCAAGAGAGACCAACTGTAAATAGAATTGGAGTGTAGTTTTTAATAGAATTAGATTCTAGCATAGTTGGTTGTGGGCTTGACAATACATAGGGGTAACCAGGTTCGAATCCTACTGTGGTGAAATAAATCATCATATTTTAATAAACATACATCATTTACAAAATATTGAATTTAATTGTAACTTTACCCAATTTATCTGAATATATCCGTGAAAATCAAGGCTAAAAAAGTAGTTAGTTAGGTAACCTTGTGTCCTTGTGATCATTACTATTCAAACTATCAATAATACGGAGTACAATTTACTTCACCCTTTACGTTTTCTAACCCAATTGAGGGGAGGAGAACCGAACTACGTACTTGTTGTCCACAATACTTCCGTCTTAACTCACTAAACTAAAAAAATCATGATACGAGTACATTCTTTTTAACAGTATCAAACAAAATCACGGTGAGCATTAAATGTTTCAATTAGGGAGCTCTAGCAATAATAATAATAATAACTATATAAAAAAAATACTCCTACGATACTTAACTTACAAAATTAAAATATGAAAATTGCTAGCCTTCCCATGAATCAATCATGAATTTTTTTTGCCCGCAAGGGTGAAGCCGAGTGATTAAAACTTGTGGTCATAACGATATCATGTTAAAGTCAGAGTAATTTTGTGGGAGTTCTTCTAGATTTCGAGCCTCTCGCCCTACGAGTGACTTACTTGTGACCTATGTGCGTGATTCAGACTATTTGCATAAAGCCGAGGGAGAGCACTAAAGGTAATTAATAAAAAAATTGTTTCCCTCTAATTAATCAATTTATGAAATCTAACCCGAGCATCGCCTATTTGAACGTTTTGTCTAATTGCATGTTTAGTACTCCCTCCGTATTTATATGTTTGTCTACTTTGTTTAATATATGAGTGGGGTATTATATTGAAAGTGGACGAACATATAGATACGGAGGTAGTATCAAAAGTACTTGCGGAGTATATTGATTTCCATCAAAATAATAGAAATAAGGTGATTAAGTGTAAGAGCTGAAGTTACTAAGTTTATGGAGTAGAATCAGACGGATGAATTATACTCCCTCCCCACCACGATGATGTTCTCACCTCATAATGACACATAGATTAAGAAATGGGGAATGAAAGGTGGTAAATTGTTGGGTGGGGTTCAAGATGTCAAATCACAAAAAGTAATCAATAGAAAGAGAGTATAATGGGAGAATAATGAAAGTTTTGAAGTGAGAAAATCTTAATGAAGTTTACTTTTAAAGAAAAGTGGGAAAAATTTTAGTGGTGAGGAGGGAGTAAAATGGAAGGTCAAGAGTTCAATAGATGAACATTTGAGCTGATGAGTTGGCCGGGAGGAGGACAATGTTGAGAGTGTCCAAACGTATCACTCGTACTCGTAATTAATTGAATACGGAGTAGATTTTAAAGGTGGAATAAATTGTGACTTTGCAAAGACTTCACCAAGAGTACCTCTTTCTCTTCCCAGATTGTCAAGCAAAGAATCCACACATTGCTCTCCAGCTACTTTCCCCAAGAATTCAGTAAAATATTACGGAGTAATACCTCTTATTCATTCAATTTTTTACACTTAATATATATGGACAATCCAATTAATTCTTTATATTTATTTCATGGCAAAATACTTTACTTTATAATCCTTATGTTTTTACTCTATTTACATAAAAATGTCACTACTTTTTCCTTACTTTAAGTTTGATGGACCCATAAAACCATTTGATTTACCAATAATAACTTTACTTTTCCTATTTTTTTTAAGTTGTGAAACCCCTAAAGAATTGAATGAATGAGAGGAATTATTGATATTCATATTAGTTTCTCCGCTCAACCAGTTTTAATATATTTCGTCCATTTTTTAATATCTTCTCAATTTTTTTGGGTCCACTTTTTTTATCTTCTTATTTCATTTCTTTTCATTTTAGTCCAACTCTTCGTCTTCCTGGTAACTTTATCTTTCTCCTCCTGATCAACCTATTCCTTCGAAAGAGAAAAAAAAAGGAAAATTGAAATTGAAAAAATGGGAATCAAACTATTCCTCCTCCTAATATATCATCTTTATTTCCTCCTCACTTATCATCCTCCTCCTCATCTTCCTCGAAAAAATTGAAAAGTTTCGTGGTGTTCGACAGTCGAAAGTAGGAACTGTGAAGATTTTTGTCCTACTTGTGGTTCATTTCATGGGCTCATCAGTTTAAACTGTTTGCCTTTTAGGGAGTCAAGGTAATACAGTAGTATTTGTTTCGGATTGATTTTTGTTGTTTTCATGCTTGATTGATTGAGCAATTTATATTTCAAAATTCAGTTCGTTGGTGATGGTTCGTAAATCGGGCGAGTTAGTTCAGAAATCGTGCCGGCGAACTGCGAATCTCGTAACACTGATCCCGAGCCACCGTCCCAATTCCTTACCTCCCCGTTAACTAAGCTGTACTCCTCACACTTCTAGGGCTCCTACACACTCAATCCCTAAAATCTCCCCCAGCCACACTCCAGATTTCATCTCCTTGGTTACTACGAGTAATTTATTAGTAAATTCTGGTATTCTATTTCGTTTTTTTAGTTAATTTTGTCTCTTTCTATGTCGATTTTTTTTTGTATTTTGTTAATTTTTCTGTTAATTTTTTAAAATTAGTTTAGTTTATTTTATCTGATTTACGGAATACTAGTAGTTTCTTAAATTTTCACAAACCGGGTAGGAGTTGGTTTCGGTTCGGGAAATTGATTATGTTAATTGTTGTGCCTGAGAAGATTGCATTTTCTGATTAACAAACTGAAGACTTGTTTGATTTTTTATACATCATATCCGTGTTGTTTGAGATCATTATTCTTTTTGATATATATATATATATATATATATATATATATATAAAAGGATGAACGAGGGTCAAAACATAACAGAAATTAGAATCAATGGGTCAACCTTCTTGATTTATTAGAATATAGTAATAGCATTTAAGGTCTGAAAATGAGTCACCTATTTTGGAAACTAACAGATACTTAATACATCGACTTGATGCATTGTTATTGTTTATCCTCAATTTTGTATGCATTGAATGTTTTCTCTACTTTTTGTTTTTGTTTGATTGCATTGTGTATTGTATATTTGTATATTTCTGATTATTATAAATCGAATAAGCTTTTGACTTGAAAAAATCCAATAAACATAATGCACATACTAAGTTATCAACCAAAATCATCACTTCATCACTTCTTTGGAATGAACTTCTTCCTCGGTTGCTACTGCTCGACTTGAAATTCGTGCTTCGTTGCCTTTTTACCCGTTTGTCGTGATTTCAACCACATTCATATTATCCGTGATTTCAGAAATTGATTTTTGCTGAAATGAGAAAACCATAATTTCGGAATTAAAGGAGTAGCCCATTGTTTAATTTTCAAGTTCAATGAAAGAACTGATTCTCGCCTCCCCAATTAACGAATGTTAATTTATAGGAGTACAACGGTTAGCAGACAAAACTGTTTGTAATTTTTTTTTTATTATAGTATAATAATTGTAACGTAGATTATTTCCTTTTATTTGAATGGTAAAAGTGTAATTAATTATTTTAAGAGATTAAACTTCTCACTTTTTCAATTGGTGGACAGTTAAGCAAGAGTGGGTGGTGGTTTTATTTATAAAAGAAATCAGGTGTTGTGGACTTGTGGTTAAGTAACCGCCAGTAATTAATCTTAACCGCATCATGTTTGACCGTTTTTTGATTTTCCAATCAATTTCAAGTGCCACATCCGCTACTACATAGGATCCACATCAAAATCCTAGTCACTAATCCTATGTGGCTTAATATTAGGCCTTTAAATGCTGTAGCTTTACATAATAAGGGATAAACGAGTCTAATATCATTGTCATTTGCAGAAATGAGCTTGATGATAGATCCAGGCAGGGTGGCAAACTCAATTTTACATAAACTCGGCTCTTTACCTGATATTTCCGCTAATTGTTGCATATACGTAGTCCCAGAAAATCTTCGTGATGTAAATAAAGATGCTTATAGGCCATTAGTTGTGTCAATTGGTCCGGTCTACTGTAATGATGAAAGACTGGCTGGCATGCAATGTCAGAAGCTGAGGTACATGAAATCCTTCCTGCAACGGAATCCGGCTCACAGTATACACCAGTACATTAATGTTATAAAAGAGTGGGAAGCTTTTGCTCGTCAATGTTATGTTGAGACTATAAACCTGCCTACTAGCGAGGTTTTTGTGGAGATGCTACTAATTGATGCTGTATTTATCATAGAACTCTTCTTGAGGGATCGTTTCCGTGAAATGGTTCACCATAACGATCGTATATTCAACAAACCAAGAATGCTGTTAGAGGTCACTCAGGATTTGCGGCTGGAAGAAAACCAGCTTCCATTCTTCATTCTAAAGGGTTTGTACGAGATGTCGTTTGACTCTTCCTCCCAAAATCGACGTCTATCCTTTCTTGATATTACCTATCGATTTCTCATGAGAAGGGACAAGGTTGTTCCGCAAAGAATAGTGACTGCTGATGTTAAACATCTGGTTGATTTCTTGAGATTATGCCACTTGCCTTCTGTTCTAAGGAACCAGAGTTCTAATGACAACTCAAAGTTGGAGTTCACTTCAAGTGTGACTGAGTTAAGCGAAGCTGGGGTCAAATTTGTGGCGAGCAGAAGTGCGAATTTGCTTGATATAAAATTCATTAGAGGGGTTTTGGAGATTCCTAAGATTGTGGTGACGGACGACACAGAGTCTTTGTTTCGGAACATCATGGTGTTTGAGCAATGTCATTATTACTCTGATTCCTACATTATTGACTACTTTGCTTTTTTGGACAGTTTGATCAACACAGCGAAAGATGTGGAAATACTGTCACGAAAAGGGATAATTGAGAATTGGCTGGGGAACAATGAGGAAGTGGCGAATCTCTTCAGTAAGACCTTCAAGCAGATTCGGCTAGATAACGCCAATTTTTACTATTTGGGCATTTGCAGAGATCTGAATGCATATGCTAGTACCAGATGGCATAGGTGGAATGCCATACTGAAACACGACTATTTCAATCATCCGTGGGCGGCTATATCTGTAGTCTATGCGATTGTCCTTCTGATTCTCACAATGTTGCAGGTTATCACCGGTTTTAAGTAGGGGTTTCCGTAAGAGATTTTTTGTTGTTGTTTCTGTGTTATCTTGTCTATCTTGTACGAGATTACTTTCTGTTTGTCTCTCATCTAAGTGTGAAGGTTTGATTTCACAGCTTTTTCTTTCCAAACTGTAAAGCATTTTACTTGATAAGTTTTTGACTATGAGTAACCTAGGTTGTACCAATACGGACACGGTAGGAAAAAAAAATCAAAATACATATTTAAACAAAGAAAATTTGAAGATTTTCATACTTAATATATACATTTGGTTACTATTAGTATGACAATTATCGTAAATAACAAAATAAAAATTAAAGTCTTATAAACTTAAATTTAAAAGTCAAATCTTAAAAATTCAAACAATGGTACTACTATAATATAATTATTAGTTAGTTATATAATCTTATAATAAATATTTATAAGATCAAGTAACCATCATAAACTTACAATATTGTCATTTATTAAAGTTCGTAAACTAATAAACAACATAGGTATGTGACGACTCTCTAAATATTACGAACCGGGGAGGGCACGTCTTCAAATATGGCGAACTGTGTCCGATACGTGTCGAAATAAATTAAAAAAACCGGACACATTTTTACAGGTGTCCGACATGTATCGTCGTGTGTCCGACGTGTGTCAGTGTCCAACACGATACATTGGTTGGGAGAAGTGTCCGTGCAATCCCGTGAGTAACAAATAGTCTCTTCACTATAGCCGGAAGGTAATGTCCTGTCTACAGAGGTTGGGCTTGAACCAACCTAGTCATTCTCGCACTCATACCTGGAACAAAAATCAGGTGAGTGTTATGAAATCATAGTAGGTGAATGTCTATTGGGCTTTTGACCCATATGTAAACTCCCTTATCATTACTGATGTATTATATATATCCCTCTCATTGAGATGAATAATATAACTCTCTCACATATTTCTCGCTCTATTTTCTTTCTAGTTTTCCTTTCTTTCTCGTTTTATAGCAAGTTATCAGCACGAGACTCTCATTACTGAGCGGAAACTCTAATTACTGAGCGGAAAACAATTGAGGAGAGTTCATCCTCTTCTCAATCCTTGTATCTTTTAAACAAGGAGTTCATTATTTTCTTTTTTCAATCCTTGTATCTCTCAAGCAAGGAGTTCGTTAATTTTCCTCAATCCTCAAGCAAGGAGTTCGTTATTTTCTCTCAATCCTTGCATTTCTCGAGCAAGGATCTCGTTATTTTTTTGTTTCAATCCTTGCATCTCTCAAGCAAGGAGTTCGTTATTTTTTCTCAATTCTTGCATCTTTATAGCAAAGAAATCGTTATTCTATTTCTCAATCCTTACATCACTATATTAAGAAGTTAATTCATGTTTTTTGAAGATATACATATGATCTATTATTACCTTATGACTGACTATAAGGAGATAATAATATATATGGGGTATTTTTAATGCATCTCCATATTTGTATTTCTATGACAAAGAATTATATGTATTAATGTAGTCGTTTTAACGATTGAGATATGCATTAATGTTTGTTACTACGAAGCTAGTATTTTGTTTGTCTATTTGTGATCAATATATTTTAAACGAAAAATTTGACAACTTTATATTATGTCAACAATATGATTTAGATGTTAAATTGGATGATTATCTGAAATACATATTTTCTAAAGTCATAGATTTTGATATCATAAATATTTAATTTCTATAATAGTATATTCTCTAACTTGTTATATATAGCAATGTGGTCATAGTAGTAATATTTTGTAATTATGGTAACAATCTTTCTATTTTGCTACATACTCCGTATTATATTGTATGAAATAGTAATGATCATCCTTAGGATATTACAAATACGTATTATTAGAAATTTAGAAGAGTTTTTTTGTCAAAAGGCACCTAACATTTATGCCTTCTGTAAAAAAGGCACCTTAAGTTTTTTTTTTGCCCAAAAGCACCTTAAGTTTTCATTTTTTTGTTTAAAGGCACCAAAGTCCCAATTCCGTTAAAAAAAAGTTAGATTTAACGGTTGTTTCATTTTTATTACTCTTAATCCCTTCATTCCTTGCTCAAACTCAATTAATTCATTCATCCCCTTTATTCATTCCTCATAATCCTCAATTCTTTCTTCAAGAATTCTTTTATCCCTCTACTTAATTTAACCTCACATTTATGAAATTGATTAATTCCAAAGCTGATCATTTGTGTATCAAGTGGGTCAACTTTATCTACATAGAAGGAAACTATTTGCTTACTTATCAACCTTCTCTCAAACTACTAGCCAAACATGGACGGAGGAAGATATGTAAAGGTAATGAGGAAATCAAGCCCCGGTAAGCAAATTAGGATACTGATTATACTATACAGTCATGCTATAATCAAGTCCATTTGCTTTTATATATATATATATATATGTATATGTATATGTGTATATATATATATATATATATATATACATATATATATATATATGGAATATGGCAAGATGAAGAGTAGAATCTGCGAAAGTCTGACGATGGATATTCGTAATATATATATACTTCGGCTTAGAAGCAATGTAATTTAGAAGGATAGTTGATAGTCACCGGCTTTGAAGAATTGGAGTAGTTTCATACTATTATGAACTTATGATGTAATCTTATTGATATGAGGAGAAATAAAAGAGTTCTTGAAGGAAAAATTGAGGATTATGAGGAATGAATAAAGGGGATGAATGAATTAATTGAGTTTGAGCATGGAATGAAGTGATTAAGAGTAATAAAATGAAACAACCGTTAAATCTAACTTTTTTTTAACGGAATTGAGGCTTTGGTGCCTTTAAACAAAGAAATTGAAACTTAAGGTGCTTTTGGGCAAAAAAAAAAACTTAAGGTGCCATTTTTACAGAAGGCATAAATGTTAGGTGCCTTTTGACAAAAAACTCAATTTAGAATGTTAAAGTTTTCATAATCATGCTCATTATTTTCTAAGTTATATTTAGAGTACTTTAAAAATTACTCCCTTTTAAGATACCAATTTTAAAATTTACTCCCTTTTGAAATTTTTGTTAAAAATAACTCCCAAAATCTATCAAAAGTTCAAAAATTGCTCCAACATATAATTTTTGGACGAAAATGCCCCTAATTTTTTATGCTATATTACTTCACGTCACCCTCTGACAAAGAGCATTTTTGTCCTAAAAATTAATTTGGGAGCAATTTTTGAACTTTTGATAGATTTTGGGAGTTAATTTTAACAAAAATTTCAAAAGGGAGTAAATTTTAAAATTGGTATTTTAAAAGGGAGTAATTTTTAATTTACTCTTATATTTATCACAGACAATCCCCTATATCAAGTTAATCTTAGACAATTTTTTTTTTGTCATCAAGATGTGAGCCGATCTCCTATCGCATTAATGTGAGACGGTTGCATATCTCATTATAATGGGAGGTGATTTCATATAATTTACGATCTTTGATCAATATAAGTTGAATCAATCCCCCAATAAATTTAATGTTATGAGTATTTATTTCTGAAATAATCTTACTCATAATTATTCTACAATTTCTTACTTTGGAAATCTCCAATTTTTCCACTCCGTAACTCTTAAATATTCATCATTTGAGAAATTTCTCGAACAGAATATATAATATCGTTATATTTCCCAAAAGGATATTAATATACGACTAATCTTGCAAATTTACATAAGACACTGGAAGTGTTCTATATGGCAAGATGAATATAAAGTTCCATGTCATATTGAGTAATAGCTAATCATAAGTTTAGCATCCAATAGTTTGGCATGTACTCCTTAGTGCAAATTGTACATATTGAGATATAGCCAACTTCAATTCGCATATGCATTATTGTAATTAATTGCGAACAAATATCAAAAGTTGACATGAACTGATTAAGCATAGTGCTTGAAAAGTATAGGTTTAAGAATCATGAATTAAAATTGACTATGAATGATGATATTAGGAGATCCAATTGCACATTACTCGAGGTTGAATAAACATATTTTAAGTTCAATTCTACGAATTGATCGATATTGTTTAAAGTGGCTTAGAGACCACGTATCAAATACGAGTAATTTGTGCTATTAGAATTCACAATTTGATCGTTATCATTTGAATAAATTGATCTCATAAATTTGGCATTTAGAATCAGCCATTAAAAGTCAATTATTTTATGAATCACGTACTCCCCGAAATATATCATAATCTTGCAAAAATACCCATAAATGAAATCTTATTTGCATATGATATGATAAATCACATTCTAAGGTGGTTAAGTAAATGATTGCAATCTATCTTAAATATTTTTATTATCACCTTAGGGGGAGAAAGTGAGTGACAAGTTGGTAAAACAAAAGAAGTTTTATCATATCAAATCACGCGTATTTATCGTGTACAGTAATATATAAGTAGAATGACGATTCTACGAAATTATATCATATGAAATGGCTACATATTTGCGCACAATATCAAGTAGCCTATTGAATAAGGATCTTATAAATCCGTACGACCGTCGACATATTTATTGGTATCAATGAGCTCATAATCCTGAAATTCATCAAAGTTATTGATGATATTGAAAAGTATACAATACTGTTTGCTTATCGAGTCATCATGCTGATATATAGAAACTAAGTATATCATTTCAAGTTAGTTTTCTTATCACATCGTTGCATCATTTCATATTCATATAGTTTAAATTTAGTCAGATATTATATTCGTGCAAATTATTGATAATCTGACTATCCTTTGAAATGTTGAAGTTATATTTGGATGAAGACGCAACAATCAAAGACTATCTTCATATTATCCGTATAACTATTTGAAGATCAGTGATAGATTTCTAATTGTCGAAGACGTCTATGGAGTTTATCAAGTATGATGATTGTTATTTCAATATCGAGACTTATAATTACATCATGGATAATATAGTTATTTTCCGAGTGATGTAACTATCAGGGGGAGTATGCACGCGCTGTACTCTTTTTCCTTATCTATGGTTTTGTCTCACTGGGTTTTCCATGGAAAGGTTTTGATGAGGCAGCATCATATGCGTGTTAGAGGAATAATGTACTCTATTTTACACTAGTTTTTTTTCCCCACAGGGTTTTTTTCGAGTGAGGTTTTTATGAGACATATTATTCCGTAATGTACATATCAAGGGGGAGTGTTATGAAATCATAGTAGGTGAAGTCCATTGGGCTTTTGACCCATAAGTAAACTCCCTTATCATTACTGATGTATTATATATATCCCTCTCATTGAGATGAATAATATAACTCTCTCACATATTTCTCGCTCTATTTTCTTTCTAGTTTTCCTTTCTTTCTCGTTTTATAACAGTGAGATTATTGATAGAAAATCCTGTTCAGTGACTAGGAGCAACTGGACTTAAAGAATCAAAATATATAATTGAAGGAATTTTTTTTCGGAGGAATCCAACTTTTTTAAAACACTAAGAATTTAAACATTATCCATATTACAAGTGTATGACAAATAATACTTCAATTTGTTTTAGAAGCTTTTTTTCAAGCACGTGAGAGAATCCAACTTTTTTAAAATACTTCATGAAAAAAAAAGTAAATAGCTCTTCAATCATAACAAGAATAGGAAAAGTATATATATTAAATCAAGCTATATTAATTAACACTTTAAATATATATTTTTATTTTAAATTAATAATACAAAACTTTGTATAGGAAAAATAATAATTCATCTACCATAGAATCAAGCGATATTAGATTTGTATAAAAATAATCCTAAAGTATAATAAGATGATGAAATTCTATTTTATAAAGTTATATAAATATATAACTGAAGCTATTTTTGAGCGACATGAGAGAATCCAACTTTTTAAAAACACTAAAATCTAAATATTATAAATATTAAAAGTAATGTTTTTACTCTAATAGAATTAGATCTATTTTTAATTTTATCCTAATATAATTTAAATATTATAAACATTAAAATTAATATTTTTTTATCCTAATAGAATTAGATTTATTTTAATTTCAGTATAGTTTACGAGAAATTAAAAATTTTATGTAAAAATCTTTACATTTCGTTTACAAAAAAAATTATCGTAAAAACATTTATAAAAATGATATAATTAGATTTGTGATGAAAAATGTTATTCTTTTAATACTTATATAACTTTCATATATTTGCTCGAAAAAGGCGATGTGTTTTTTAGTACGTGGTAGTGATAAATCTACTACTGAGTACATATATAAACAGTAAAAAAAATTACACATCGAAAAATTATAATATATGATGAGATTTTTTAATTATAAATAAGAGTATCATTGGTCATTGGTTATGACCCGATTGTGGGGTTCGATAAGGTAATCACTGAACCGGACAAGTCAACAAACTACGCGCTTGAATTATTCAAATCTAAGTCACTGCAGATAGGCGTGTAATTGCTCGAGCGTGTCCAGATTCATGTGACTAACCGATTCAACTTACACGTCCAAATACATGGAAAAATGGAGCAAGTGAATTATTACCTAAAGAGAGGAGATACCATGAATTATGGAGATATCATGATCTTTAATACTCCCTCCATATTCTTGAATTAGCCCCATTGGCCCAGGGAGTATCACTACAAGAGTTAAAGTCTGGGGCGACTGAGCTTAGCTACCGTCATCTGTCGCTAAAAAGAGACGCCGATAGTTAACAGTCGCTAAGCAACAGTCGCTACAGTTAGTCGCATCTAGCGACTGATTTCAGTCGCTAAAAAAGACGCGCGACTGATTTCAGTCGCTAAATTTAGCGACCGAAATCAGTCGCTATGGCGTCCCTTTAGCGACTGATTTCAGTCGCTAAGAGCGTCAGTTAGCGACTGAAATCAGTCGCTAACGGGTGTGACATGGCGTCCTACAGCACTGATTTCAGTCACTAAATAAAAAATTTAGCTACTGATATCATGATCTTTAATATCACTACAAGAGTTAAAGTCTGGGGCGACTGAGCTTAGCTACCGTCATCTGTCGCTAAAAAGAGACGCCGATAGTTAACAGTCGCTAAGCAACAGTCGCTACAGTTAGTCGCATCTAGCGACTGATTTCAGTCGCTAAAAAAGACGCGCGACTGATTTCAGTCGCTAAATTTAGCGACCGAAATCAGTCGCTATGGCGTCCCTTTAGCGACTGATTTCAGTCGCTAAGAGCGTCAGTTAGCGACTGAAATCAGTCGCTAACGGGTGTGATGTGGCGTCCTACAGCGATTGATTTCAGTCACTAAATAAAAAATTTAGCTACTGATATCATGATCTTTAATATCACTACAAGAGTTAAAGTCTGGGGCGACTGAGCTTAGCTACCGTCATCTGTCGCTAAAAAGAGACGCGTGATAGTTAACAGTCGCTAAGCAACATTCGCTACAGTTAGTCGCATCTAGCGACTGATTTCAGTCGCTAAAAAAGACGCGCGACTGATTTCAGTCGCTAAATTTAGCGACCGAAATCAGTCGCTATGGCGTCCCTTTAGCGACTGATTTCAGTCGCTAAGAGCGTCAGTTAGCGACTGAAATCAGTCGCTAACGGGTGTGACGTGGCGTCCTACAGCGACTGATTTCAGTCACTAAATAAAAAATTTAGCTACTGATATCATGATCTTTAATATCACTACAAGAGTTAAAGGCTGGGGCGACTGAGCTTAGCTACCGTCATCTGTCGCTAAAAAGAGACGCACGATAGTTAACAGTCGCTAAGCAACAGTCGCTACAGTTAGTCGCATCTAGCGACTGATTTCAGTCGCTAAAAAAGACGCGCGACTGATTTCAGTCGCTAAATTTAGCGATCGAAATCAGTCGCTATGACGTCCCTTTATCGACTGATTTCAGTCGCTAAGAGCGTCAGTTAGCGACTGAAATCAGTCGCTAACGGGTGTGACGTGGCGTCCTACAGCGACTGATTTCAGTCACTAAATAAAAAATTTAGCTACTGATATCAGTCGCTGCCATACCTGAAATAGGCCGGTTGTATTTATTATTTTTCTAGCCAAAATCTGCACAATAAAACAAACCAACAACCACAATACATCCCAAACATCATTCCAAACATTCCAAACGTTGTTCCAAACGTTACGCAAGCTTCACACTCCAAAATTGGCAACCAAGTAAGCAAACGTCGTGAATACACTAAATTAAAAGTGTTGTTACAAACTGTTTTTTCAACAAGCATTCAGAAACTACAAATTGTTTTCAATCTACTCACCTAACAGGGAAACTAGCTGACGCACCACTACCACCGTCACCAAAGGGGTCTCTAGGATCTGGGTGTCGGGGAATGGGGCCGGAGTTACAGTTATACTGCTACATGCTCCTAAGGCGTTGTAGCTCTTCTAACGGACTCCTGCATCTTCATCCTCTCATCCTGCATCTTCAGCCTCTCTTCCTGCTCCTTCATCTTCTCAGCCATAGCCGCCTGATGCGCCCTCTCCTCTCGAAGTTCCGACCTCATCTCAGCCATTTCGGATGGTACACACTCCGTCGAGGTCGCATGGCCCCCCCGAACATTGGGTGGTGTCCAGTACAGGGAATGAGTGTTCCCCGTACCGTACACCGCTCCCTTGCGGTATCCCTCCGCGACTCTGAACTAAATATCGCTCGGGTCCACACCTTCATTCTCGGGCGCTCTAGTGGCCTCCATATACGATCTCTACAAGCAATTGGAGTCATGATTAGGTGAGTTGTAAAGAAAAAAAAGCAAAGAAGCCTTATGTTTGAAACTTACCCAAATGTCGGCATCCTTCTTCGCAGCGAATGATCGGGGTGGTGTCGTCCCCCTTAGTCTTCGTGGCGAGAAATAGCTGGGCAGGCAGAGGCAATTCTCCGGTTTGCTTCTTCAACTGTTGACATTACATGTAGATTTTTCATTTATATTTATAATGAAAACATTAAATTAGAATCCAAAATAAAAATCAAAGGTAAGGAAATACTAACATTCACAGCCCGCTTGTGCATCGACTGCGACCCACCGTAGTGGGTGCGCTCCGCCTCCACCTCGGGGTCCCCTCCCCGCCTCTTGTTCTTCTTCGCCTGGACGGATATTTTAAGGAAGTTCGGGTCGGAGCAGGCTGTTTTGAACTGTTGGATGGCGTCACCTACAATTTATACACGTTGAGATCAATAAGCATTTTGAAGATATATACATCTTTCTATTCAAGTACTAACACTAATTGAGTAATCGAACCTTTAAGGAATTTCTGTGCCTTTCCATCGTTCGCCAACTTCCACATCATGTCTTTGTGTCTTTCTTTCGCGATGTCCATGTATCTGTCTCTCACAGCCACCTCGAGACCCTCGTTGTAAAAGTGTTTCAACTGCAAGATTGTTTGTTGTCATTGTATTAGTAATCCGTAAATAGTAACAGATAATTAATAAAAATCAAAAATTGGTGCACCTTGAAGTTGGCAAACCACTTCTCCCGTTGCCACTGAGGCACCTTGGTCCAACTCGTGCAGTAAGTAGTCAATTCATTCATGAAACTGTCCTTGACACCAGTCACCACCGCACGAGTACGAAACCTACACCAAAGAGTGAAATAAGATGATGTCTCACAAAAAAAGGAAATATAACGTCTCACCATGTGTTCTCCGGGCTAATAATTAGGCGCCCGTCGTCTGTATATTGAAGCCCTGGATCCCGTTGCGGTTGTTCTGGTTGCTCATCGTTGTTCACCTCCTCCTCGTTATCCTCTTGGTGATCCTCCTCCCGCCGGTTCTCTTGTTGGTCCTCCTGCTGCTGCTGCTCCCTGTTGCTGCTCGAACTACCATACCGCAGCCTACTGCCCAACGTCATATCTGCAAACATATAATAGTATAAAGTTAGAAATTGACATCATAATATTGAAATAATTTGCCCAAAATATATAATGCAGATTACTATGTCAAAATAATATAACTTACTAAAACTATACCCTACTAAAAATCATCGTCACTGTCGTTGTCATCTTCCACTTGCCTACTCGAACCAACCACATCCTCTTCGTCGTAGTCATCTTCCTCCTCCTCGTCATTAACCTCTAAATCATTGGTGTCGTCCTCCTCCTCGACCATATCACTAGAAGCACCTTCCTCCTCCTCACCACCTTCGTCGTCTTCAAAATCTTCCTCCACATCCACCTCATTATTGTCATCATCATCAATTGCGAAAAGATTCTCATCAACTGGAGACAATGTTGTAGCACTAGAAATGACATCCTCTTGGAAGAGGTCAGTGTCGTAGTGCCCCCGTGGCTTAGTTTTAAACACCGCCCACCACTGGTTTACAGTTCTGTCGTTCTTTGTGGTTGGATAAGGCGCAAAGTACACTTGGTGTGCTTGATGTGCAAGTATAAACGGATCGTACTTGGAGTATTTTTTGGTATGATTAACTTCAACTAGTTTGTACCTTTCATGTACTCTAGTACCTTGCACAAAGTTATCCTTCCATTCGCATTTAAATACCACAGCTCTATACCCACGATCATTTCCAACATAGCACAACTCGAAGATGTCCTCCAATAGACCGTAGTAATCATCATCCTCAAGTGACGACACACTCACACCGGAATTACATCTACTCCTAGTGCTACCATGGGCAAATGTATGGAAATTGAAACCATTAACCGAATACCGGTTCCAAGTCCTAACCTTCCACAAAGGACCTAATGCTAGACTCCTAACCAAATCATCTTGAATATTCTCTGAAATTACATGCTGCTTAAGCCATTTGAGAAACTGTTCCTCATGCTTATTCCAAACATCATCAATATTTAAATGTGGATTAGCAGCTACAAATTCAGTTACAAACTTCTTCTCGTACGGCTCCAAAACTTCGCAGTTTGATAGCAAGTACAGGTGAGCACGATTTTACCCCTTCTCATCTAATGTCCTTCACCCGCCAGCTGATGACGATCCCTCACCTACCTTACTTTGAAAAAAGTCTGGTATGTTGGGGTCAATCGTCATCTCGGGTGTTTCTAGGTTTAGATTTTTGGCTTTGGTGTTCACTTCTTTCTCGAAATACAAAGAACAGAAGTTGGCTATCTCCTCTTTTAAGTAAGCATTACATATGGAGCCCTCAACCCTCGCCCTGTTACCAATTTTTTTCTTCAAATGGTTGAGAAATCTATGACAATCATCAAGCAATTATGTTATTATCAAATTATAGTGTCAAACGTTAGTTAGTGGGTAAGTAAGTAGTTGAAAGTTCTCACCTGTCAAACGGGTACATCCATCTAAACTGTACCGGTCCTCCCACTTTAGCTTCGTAGGCAAGTGGACCGGTAGATGCTCCATAGAGTTAAAGAAGGAGGGTGGGAAGATCATCTCAAGTTTGCATAGTATCCGAGGAATTTGATCCTCCAAACGAGTCATGTCGTCATTTGTAACTGTCGACGAACACAAATCTCGAAAAAACTGAGATATCTCAGTGATAGGATTCCAAACACTTTCCGGCAGCAGGTGCTTCAACGCCACATGTAGTAACCGCTCCATGAACACGTGGCATTCGTGAATCTTCAAGCCTTGGAGCTTCAGGTTCTTAATGTCCACACACCGACTAAAATCGGATGCGTACCCATCAGGGAACTTCAGTTTCCCTACCCACTCTAACACGACCTTTCTCTGAACCTTATCAAGGCTAAACAAGGTCCTAGGCTTGGACCCATCCCGCTTGATATGCAGTTTCGGATGGTCACAAATTTCTTTCAAATCTTTTCGGGATCCTACGGTGTCACATGTCTTACCCTCTACATCCATGACGGTGTGAATTAGTTGCTCAAAGAAATTTTTCTCAATATGCATCACGTCCAGATTATGTCGGAGTAATAAAGTACTCCAATATGGAAGGTCGAAGAAGATGCTTCTTTTAAACCAACCATTTTTTAATTTCTTAAGATCTTTGAACTCTTGATCGGTCCCGTCAACAGTAGATGGGAACTTTGAAATCACCTCCCAAATCTCATCTCCTTGGAGACGAATCAGTGCCTCATCTAGCACCACCTCACCCTTCTTGGAAGCTCTCCTATTCTTCCTGCACATGTGACCCTCGGGTAGAAACTGTCTATGACAGTCAAACAAACTAATTTTGCTTGAATTACTTAGGTAGAATGCTTTACTTTCACTCATGCAACAAAGACACGCTTTTTGGCCCGCCGTAGAACAACCACTTAACATACCATACGCAGGAAAATCGTTTATAGTCCACAAAAGCGATGCTCTAAGCTGAAAATTTTGTTTCATCGACACATCATATGTCTCCACCCCTACTTCTCGCAAGTGTTTCAATTCCTCTATCACTGGTTGTAAGTAAACATCCAAGTGGTTTATTGGATTTTTTGGGCCGGAACAATGAGAGAAAGGAAGATGAACGGTGGTTTCAGACAAAGCCATGGGGGTAAGTTGTACGGTGTGACCATGACAGGCCATCATGAGTATGACTTACCGAACTGACCGAAAGGGGCGAACCCATCGGTACACAACCCAAGTCTCACATTACGGGGTTCCTCAGCAAATTCAGGGTAAATCCTATCAAAGCGTTTCCACTCCTCCCTATCACTAGGATGACACATCTTCCCCTCTACACGAGTTTCTTCCTTACGCCATCTCATTTGTTCGGCAATGGTTCTGGTTGCATATAATTTTTGAAGTCTAAGGGCGATGGGAAAGTAGGTAAGTCGACTAAGTGGTATAGCTTTTTTATGCGTCGCAACACTCTTTCCCTTCCTACCCCTCAAAACAATATTCCCATCTACACTTTTGTATCTACCCTTCCCACATATCTTACATTCCTCAAGCACGGCATCGTCCTTCCAAAAAAACATACATCCATCGGGACAAGTATCGATCTTTTGATGCAGAAGTTCAAGACCTTTAACTATTTTTTTGGTATTGTAGAATGTTTTGGTCATAATGTTGTCTTTTGGGATGAGTTTCTCAATCAACGCAGCGACACCGTCTACGCATCTCAATAATCAAATAATCGGGGTACCGGGATAAGCGACCGTCAACGCTGTGTGCAGTACACTTGTATGTTCGTGTTTTCTTATCCCGATATCCTTCTTACTTGACACAAATCAATGAGTATTTTAATATTTTGATACTAACGATATTACCGATATTATGACGCAATAATGATAACGAGGTAAATAATAATAATAATAATCGTAATAATAATAATAATAATAATAAACGTAATAATAATAATAAACGTAATAATAATAATAAGCGTAATAATAATAATAATAATAATAATAATAATAAACGTAATAATAATAATAATAATAATAATAATAATAATAATAATAATAATAATAATAATAAACGAAAAAAGGAATAAAAAAAAGAGATGGACGACGAGAAGAAAAGGGAAAGGAGAACGAGGTTTGTCACCCTCAACCTACATGTTCTTGTCTCGGTGCGGACTCGTAACCATGGCTTTAACACAAGAGTCTTCGAGGTGTATGGAGGCTAAGTTATGGTGGCTCGGGTTTGATTCCTAAAACTAGGTTTAGGGTTTTTGCTAGTGTAGAATTGCTAGGGTTTTGAAGTGTGTGTAGATGTGTTAGGGTTGTCCTAGAGTGTACTAGGGTTTTTTAAGATTGCTCAAGGATTAGGGTTCTTGAGGTTGTATTAGGGTTGTAAAGGTTGTGTAAAAAGTGTTGAAGATGTGTGCATGGGGGTTGCTTATATAGGCAAGGCTAGGGCACCTTGGTGTCTAGGGTTTTGTGCCTTGACAGACTTGATTTGATGGCCCGTTTGGAGGTGGACCGTGGGTGAGCTACTCGGAAACGGCTTTGACCGGGTTTTAATCCGGTCGCTAAAAGTCGGTTTTATTTCCGGTGTCGGTTTTGATCCAAATTAGTCTTGTTTGACTCGGAATGATCCATTGGGCCTGGATTCGAGGTCCGTTTGGTGAGATTTGTACTCCGTAAGTGTGTTAGCCAACGATTAATGGATTTGAGCCCGTATCCGAGCGCATAGAGACATGTTAGCGTCCGATCATCATCAGGTGATTTTTGGAAACTGCCATAGACACCTGGCAGTCAAAATGCGGGTGTCTACAGAGCCCCCACTCTGACTGAGGCTTGGACAGGGCGAAAGTCAGAGTAGCTACCAAGCCCGTTAAGACCTGGTAGGCTTCCGATCAGGTCGTTTATAGTCCATTAGACTCGCGTGAAGGGCTCGCCAGCCACAAGACAGAAATCATACCTGAGCTTGATGAATGTACTCCGTGGGGAATTTGGGCTTGTCGCGTAAGCCCTGGGTGTGCCTGTGTGTTGGCCCATCCCGTGATATCCCGGAAAATGCCGCCGGGGAGATTTGATGACTTGCATGTCCCTGTTTGAGTCGTACCTGTATAAGTCACATAAAATGCATGCAACACGTAGGTAATAAAATGACTCGCGCTGGGGAAAATGATTTTTGAATTTTTTGAAAGTTGAATTTTTGAAATCCTGAAAGCAATCACGAGCTAGGTTTTCAAAATGGAAAGGGGTAGAAAAGAAATTCGCAGTTTAAATAGACTGAAATCTGACCTCGTCGAAAAAGATCTTTTTTCAAATGGCTAAATTTTGCAAATTTCAAAGTGGAATTTGAAGAGAGGGACCTACCGACAGACTCGACTCTGGACGCGACAGGACGAGTTAACCGACACGGACTGGACTCTCTAAGGGTTGGACCGTGACTCGGTAGGGGTGTGGGCCGCCTAACAAGACTCTTAAGTTGCGCTATCCCGTAACCTAGGCGAGTGGCAACACGGTCGCACATCGAAATGGGATAGATATGCTATGGGGAAATTGTAGTAGCCTGTAATGAGACTGTTTTAGTCTGGTGCCCTTCCGGATTTCCTATTTTAGGATACATTTCCAAAGTGGGTATTGCCTCGAGTCTTGACAGATTCTTGTCTTCGACTGAGCCGAGTACTAGGACACACTACAGAAAGGAGGCTAGATTTTTTGTTGGATTCATCTGGATTTTGTGAGTGGATGGAGGTCTTCTATCTAAGAGAAGCCCCCGGGACAACAAAGCTAGCTATTGAGAACACGATGGTGTCGTGACCGGAATAATGACGCTTTTTGAATGTGTGTCAATGTGAGTGGTTGTGCCTCTGTTGAAAGGTTGCCTACGTATTCACGTGTAGTGAAATCAAACCATGCCGTAGTTCAGTGGATTGAAATATATATCATGGTGCCTAAGCTAATAGGACTTTGTGTGTAACTAGCCATAATGACGGTGTAGGCTAGGTGCATTCCCAGTGATGTCTTGATCAAAGGGCTTGAATGGTTAGGATATTAATCCTGTGACTGTGAGCATTCTCCGGGGTAGCCCTCAGAGATGGTGTGAACTATTTGGGCATGTTCTATGCCGACTGCAAGTTGAGTTCCCGTATCCGGGGGTGGTAACTGGTTTGGATGTGAAAAATTGGGATGAGATTTTAACGAGTTTTGCTCTCGGGGATTTTAACGAGTTTTGCTCTCGGGGTTTGATGTATTTGGGAATACGGTGCTAGGAAGTAAATGGCCTTGATGACTCGAAATCTGGAGCTCGGTTCTGTGGAGCTAAGGCTTCGAGAGCCGGTTTGATAATGAAGTAAAGGGCCTTGACGACTCGAAATCTGGAGCTCGGTTCTGTGGAGCTAAGGCTTCGAGAGCCGGTTTGATAATGCGGGATCTGGTTTTGATGTCTGGCCCTAATTGTTAGGGGTATGGTATGGAGCTTGAATCCTCAAAATTTCGGGCTGTCTCTGGCCTGGGTCTTGAGGGTTGTAATGTGGGAAGGCTGAGTGTGGTGTTAGCTGACCAGCTTGATTGTTACTCCCCTATTGGACGACATGGATAATTTTGAATTTGACAGTACCTCAGTCAAAGGATTTTCACTTGAGTTGACCGTTGACCACGGTCATGGGTATTTGATTTTTTGATTGACCTCTTAGCCGCGGTCATGGGTTTTGATAATTTTGACCGTACCCTGGTCATGGGGCTTTCACTGGAATTGACCGTTGACCGCGGTCATGGGTATTCTGAATTTTTTGATGATGGCCTGCTTTTTTTTTTTTTTTTTTTTTTTTTTTTTTTCATGGACTTTCGATTTTTTTTTGTGTCCAGTTTTCTTTTTTTGATGGCCTTCTTTTCGTTTTGGCCCTTTCTTTTTTTTTTCTTTTTTTTTGACTTCTGATTTTTTTGTCCAGTGTTCTTTCGTTTTTTTTTTTGCCGGTCAGACTAACACCTAAGGTAGGGATTGGTTAGTCTTATTAGAGGGGTGTTTTATTGTGGGAAATGGGCTTGCCCCCCGTCTTGAACCCAAACTAGGAGATTACCTAGATTTGTCATAGGATTCGACACCGCTCCTGCTACGGGTAGTTATGTGATTTTTCTATACCAGACACGGAGTAGGTAAAAAGAAAACACGGGCTCGGTATCCTGCAGTCATTATAGATGTGCCTATAATAGTCACGTGCGTGTGCTCACAGTGTATGATGGTGTTCATCATGTTCTCGGAAACACGTAAGGAAAGTATATATGAGAAAGAATATTAAAAGCTGATTTTATTGAATTTTGAAAAAAGAGGACAGAATACAACTGACTTTGACTCTGACTTTGACTTTGACTTCGAAGGGAATAGTACACCCTAGACTTGGACTCAGACTCGGACTCAAATCGAATCTGGACTCTCGGATTAGTCGTCGGCTTCTAAGGACTCGAGTTGATGTCCAGTATAGCCTTCAGTAGAAGCTTTGCCCAGATCTTCATTATATCGAAGATCGTCTTCAATTCTAATGCCCATTTCGGTAAGTACGACAAAGTTTGAAATGCCGGCATACCTAAGATGGACGCGGTAAGAAGGTAGGATGTTGTTGATGAATGCCTCCACTAGTGTCTTCTCGTTGGGCTTGTCTACCAACTTCACACTCTCGGCCCTCCATCTTTGAAGATATTTAGTGAACCCTTCTTTGGGCTCTTGGGCCATGACTTCCAGAGTACGCATTGTAGTCTGGATCTCGATATTATCGGCGTAGTTCCGAGCGAACTCTGTTGCCACGTCATCCAAGTCGGGTACTTCTTGGAATCGAGCCTGTAGTACCAGGCTTTGGGGTGCTTCTGGAGGGAGGAAGGGAATAAGTGCTTAAACATGGTGGACTTTACCCCTTTGACCGCCATGAAATCTTTGAAAGCCCGGATGTGATGGACCGGGTCTTCAGTACCCTCAAACATTGGAATTCCCGTAAGGTTGAGGTCAGCAGGTAGCTCGTCATTCAAAGGTGAATAAGTACGAGCATTTTCGGCATGGATCGAGTTGTTCGTCGATAAGTGGACTTGCTCTTCGAGCCTTCGAACAACTCTGATCAATTCGGCTATGGGCCCAGTGGGCTCAGCTCCTTCAACTGGGGCGGTTTTCTCCACGGTGCTTAGGCGGGTGGATAAAGTCGCTTGGTTAGCCTGGATGGCAGCCAGTTGGGTCTCGATCTTGGTTAAAGCATTTTTCAACTCGTCCATTTTGCGTTGATGTCTGGTTTCGGGTGGCCTGTCTGTAAGAACACCACGTAATCAGAGAGGTTGTTTCGGAACTCAAACTCACCAAGGCATAGGAAATAGCGCAAGAGGAGGGACGACCCCAGTTTGACTCGGGTTAGACTCCCCTAAGACAAATGTGTAGGGTACGATTCTCGGAGTGACTGTGATTAGTCATTCCGTCGGAGAATAGCCCCCAAGTGAGGCTAAGGACTCAGATGGTGTGGCATCTAAGTGACTCGAAAGTGGGTTATGTGAGACACGTGTAAGACATGACCCTTAGAGCAACCGTGATTGATCGCCCTGCTAAGGGGTAGCCTCCAAGTGGGATTGAAGATTTTGTTAAGACTCGAGTGTGTAGACGGGCCTTCCTTTGTAGGAGTATGTCCTACGTAGGTGGGCCTTGCCTTAGTCTAATAAGGCAGACTGGGATAGGGAAGAAACTCGTGATGTAAGATCGACGGAGTTTCGACGCTAAAGACCTTGACAACTTAAGACTCGACCCGACACTGCTAAATACGGGAAGTCCTAGAAGTGGAAGGTTTTGAAAATTGATGATTTTTGAAAAAGGGACCGAGTGAACTCGGTGAATGGCCCAAATTTTCGAAAAAGAGGACGAAAAGTCATTGGGCCACGGATTTTGAAAGTTCGAGTTTTGATTTGGGCAGCATATCGGCTAGAAAATAGGCTGTTTTGAGTAAAATCATAAGTCCTAAATTCGGTATGTGTCCCGGGTTTTGAAATTGAATAGTTTGAAAAAGATGCAATTTTGAAAAATTGATGGTTTTTTGAAAACGACTCGGAAACCAAGTAGCACGTAGTCACACAAGCATTATAATGACGCCATGTATGCTCTATACTAAGTCTCGGTCGGTCTATAGGGGGTCTATACCAGTGTACATAGTCTAGACGTTGATCGGGACGGACTTCCTAAGTCGAGTTGATCTTAGAACATGCCGCGAAACCCACTCGAATCGACTATGGACACCTTTCAACATATCCATATTGGAGTACATCGACGGTATAGTGGGACGTCGGTCGCGAGTACCGGCCCGGGAAAATATGGGTTATGCATGAACCATAGAACTAACACGTGTATTGTATTTGTCAAACGATTTCTATTCTTGTCTCACCCTGAGGATGCCGATGGTAAGTCACGCATCAGTTAATCCCCAGCGGAGTCGCCAAATTGTGGACATGACATAGGTCCACCCCGACGCGGCCACGCGCGGGTTTGGGTAGGCGAATGAATCTCCATATGAGAATGGATCGAATTGAAATTTAGGTCTATGTGGAGTCGCCACCGAATTTTGTGGTTATTCGGAACCATTCGAGCCCACTCTATGTCGTAGTGGGCCGTATACAAAATACGGCCCATTTCCGATGTCAGAGTTTATTGGGCTCGTCCCTTTGCATTTGATACCGATACCGACATTATCGGATATCGTGTATTGAATGACTCTCGTGCGCCAACGGTTTCGGGCATCCGGAAACCGAGGTTCTGAGTAAGGGGTGAGGGTACGTGTTGGGAAGCCCACAAAGGACACCCAACCCCGCCCGCACATTAGCGGCCTCTACTAAGAACTCGAATGACTTTCTAATACGCGTGCTAGTAAAACGGGAAAATGATATGCAAAGATTTATTTTCCCTAAACATGCGAATGTAATTGAAAGGGTTTCTAAGTCAATTTAATGCAACTAAAATTAACGTCCAAGTTGTATTTTATCATGCGGGTTCATTTAGTATAATAAACGAATAATAATTAAATTGACAAAAGAAACAGAAAACGCGTTAGTAACGATATAACGATATAATAACGGTTTGCAAATATTGAATTGAATTGAAAAGATGCAAATATGAGGATACATGATTTGAAAAGATAGCATACACGTGATTAATTATGCACATGTTGACCTAAGTCGTAAAATACTATCGAGTTTGAAAAATAGAATAATGTACGACTTGCGTTTTAGTCGTTATGAGGCTACTCGATCGAGTGGTCGATGGACTCGATCGAGTAGGCCGGTAAAAAGTGATTCTGTTTTGCATTATGGACCGTACTCGGCCGAGTTATTGACCAACTCGGTCGAGTACATGGCCACTCGACCGAGTCACTATGAGACTCGATCGAGTGGTGATCGTGATTAGCATTCTGACTTGATTTTGAGGTGCCACTCGACCGAGTGGGCTAGGCACTCGGTCGAGTGCCCTCTGTACAAATTAAGATTCGTTTGTAAAATCGTGTTTTATGTCGAAAATCGTTTTAAATTGATTATTGAGATGTGATTAAATTTTCTCCGCGTTAATAATGTCATAATTCTAAAGAATTATTTTGACAATTATTTAGCATCAACGAAAATTGCCCTAAGTTGATTTAATGCGATTTAGAAAGATTGACTCTTTGATTAAATAATAAAAGAACTTGATCCCCTCGACTTCTCCGACATCGATAAATCCCTAGAGATCGTGATGTCGGATCCGTGTCAACGGGTTTCGACCCTTATTAAAATTGGTTTTAGAAAATTCGATGAATGCAATATTAAAGATGATAACGACGAGAAATAATGACGAATTCTTGTTTAAGTTGACTCATCTCAATAATCAAATAATCGGGGTACCGGGATAAGCGACCGTCAACGCTGTGTGCAGTACACTTGTATGTTTGTGTTTTCTTATCCCGATATCCTTCTTACTTGACACAAATCAATGAGTATTTTAATATTTTGATACTAACGATATTACCGATATTATGACGCAATAATGATAACGAGGTAAATAATAATAATAATAATAATCATAATAATAATAATAATGCAAGCTCGGCTAAGGGAGTGGGTGCCCAGATAGTATCTCGGCTACCCACTAACTTCTTGTAATTTGTGTCGTTATTAATGCAAGCTCCAGTTGATAATAAAAAATAATAATAATAATAATAATAATAATAATAATAAACGTAATAATAATAATAAATGTAATAATAATAATAATAATAATAATAATAATAATAATAATAAGCGTAATAATAATAATAATAATAATAATAATAATAATAATAAACGTAATAATAATAATAATAATAATAATAATAATAAACGAACAAAGGAATAAAAAAAAGAGATGGACGACGAGAAGAAAAGGGAAAGGAGAACGAGGTTTGTCACCCTCAACCTACATGTTCTTGTCTCGGTGTGGACTCGTAACCGTGGCTTTAACACAAGAGTCTTCGAGGTGTATGGATGCTAAGTTATGGTGGCTCGGGTTTGATTCCTAAAACTAGGTTTAGGGTTTTTGCTAGTGTAGAATTGCTAGGGTTTTGAAGTGTGTGTAGATGTGTTAGGGTTGTCCTAGAGTGTACTAGGGTTTTTTAAGATTGCTCAAGGATTAGGGTTCTTGAGGTTGTATTAGGGTTGTAAAGGTTGTGTAAAAAGTGTTGAAGATGTGTGCATGGGGGTTGCTTATATAGGCAAGGCTAGGGCACCTTGGTGTCTAGGGTTTTGTGCCTTGACGGACTTGATTTGATGGCCCGTTTGGAGGTGGACCGTGGGTGAGCTACTCGGAAACGGCTTTGACCGGGTTTTAATCCGGTCGCTAAAAGTCGGTTTTATTTTCGGTGTCGGTTTTGACCCAAATTAGTCTTGTTTGACTCGGAATGATCCACTGGGCCTGGATTCGAGGTCCGTTTGGTGAGATTTTACTCCGTAAGTGTGTTAGCCAACGATTAATGGATTTGAGCCCGTATCCGAGCGCATAGAGACATGTTAGCGTCCGATCATCATCGGGTGATTTTTGGAAACTGCCATAGACACCTGGCAGTCAAAATGCGGGTGTCTACAATTTGGCTACTGCTAGGTGTCTATAGCAGTGTCCAAAGAACATCCGATGATGATCGGACGCAAACGTGCTTTAATGCGCTCGAATATGGGCTCAGAATCAGTAATGTCTGGCGTGGGATTTTTACGGAGTACAAATCTCACAAAACACACCTCAAATTCAGGCCCAGTAGATTATTTCGAGTCAAATAAGACTAATTTGGGTCGAATACGACACCAAGGACAAAACCGTCTTTTAGCGACCGAGTCAAACCCCGGTCAAAGACGTTTCCAAGGTATAAATATCTACCGTGTCACCCCACAAATCCGACTTGAAGTCGAATACTACAAAAATCAGCTACAAAAAATATTAAACAAATCCGTTAGAGATAGAATTCGATCTCTAAAGAAGAATTCTACCCAAGCTAGACCCACTCGATCGAGTGGACCGGCCCACTCGATCGAGTGAGCTCATGAAACACGCTGAACCGATGTCAAAACCGGGCACTCGGCCGAGTGCCAGACGTCACTCGGTCGAGTGACTCTTTCTCCAACTAGATGTGGATTTCTTTCCCACCAAGCAACGGAATCCTGTTTCCTCTCGAATTGTTGCTACTCCTATCCAAAGCGGTGTTTATTCTCACCCAAGCAAGACTATCTCTCCTAGTCGGGATCGGGAACCTCCCCTATAAATAAACCCCTTTGCACACATTCAAATTACAATGAACATCCACAAAAATCAATTACATACCAACACGCGTCAACACACACGCACATACCGACACACCCGAGAAAACACCGTCTAAAACCCCAAAAAAACCGGCCACCTCGGCAGCCACACCAATACACCTAAACCACCATAACTCACCCGCATTATCTCGACGCTCCCGTGCCTAAGCCACATTCCGACGAGCCCCGTTCCGAGAATACAAAACATGTAGGTTGAGGGTGTAAATTCAAATCCCGTCTTCTCCTTTCTCTCTTTCTCTTTCTCTCTCTCGTTTTTCATGTCGTCGGTCCATTGTCCTCGAGTCATCGTCACGTTTTTTTTACTCCTTTCCGCTTTTCTCGTTCCTAATATCAATATTATCGCAACTTTTTAATTTTATACAAAAACGATCATTCTTAAAATATGATACCGGCTCTATATAGTTGAATATCGTATCTACAAGAATCAAATTAATCTCGTTGATGCAAAGAAAACCGTCACGTAGTCCTAAAAACAAAATACGACGATTTCGACGCAGAGAGAATTCATTATTGTTTTTAGCTCGATTTTCAAAACGATTTACAAAACGTCCTTTCTAAAAAAAGTCGCTCCGAATATTCGATATTGATTCCATAATCAAGTGTCGAATATAACGAGTATCGAAAACTTAAGTCAAGTATAAATCGTATTATATTTTTACACGACTTAACAAAATTTCGAGAGCAAAACTAACCGGACAGCAGTTCGTACAGGGGGCACTCGATCGAGTGCCTAACCCACTCGATCGATTGGCACCCCAAAACCCGAGACATAAGCCTTTTTCGAGACCACTCCGTCGAGTCCCGCAATGACTCGATTGAGTGGCTCCTAGTTTAGCAAAACAGCGAGCTTTTCAGCATGTTTCGAGTCTCGATAAATATTTTTATGACTTCGGTCATCACGTGTCTAGTCTATCACGTGATTCATCTTTTCAAAACCATGCATCATATCATATTTACATCTTCAATTTACAAACCGTTACTAACTCGTTTGTTCTTTGTCTTTGTATCTTATTAGAGTAAATTAAAAATTACTCCCTTTTAAAATAATAATTTTAAAATTTACTCCCTTTTGAAATTTTTGTTAAAAATAACTCCCAAAATCTATCAAAAGTTCAAAAATTGCTCCCAAATTTATTTTTAGGACGAAAATGCCGTTAGCGAGAGGGTGGGGTGAAGTAATATGGCATAAAAAAGTTAGGGGCATTTTCATCCAAAATTTATATTTTGGAGCAATTTTTGAACTTTTGATAGATTTTGGGAGTTATTTTTAACAAAAATTTCAAAAGGAAGTAAATTTTAAATTGGTATCTTAAAAGGGAGTAATTTTTAATTTACTCATCTTATTATTCGTTGTTTGTTTTATTGTACTAAAACGGACCTCGCATGCTAAATACAACTTCGACATAGATTCAAAGATGCATTAAAGGACGTAGATCAAACATAATTCACATGTTTAGTCAAAACAATGTTTGCATATCATTTAACCGAACTACTAACGCGCGTATTTCAAAATCAAACGATATCTTAGTAGAGGCCGCTAAGTGCAGGCGGGGTTGGGTGTTCTTTGTGAACTTCCCAACACGTACCCTTACCCCTTACTCAGAACCTCGGTTTCCGGATGTCCAAAACCGTTGGCGCACGAGAGTCATTCAATACACGGTATCCGATAATGTCGGTATTAGTATCAAAATGCAAAGGGACGAATCCAATAAACTCTGAAATCAGAATGGGCCATATTTTGTACATGGCCCCTGAGATATAGAGTGGGTTCGAACGGGCCCGAACTCACGCAAAGTTCGGTGGCGACTCCACTTCAATTTAAATTTCAATTCGACCCATCTCATATGGAGATTCATTCGCCTCCCCAAACCCGCGCGTGGCCGCATCGGGGTGGACCTATGTCATGTCCACAATTTGGCGACTCCGCTGGGGATTAACTGATGCGTGACTTACCATCGGCATCCTCAGGGTGAGACTCGAATAGAAATCGTTCGACTAGTACAATACGCATTTTAGTTTTACGGTTCATACATAACCCCATATTTTCCCGGGTCGGTACTGGTGACCGACGTCCCACTATACCATTGATGTAATCCAAATTGGATATGTCAAAGGTGTTCATAGTCAATTCGTATGGGTTTCACGGCATGTTCTAAGCTCAACTCGACTTAGAAAGTCCGCCCCGATTCTCGGATAGGCTATGTACATTGGTATAGACCCTTTATAGACCGACCGAGACTTAGTATAGAGCATACATGGCGTCGTTATAATGCTTGCGTGACTATATGCTACTTGATTTCTATGTCGTTTTCAAAACCATCTTTTTCAAAAATTGCATCCTTTTCAAAATATCCAATTTCAAAACCCGGGAAGCACACCGAATTTAGGACTTATGATTTTACTCAAAATAGCCTATTTCTAGCCGGAATCCTACCCATTTCAAAACTCGAATATATTTTCGAAACGTCAAAATCTCGGCCCGATAACGATTTTCCGATTTAAAAAAAAAATCGGGCCATCCGCCATCCTTTTTTTGGGTTTTCTAAAAAATCCCGTTTCAAAAAAAAAACTTTCCTCTTCTTAGGACTCCTCGTATTTAGTAGTGTCGGGTCTTGTCATAAATCGTCGAAAGTCTCTAGTGTCGAAACTTCGTCGATCTTACATCACGAGTTTCCTCCCTATCTCAGTCCGCCTTATTTGACTAAGGCAAAGCCCACCTGCGTAGGACATACTCCCACGAAGGATGGCCCGTTTACACAATTGAGTCCAAAGTCTAGGGAATGTCTCACGTGAACCTTCCTTTAAACAGGACCCGACCCACATACCCGGATCCTAAAGGAGGCCCACCTTTCACAAGTCACCCGTCTAGGTGTCTTTTCCGAGTCATTTCCTTTCCAGTCTTGTTTTCCTTTGCTCGGGATGTACTTTTGTTCCAGGATCTGGGTTAGTTACTGATTACGCGGTATTCTTACAGACAGGCCGCCCTTCACCTGAGCTATGACGCAAGAAGCCATAGATGAGTTGACAGCCTCGTTGGCTAAGTTGGAGACCCAATTGACAAGAATGAGTGAAGACCAAATCGCCATCCTTACCCGTGTAAGCGCCGTGGAACAAGGAACTCCTAACAGTGGAATTGAGACTACTGGGCCTTTAGCTGAGTTGGCCAGCGCGGTCCGCAAGCTGCAAGAGCAGGTTCATTTGTCAACCAACAATACCATTCACACCGAGAACGCCCGAGCCTACTCTCCCCTGACCGATGAGTTACCCGCTAATCTCAACCTGACGGGCCTGCCAATGTTCGACGGGACTGAAGACCCGGTACTGCACATCCGGGCCTTTAAAGATTTCATGGCACTCAAAGGGGTCAAGTCGACTATGTTCAAGCACTTGTTCGCTTCCTCCCTTGAGAAGCATCCAAAAGCCTGGTATTACAGGCTCGACTCCAAGAAGTACAAGACCTGGGACGACGTCGCAACAGAGTTCGCTTGGAACTACGCGGATAACACCGAGATCCAGACTACTATGCGTACTTTGGAAGTCATGGCCCAAGAGCCCAAGGAAGGTTTCACCAAATACCTTCAAAGGTGGAGGGCCGAAAGCATGAAGCTGGTCGATAAGCCCAGCGAAAAGGTGTTAGTGGAGGCCTTTGTGAAGAATCGCCTCCCTTCCTACCGGGTCCATCTCCGGTACGCTGTCATACCCAACTTCGCTACCTTAACCGAAATGGGTACAAGAATCAAAGACGACTTAATGTTAGAGAGCCTTACTAAGGCCTCTGCCAAGGGATATCAAGGGGCCAGCTCGTACGCCAGCAAGCCCGCAACTGCAACTGTGACCCGTAGCATCTTCGACGAGGTCAATCTACTAGATACCTCGTCCAAAAAGAATACTCCAACTCGGGTATTCACTAAAATAGGGACCACCTATACTTACGCCTTACAAAGTCTATCCTCAAAGGGCCTAATCCAACCGATAGGCCCGACTCCGGAAGTCTCGGTCGAGAAGCGATCCAAAAGCTATAACATCCAGGTCTATTGCCAGTATCACCGAGGTAATGGGCACGATACAGAAAAATGTTGGAAGTTGAAACATCTCATCAAGGACTTGATCGAAAGCGGCAAAATACCATTGCCCGGAGACAAGCCGTGCAATAAGGAAAACCCATTCAGTACTCATGCCATCTTTTCCAGAGACGTGATCGACTGTTCACATCTAATTTCTCCTCTCGTCCCACAAATTAACGGGATATGGAACGATGATGAAGACAACGTTTACTTACCCAAAGGGGAAGCTGTCCCTATCACCTCTGAGGAAGTCCGGAAGGCTAAATCCAAAGCCTTGGCCAATAACCACCTCGTCACCACCGACCGTTCTACCCCGGAAACCGTCACTGAACCTACCAGGACGGACCCCACCCTCAAGGAGCCAAGCATCGACACGGCTCTAGTAAAATAACTGAAGAGGGCTCGAGTGGATCTCACCATATGGCAGCTTTTGGTTATCTCGCAAGTACATCAAGAGGCGCTTACTAAGGCTCTCGATCAAATCAAGGTCGACTCGCTGGTTACCCCAACTGAAATGGTGGCCACCATCATGCCTCATCTCAAAGGCAAGTCCAAGGAAGAAGGCCCACTTATCACCTTCTCCGAATTTGACCTACCACCATTCGGGGCCACACACAACTTGGACCTCTACATCACGGTGATCTGTCGGGGCAAATATCTCTCGATGACCCTGATTGATGACGGGTCCGCTGTAAACGCCCTTCCCTTAAGGACTGTAAAGGCCCTCGGCATCACCGAGGCCGAGTATCTCCCAACGGCGCAAACTATCCAGGCTTTTGACGGAAGACCAAAGTCGGTTGCTGGGGCCGTCAAATTGACAATTATAACCGGCCCGATCGAGAAAGAGCTAGAATTTCAGGTGATTGATGTCACCTCATCTTTCAATCTGGTACTCGGGAGACCATGGATCCACGCGGTCAAGGACGTGTCCTCCACTCTCCACAGGAAAGTCAAGATGCCTCTACAAGACGACATCATCACTCTCGAAGCCACCCCCATAACTGTGGCAAGCTGCAACACGGCGGGTCAAACTGACCCACGAGGATTTGATTTCGTGGGGATGATTGAAGAGGAATATCTCTTCAAGCTCTATTTCACCACTAGCATCGATACAATGCTACAGAACTTGGGCTACCTACTAGGGGCTACTTCAAGACCGTATCTTCCAGCTGGGAAGATTATCGAGGTTCTAAATGACGGGGGGTCTCGATTCGGTCTGGGTTACACTATGACTCCGGGAAATATGGACCAGACAAATATAATCAAATTCGTCACTCCCGTATTCGGGGCTATTCAGATGGGCCTCTATCAGCCCGCCATCACTTATCCCGAGACCAAATTGGCTCGGGAATGCAATTTCATCCCAGATGACATCTTTGCCCTCATCCAGGCTGAATCAAAAGAGGGTGCGAACAATACCGAGTCCATGCTGGGGCTTCTATTTGGGGAAGACAAAGCTGTCCCGACACCCAAGGAAGAATTAGTGAACCTGATCCTCCGCAGCAACAGGTTCGATCCAACTAAGCTGATCTCTGAAGTCAGTACTGACACCGGAAAGAGAGCTTGGAGGAAGACTATCAAATGGACCGGTAGCCAGGGCCGAGTCTACAAGCTAACCACTGGCGAAGGAGACATGCCGGATACTGAGTCCGAATCCGAGTCTGAGTTTGAGTATAAGTCAGAGTCGGAGTCTGAGTCCAAGTCTAGGGGGTCCAGTGTTAGGATTGAGTCTGTAACCCCTCTTCCTTTAGTCATACCTATCGGAGTCTCGAAGTCTGTCCCGAGAGCACTCCCTATCCCGCCACTGACCAACGATCAGATGACAGCTCTCTTCGAGCTATTTTCAAAGTTTACTATCAATAATAACGATAACCGTTCTGCTTACGACTTGTCTTATTTCCAAAATGCTTTCAATTTCAAAAATTTTATTTGCAATGACATTGAGAAACCCGACGAACAGGTACCTCTGCCCCCGCATCTGATCGAGCAGCTCGAACAAAGGAAATCCCGAAATGCGGTAATCGGGGGAACCGATTCCATCAATGTAGGAACCCCATTAGAACCTCAGATACTTAAGTTGGGCTTATCCTTAGATCCCGAGGAGAGAAAACAATTCACGGATCTCCTCCAAGAATTCAAGGATATCTTCGCATGGTCCTACACGGACAGGCCTGGGATAGATCGAGAGATAGTTGAACACCGTATACCCATCAAAGACGGATGTAAGCCGGTAAAACAGAAACTCCGAAGAATGAGGCCTGAATGGTCTCTCAAAGTCAAAGAAGAAGTCGACAAGCAATTCAAAGCGGGCTTTATTCTAGTGTCTGAATATCCAGATTGGGTTGCGAACATCGTACCGGTACCCAAGAAAGACGGCAAGGTACGGGTATGTGTAGACTTCCGGGACCTTAACAAGGACAGCCCGAAAGATGATTTTCCGTTGCCACACATCGACATACTGGTGGATAACACGGCCGATCATGCCCATCTATCATTCATGGACGGGTATGACGGGTATAATCAAATCAAAATGGCGGAAGAAGACATGAGTAAGACCACTTTCATTACACCTTGGGGTACTTACTGTTACACCGTTATGCCATTTGGCCTCATCAACGCCGGGGCCACCTATCAAAAGACTGCCACAACTTTATTGCATGACATGATGCATAAGGAAGTTGAAGTTTACGTGGACGACATGATCGTCAAGTCCAAAGACCGAAGTGAGCACATCTCGGCCCTAAGAAAATTCTTTACCCGATTGCGTAAGTACAATATGAGGCTAAACCCTCAAAAGTGCAGTTTTGGGGTAACATCGGGCAAATTACTGGGCCATATCGTTAGCCAACGCGGCATCGAGGTCGACCCAGCTAAAATCAAGGCCATTACCGAGATGCAGCCACCCAAGACCGAAAAAGAGATAAGGGGGTTTCTCGGGAAAGTCCAATATATCAGCCGGTTTATTTCGAAACTAACCATGGTATGTGAACCCATTTTCAAGAAACTGAAGATAGGAGAACGAATACTATGGGACGATAAATGTCAAACGGCTTTCGATAAAATCAAGGAGATTCTATCTGCACCGCCGGTATTAATGCCACCTCAACCTTGTTTGCCTTTGTCGTTATACCTAACAACGACCGAGACAGCCATGGAGGCTATGCTTGCCCAGACAGTCGATTCAGAAGAACGGGCAATTTAATACATCAGTAAGAAGTTCTTGGAATACGAGTGCAAGTATACGATGCTCGAGAAGACGTGCCTAGCTTTAGTTTGGGCCACTAAAAGGCTCCGACACTATATGCTTAGTAACGAGGTACACGTTCTATCCAAAATGGATCCTATCAAGTACCTGTTCGAAAAGCCCATCCTTAACGGTAGGATATCTAGATGGACTTTAATGCTAGCGGAGTTTGACCTCAAGTTCATACCATCCATTAAAAGCCATCAAAGGTCGGGTAGTAGCAGAATTCCTTGCCGATAGTCCGATATCTGAAGAAGGACACACCGATACTTGGGCCTTTCCAGATGAAGATATATTCCATAACGACATTGAGACATGGATTTATATTTTGATGGTGCGTCCAATTTCCGAGGATTCGGAGTCGGGATTCTGTTAATATCACCGAAAGGGGAGCACACCCCGTTATTCATTAAACTGGATTTCGACGTGACTAACAATGCGGCCGAGTATGAAGCGTGCATTCACGGGTTACAAGCCGCCGCTGATTTAGGAGTAAAGAACCTCCGGGTCCACGGCGACTCATCGCTAGTCATCAATCAAGCTCTCCAAAAATGGAAAACTCGGAATGCCAACCTTCTCGCTTACCAAGCACGAGTAAGGGTTCTCGAAAAATTTTTCCAAAAGGTAGAATACATCTATCTACCTCGGGAGGAAAACCAATTTGCGGATGCACTTTCCAAATTAGCATCTTTATTGAATATCTCGGAGCACCTAACCAGCATGCCAATTTGCGTCGAAAGATGGTCCGAGCCGGCATATATCCACGCCATCGAAGATATCGAAATAACCGATCCCGAACCTTGGTACCAGACCGTTCTAACCTACTTAACAATGGAAGAATATCCTCCGGAAACTGAAAACCGGGCCAAGAAAGCCCTGCGGAGATTGGCCGCCCAATTCATTCGCACGGACGACGAACAATTATATAAGAAGACAGCGCAAGGGGCTTTACTCCTGTGCATCGACAAAACACAGGCCGAAAAGGTTATGGCCGAAGTACACGATGGTGAGAATGGCCCGCATATGAACGCCCATATGCTAGCCCGAAAAATCACGTGGCTCGGATATAATTGGAATACTATGGAGACTGATTGTCAGATATATGTCAAGCGTTGTCATAACTGTCAGATCTTTGCCAACGTGCAACATATGCCGTCATCCCTACTGTACAGCATGACATCACCATGGCCATTTTCAACATGGTGTATCGATATAATCGGGAAGGTGAACCCTTCCGGGACGAGAGGTCACTGTTTCATTTTGGTGGCTATCGAGTACTTCACCAAATAGGCCGAAGTCGAGTCGTATCGAATTTTGAACGCCAAGCATGTGGCCAAATTTATCCAAAACAAGATTATATGCCGATACGGGATTCCGCATGAATTCATCAGTGATCATGGGACCCATTTCCAAGCTGAAACCGCTACTTTACTATCGAAATATAAAATTCAAAGGCATACATCTTCGCCTTACGGTCCCCAAACAAACGGAGCGGTAAAGGCTGCTAATAAAATAATTGTCAGCATACTTAAAAAGATGATCGATAATTACCGGGATTGGCCCGACAAACTACCTTTCGCTCTATGGGGGTACCGAATGTCGATTCGCACCGCAACTGGAGCAACTCCGTATTACTTAACATACGGAATAAAAGCGGTCCAGCCGGTCGAGCTAGAAGTACCATCCCTTGGGATTTTACTTGAAAGCCAAGTGCCGGAAGCAGATTGGGTCCAAGCCCGATATGATTCGTTAGTTCCTCTAGACGAACGACGGTCCCGGGCCCTCAATAATATCCAAATATACCAAAAGAGGATACAACGGGCTTTCAACAAGAGGGTTAAGCCCAGAAATTTCAAAGAAGGGGATCCGGTCCTAAAATCCGTCAGTGCATTACTACCGGTTGACCCAAGAGGAAAATTCAAACCCAATTGGACCGGGTCGTATTTGGTAAAAAAGGTCCTATCATGACGCGCAGTGATGCTGACAGACTTGGACGGGAACGAATTCGTCAACCCGACCAACTTGGATCAGTTGAAGCGCTACTACCCATAAACCTTATTTCAATGTCATTTGCAAAAAAAAAAGTTTATAAAAATTTTATAAAATTTTTGTCTTTTTATAAATTTCCAAAACTATAAGCAAGTTAATAAGTTAGGATTACTTATCCTACTGTCGCACATCTCGAACTAATAGTCTTGATGTATTTCAAAAATTGCAAAAAATTCTATGCTTGAACTACGTTTGGCTTGATTCCACTAATCGTGGATACGTAGGCAACCCCTCAAAAGGGTACAACCACTGCAATAACAAAAAAGACATGAACGGTATTCACTAATATGTCTTTTATTAAAAACTCGATAAATTCGGGAATTTCAAAAGTACATCACAAAAAAAAGGAAAAAAAATAAAAAAATCACACCACCAAAAATAGTAATAATACTAAATAATAAAAACTAGGGAGACTAGTGTTCGTGCATTTTGCCCTTTCCCTTGTCCTTTGGGTCGCGTGGAGCCCGAGGTCGCCGGGGTGGGGGCGAGCGTTCCCGAATCACCAGAGGAATCTCCTTTGCTCGAACCCGTTTCTTCGACAGCGGGTCTTCTGCCATTGTCACTGGTCCAAGCCGAGCCCGTATGTGCTCAGGTAGCCTGTCTCGCGGGCCAAGTCGGTCCCGCACTGCCAGTCTTGGGCCAAGTCTCCTTTCCAGGTCTGTCCGGGGGCTCACTTTCCCCCGTGCACATTTAGTACTGGACCCTTCAGCTTGAGTCTTAGTCTTCCCTTTCTGACCCGACATTAATCGAACCAATGTAGCCGGAGTCTCGCCCTCATCAAAGAAGCCTCGGTTGTCTTTAGCTTGTTCTCGTCGCAGTAGGTCAAAAGCCTCGTCAACCTTCAGGGCAGCTCGGGCTTTAGCAGAATCCGCCTTCGTCCATTTCACATAAGAATCTGATACCCAGATTGAGTGAAGAGCCTTGGGAATAGATCAAGTAGCCCGAGTGTACCACCGCTACATCCAGGTGTCACACATCACATCCGTCAGCCGAGTAGATTCACTCATGACCGCCTCAATTTCCGAGATTCTCTAGGCCCGACCATCACTACAACAAATCATCACTTGGGCCACGGAAATTTTGTTGCCACGGCTACTTGCGCCACGGAAAATTTACTGTGGCAAATAATCTAGCCACGGGAATTTGACGCTTACGCCACGAAAATAAACGTGGCTAGGGCTAGATTATTTGCCACGGTAAATTTTCCGTGGCGCAAGTAGCCGTGGCAACAAAATTTCCGTGGCTCAAGTGATGATTAGTTGTAGTGCATATTGCCTAAGTATGCGATCGGGGTAAAGGTGAATTGTCTGCCTAAAAGATAGGATCACCTGATATCGTGCCCTATCTCTCGATTCCAAGCCGGTCCGAACATAAATGGGCCACCACGGCACGGTCCACCGGATCAATGGACCTCCATGGAAAGACAGCACTTCGTCCCAATATTTCTGAGTATTATGGCGAGAAAAGTCAATGGTCCGTCTCCTCGTCATCACTTGGTTAGGGCGCTATCAGCTCACGTCAAGGGGAGGATCCACGATTGATAGCCTCTCAAATAGCCAAAGCTGAAAAAGAAACGGAGGTATGACTATCAAGGCAAAAATTGATGTCCGCACAGGGGCACGCGATCGAGTGCTTGGAGGTTACTTGATCGAGTGATGCTCCAAAAAACCGGACAAGAGGCTTTTTGTGAAGGCACTCGATCGAGTGCCAGGGTGACTCGATCGAGTGCACGCTGGAGCAGGAAACCGCGAGAAAAGAAATCAAAAGAAATTTTTTTCGAGAAATTGAGAAATCAAAAAAGTCGGGAAAAATCCTAAACTATATACCTGTAGAAGACGGGTACTCCCAGTCAGACGGATCGACAAATCCTTTTTTCGGTTATCCAAGCCTTGGATGATTTCCCATGTAAATAACCAAGCCGGACTGTGCTCCGTCTCCATTAGGTCAACCACAGTAAAAAGTCGGACATGGCCCATACATGACAACAAATTCATATGACCTTCGAAGGCATAAACATGGAGCATACAAAAAGCAAAGGCCCTACGGCTATGGACCGGCCTGACCTGGACATCGTGTGGATTCATGAACTTTTCAGCTAGATCAATCAAAGAGACAGTATCTCCCTCCGCCATACGGGATACCTCCATGTGAGAAAGTCCTAAGAATTCCCTTAGCTTTCTCCTAGGATCGTGAACTGAAAACGGGATAGCAGGACGAAGTATGGGGTTCCATCCTCCTACAGCAGCAATTTCCTCAGGGATAGGACAAATCTCGCCTCGACGAAAAGCGAAAACATGATAAGTATCATCCCAGTAGGACAGACAAGCATCCAAAAAGTGACGATCCACCTGCATTTGATGGATCGTGAACAATTGAGTAATACCATTCTGATTTAGAATTACTTTATCTGCGTCTCTGAAGTATCGGGACCAATCTTGCAGCATTCCGATCAAACGTTCGATTCACATAACTAGATTTCTTAAGAAGAATAAGAATTCTTGAGGCTTGTTCTCTTTAGGAGGAAGGAATTAAGAGAATTGTGAGAAAACTAAAAGCAAGAGATGGGTATTTATAACATTAACCCAGACTTTCCTCCTTCTTTTAGGATTCCTAATCCCAGAAGGTTTAGCATACAGGCCCCATCTCAGAGTCTTTAGCTAGTCGTCCCGAGCATTCCTATTCCTTTTCAGAGTCAGATTTTCAAAAAAAAAATCAATTTTTTTTCAAAATTTCCATTCCCTAGCGTGAGTCATTTTTTCCTAAATGTTACATGCAAAACTTTACGTAACTATAGACTGGTATGACTCAAGCAGGACCGTCTAACTTACCAAAACTCCCCAGTAGAAAGTCCAAGGCGGCATTTCTCCCAAAAAAAAGCGAGGAATGGGCCTACATACAGGCGCACCCAGGACTTATGCAACAAGTCCAAAATTCCCCACAAAGTTATCAAGATCAGTTCAAGTATGATTTCTATCTTATGGTTGGCGAGTCCTTCACGCAAGTCTAATGGACTATAAACGACCCGACCGGAAGTCTGCCAGGTCTTAATCTTTGATTGGCCTGGTAACTACTCTGACTTTCGCCATGTCCAAGCCTCAGTCAGAGTGGGGGCTCTGTAGACACCCACATTTGGCTGTTAGGTGTCTATAGCAGTGTCCAAAGAACACCCGATGATGATCGAACGCAAACATGCTTTAACGCGCTCGAATATGGGCTCGAAATAAGTAATGTCTGGCATGGGCTTTTTACGGAGTACAAATCTCACAAAACCAACCTCAAATTCAGGCCCAGTAGGTCATTTCGAGTCAAATAAGACTAATTTGGGTCGAATACGACACCAAGGGCAAAACCGTCTTTTAGCGACCGAGTCAAACCCCGGTCAAAGACGTTTCCGAGGCATAAATATCTGCCGTGTCACCCCACAAATCAGACTTGAAGTCGAATACTACAAAAATCAGCTACAAAAAACATTAAACAACTCCGTTAGAGATAGAATTCGATCTCTAATCGATCGAGTGGACCGGCCCACTAAATCGAGTTAGCTCATGAAACACGCTGAACCGATGTCAAAACCGGGCACTCGGCCGAGTACCAGACGTCACTCGGTCGAGTGACTCTTTCTCCAACTAGATGTGGATTTCTTTCCCACCAAGCAACGGAATCCTGTTTCCTCTCGAATTGTTGCTATTCCTATCCAAAGCGGTGTTTCTTCTCACCCAAGCAAGACTATCTCTCCTAGTCGGGATCGGGAACCTCCCCTATAAATAGACCCCTTTGCACACATTCAAATTACAATGAACATCCACAAAAATCAATTACATACCAACACGCGTCAACACACACACATACCGACACACCCGAGAAAACACCGTCCAAAACCCCAAAAAAACCGGTCACCTCGGCAGCCACACCGATACACCTAAACCACCATAACTCACCCGCATTATCTCGACGCTCCCGTGCCTAAGCCACATTCCGACGAGCCCCGTTCCGAGAATACAAAACATGTAGGTTGAGGGTGTAAATTCAAATCCCGTCTTCTCCTTTAATTTCTCTCTTTCTCTCTCTCGTTTTTCATGTCATCGGTCCATTGTCCTCGAGTCATCGTCACGTTTTTTTTACTCCTTTTCGCTTTTCTCGTTCCTAATATCAATATTATCGCAACTATTTAATTTTATACAAAAACGGTCATTCTTAAAATATGATACCGGCTCTATATAGTCGAATATCGTATCTACAAGAATCAAATTAATCTCGTTGATGCAAAGAAAATCGTCACATAGTCCTAAAAAAAAAAATACGACGATTTCGACGCGGAGAGAATTCATTATTGTTTTTAGCTCGATTTTCAAAACGATTTACAAAACGTCCTTTCTAAAAAAAGTCGCTCCGAATATTCGATATTGATTCCATAATCAAGTGTCGAATATAACGAGTATCGAAAACTTAAGTCGAATATAAATCGTATTATATTTTTACACGACTTAATGAAATTTCAAGAGCAAAACAAACCGGACAACAGTCCGTACAGAGGGCACTCGATCGAGTGCCTAGCCCACTCGATCGAGTGGCACCCCAAAACCCGAGACATAAGCCTTTTTCAAGACCACTCGGTCGAGTCCAGCAATGACTCGATCGAGTGGCTCCTGGTTTAGCAAAACAGCGAGCTTTTCAGCATGTTACGAGTCTCGATAAATATTTTTATGACTTCGGTCATCATGTGTCAAGTCTATCACGTGATTCATCTTTTAAAAACCATGCATCATATCATATTTACATCATTTATTTAATTTACAAACCGTTACTAACTCGTTTGTTCTTTGTCTTTGTATCTTATTATTCGTTGTTTGTTTTATTGTACTAAAACGGACCTCGCATGCTAAATACAACTTCGACATAGATTCAAAGATGCATTAAACGATGTAGATCAAACATAATTCACATGTTTAGTCAAAACAATGTTTGCATATCATTTAACCGAACTACTAACGCGCGTATTTTAAAATCAAACGACATCTTAGTAGAGGCCGCTAAGTGCGGGCGGGGTTGGGTGTTCTTTGTGAACTTCCCAACACGTACCCTCACCCCTTACTCAGAACCTCGGTTTCCGGATGTCCGAAACCGTTGGCGCATGAGAGTCATTCAATACACGGTATCCGATAATGTCGGTATCGGTATCAAAATGCAAAGGGACGAGCCCAGTAAACTCTGAAATCGGAATGGGCCGTATTTTATACATGGCCCACTAAGATATAGAGTGGGTTCGAACGGGCCCGAACTCCCACAAAGTTCGTTGGCGACTCCACTTCGATTTAAATTTCAATTCGACCAATCTCATATGGAGATTCATTCGCCTCCTCAAACCCGCGCGTGGCCGCGTCGGGGTGGACCTATGTCATGTCCACAATTGTCTTATTTGATCACAACTAAAATTTACCTAACCAAGTGAAATCTTATGGTATAACTCTGTTGTTGAGCTTAATGAAACGAACAAACTACTCTGAATGAAAAGAGTAATTAATTTAAAGTTCACCTTGAGGTTAACGAAATTGGATACTTGTCTTCTCAAAGACAAACCGACTAACTTAACTTCTGAAAGTATTGCTCAAATATCCTTCCATGAATCTTGGGAGAGATCTAACAGATTATTTATTTTATTTTTTATATTGGATAATGTAACCAACATTAAGACTTAAGAATTCATTTTATGGACTGAAACAAGCATTGAAACAATTATACTTAAAGTTCGATAAAATCATTACCGATTTTAAAGAAAATATCATTGATCTATGCATAAATCTCAAGATCAGTGGGAGTAAGTTCATACATTTGATTATGTAGGTTGAAGATATTATATTAGCCAGAAACGATCTTGGTTTATCACATAAAACTAAGACTTATGTCTTAAATGGCTAAATAAATAATATCCTTATGCACATGGTTGGGAAGTTAATGTATGCTCAGGTAAACCTGACATTAGTGATGCTCACATATAGAAAATTAGATCACCCGCAGGTGACTGATTATTCAGATTCAGATTTTAGAGGATGTAATGACACAAGACACTGTACTCATAGTTGTTTTATACCTCCATTATGGAAGCTGAATATGTGGCTTGTTATGAGGCTTTAATATAAGGAGCATGATTGCGTAATTAACGTGATAATAATGAAATTGCAATCATTTTCTCCATGAATGATATGATATCTAAGGGATCAAAACACATGAACCTTAAATATCTTTACTGAAGCAAGATGTTAGATCACAGAAATACTGAGATCTCTTTAACAATTCTACACTTGCTAAATAATACAGTATTATTTTGTTTTCCAATGTGTACACATTTATTATTGGATGAATGATAACAGATGAATAGTCTTTTCAGACATTACGTGGACCATTACGTTAAACTCCACTTATGGCCTAACCGTTCAATCGTTGATGTAGTGGTACATGGAAGTAAACATGTTGCAGATTGACATGTGCACGCCATGACTCTCTTTAATGATTGAATTAGTCAAGGTGCTTATGAACACCGATTTAACATATATGTTTTAGCATAGTATGCGCAACTTATATATTCTCTAAAGAACATTATAGATGTTCCAATCGACCAAGTGGGAGACTGTAAGAATATTTATGCTACAATAATATTACGGGATATTTAATATATATTCCCTATTATTATGCTAATATTTCTTCCCCATAATTGTGGTCTTATTGGAAATCGAATCTTTAAGAGATATGCTATCACAATAATATCGGATTAAATAAGGGGTTTTTCCATATTTACTCAACCTTGATGGAAGGTCGAGATTACCGTAATCTAAAACCCTAATAGGAAACCGGTCCTCTCTCTGCCTATATAATGGAGTCTTCCCCATCAGAAACTCTGTGCGTATTATTAAGATCAAACAACACTTATTACATTATAGAACAAGACGGAGAAACCGTACCTATTAATTATGAAACCGGACTTATTATTATTATTATTATTATTATTATTATTATTATTATTATTATTATTATTATTATTATTATCATCATTATTATTATTATTATTATTATTATTATTATTATTATTATTTGAAGTCGTATTATTATTTATGAAGATTTATGAAGTCGTCTTATAGAGATCTAATAGTTCGTATTAGATTTCGACTTATTCCATAATAAGGTATGTCTTAATCTCGTCTTAATTAATCTTTTGTGACCTTCATGTTGTTCAAAGATTTATGGGAATTATGTTTTATTTATGTCACGTTAATAATATGCTAGCAATATCGAGTAATTTTCTATAATAATAGTCGGGTCAGTTTCGGGCTCGGGTCAATTCGAATTACGGGTCAAAATCAGGTATTCAGTTCGAGTGTCGGATCGGGTTTGGTTTGACTTATTCGGGTCGGGTCAATTTTGTCAGATCTACTCCTCTTTACTTCTCTCCTTCATCCTCTCTCTCCATCACCTTCATCCATCTTCATTTTTTTACTATACTTTTCGTTTGGATTAACGTGTTGATTTAGGTTGTATTATTAGCTAGATTTGGTGAGTTTGAAGGAAGAAGAACATTAATGACGTTTAATGTTCCATTCACTGAGTAAGTGAAAACGAGTGAAGTAATATGAAATAAATTAAAAGCGAAAAAGAAAGGTGAACGGGTTCTACCGGTAGCTGGTCACCTATACTACTCCGGTTTAACTAATCCAAAAATACGTATTATTCTCAGATTTATTAAAATTGGAATTATTTTCGGAAGACGCTCTATAGTTGGTATTATTGTCGTTAAATAAAATTAAAGATGAAAAAGGAAGGTGGATGGGTTATACAGGTAACCGGTCACCTATACTATTTTGGTTTAACTACTTGAATAATACGTATTATTCTCAGATTTATTAAACTTGATATTATTATGGGAAGACGCCCTATAGTTGATATTATTGGTGTTAAATAACCCCAATATATAAGTAATAATTAATTATATTGAATAAATTAAGGTCATCATCTGACCTGTCATGTTCAATCTATTGGAAAGAAGAGATTAGGCTAAAAGCCCAATCAGCGTTTGGTTTGCAGAGGGGAAAGAAAATGAGATTAGAAAAGGGAAGTAAGGGGAAAGAAAAGGGATTTCCCTCCATTTTTTTTGAAGTGAAGATATCAATTTTTATCAATAATAAGTCATCCGGCATCTACAAACGATGTCAAATTGAACTGAATACAAATTTGTAAAAAATAAATAAAGAACACTATTGAGACAAAGATCACTATTAGAATAAAGCGCTTCTGCATAGCCTTCTATATATCGCTGTTTATTGACACAGTCTTTCGCGAAGGAATTTATAGATCTGATGAAATAGTCTCCAAAATAATGAACTTTCTCTATTTTGACAAATAGTAGACCGAGATCTGACCTCAATTGTATCACCGTACGTAGAAATTCCATTGCTCTTATGATCTTGCACATAGTTCTTGAAATCTAAGCCCTATACTAACATAAAGAACTGAAACCTTTGAATTAAAGGACAGAAACCTTGAAATAAAGGACGAAAAAAACAACTCTCATCAAAGATAGACTTTTATTGAATAAGATTTGATTATAAGTATTGAGAATTAAACAAATGTTTTGGGGCTTACCATCGATTAATTATCGATGGAGGTCCCGAATGAGGGGGAAAGTTGGAGTTTTTTTTTTCAGAGGAGAAGGAGGAGGAAAACTAGTATTTTTTTTAGTTTTATTTTTTTTGGCCAGATTTAATGATTTCCCTCCATTTAAGTTGTTGTTTGGTTCAATCTTGGAAATGAATGATATTGCGTCCGGTTCTTTGTGGTCGTTTGGTTATAATTAAGAATACAATTTTTTTAACATGTTTTCTTTATTATTATTGATTTATCTTTTTTTTTTCAATATTAATTTTCACCAAATTTTTTCTACTTATTTTTTTTTAAAACATTTTCAAAACAACATATATTCTTGTCCTATCGAATAACAAAAAAATTAATTATGACAATAACATATTTAAGATAAAATTTAATATTAAGTTTTTTTTAATAGTATAATATTACTCTTTAATTATAATGTTTATATTTATTAAATATTAAAATTAAAATTATTTTTTAAATTTATTTTAATAATTGTTTTATTATTAAATGAATAAAAAATATTAAAAATCTTTTTTTAAAATTATTTTAAAATTATTTTTATTATTAAATGATTAAAAAAGTTTTATTAAATTAAATATTTCTCGTCTTTGTAATTTAAAATATTAAAAGTTAACTTTTTTAATTATAAATACAAATATAATTTTTAAATACTAATATCTTATTAATTTTGATAAATTCTTGTTGATCCAACGGGTCAACTCAAGCGAATCAGGTTTCAACTCTAAATTAACGGGTCATATTGGGTTCGGGTCAAACGGGTTACAGGTCGAAAAAACGGGATCATAACCTAAAACAATGGGTCAGACGGACCGGATTTTTGGGTCGGGTCATTTGACAGGTCTAGTGACCCGTACACGCAGTGAGAGGTGGACGTTGGTGGTGGGAAATCGGTGGCGGGAGGTGCGAGGTTGGAGGTCGAACACATAACGACAATTATGAGAGCAATATTATAGGTCAAGAGGGATATAAGGATGGATATCTAACCCCATATACATTTCAATCCTCATCTATCTATTTTATTTTAACTTCTCTTTCATTTTTTTATTCAGTTCTATACGGGTTTCTGTCATTCCTCGTAGCAATGACGACGACTGGTAGTTGGTTGTGATTCATGTGAAGGCTAGCAAATTCTGTCGCAATGATAGCATACTGATGAACAGTTGAAATGAATCCATATCACATGAATCAGGCCTTCAATTATTCATAAATTAATGACAACGAAACCAGACCAGCTGTAAATCCTGTAATCCCTTTTTTCTGTAGGTCAATTAATAAACCTAACGTGTCTGCCATTGCATTTTCTTCCATCATGAGACATATATACCCACTACACCATTAACTTGGAAATGGATCCTCTCCGTTACCTTTTCTCCCCATTACCTTTCATTATCTCTAATATAAGAATATAATATTATTAATCATATTTCACCTCATCACCGATCACCGTTGAATTGTTTTGAAACGAATTTAAACCGTCCAAAAGTAATGGAAGATAATTGAGAGAAGAAAGTAATGGAGAGGAACTTTACTCTCCTCAGTTCTTTTTTTATTTTCAAAATAACGTTGTTAATCCAAAACGGTTCCTTTAAAGCCATTAACTAAAAAAAGTCAACGTAGGACCGGTTCTTTAAATGACGAGTTTGAAGCAAAGTTTCTTTGTGAGTTGTGACTCGAGACATGTCTATGATTCGATTTTGTAATACAAAGTATTGATAATGAGTACATTCGCTATATATGTTAGTGTACAATTTTATGTAAAGTCGACTCTCTAACAGATCCACCAAAAAATCGAGAAAGAAAGGATTTCTCAGAGACTAGCTTGAGTCGCAGCCTCCCCACAAGTCAACTTGGTAGGCGGCATTGCAGTACCTTTCCTACTCTTTTATGTTATGAATCAGAAATTAAATGTGGAGTTTGGGTTCGATTTGTCATTGGCCTGGATCGATTGGAAGCCGCAGACGATGCCTTCTTGCTTGTGTAGTTGATAATTGGCCTTGTCGTCAAACGGACTCGATCGTCACTTTTGGCCGATTGGGTGGGGTAGTTATAATGATATGCCATTGGCATAGTGGTCGTCACTGCTCACCATGGGGAGACATCTACGTGTGGAATTTGATCCTTTGTTCACTCAGTTAAGATTTTTTTGCTGGAGTGTTTAGTCATTCACTTGCTTCCGGGGCAACAAAAAAAACATAAAAAATTCATACGAGACCGTCTCACGATAATCTATGGTGAGACCTTTCACATAATAGATGGTTACTAAATTTATAACTACTTACGTGAGACAATCTCATAGGAGAGTTTTACTGATAAAAAAATTTCTATGTTGTACTCATGTTTTTTTCCGTTTTCTATCATATACCCTTCATATTTTTAAAACCTCCCCTAATAGCGTCAAGACAGTAACTAGGTTGTGATATGGCTAGTTTTGACGACCTTAACTTATTTTCCCTACTTATTTTCCCTCCAATTTCCTAAACTTTTCCATCCATTTCATTAATTTTCTCCATTTCCCCCCTTTTATACATCAACTTTTTATTCTTTTTTTACCGCATTGGTTTCTTCACTTTCTACTCAACTTATTATTTTGTTTAAAATAATAATAATCTACTGATTTCTAACGAAATTAATTCAATCACATTAACAAACAAAACATTGATGTTGCATGATCATAGAAGACGAAGAAAAAAAAAACCAGAATTTATGTCTACAAAATTAGAATTGGAGAAAACATAGGAGACGAAGACGGAGATTAATTAGAATTTTTGAGTAGGATAATTGTGATTAACTTACATTTAATGAAATTAATCAGCTATAGCCTATAGGGGCATAAATGAAGGTTTAGAAAATAGGAGTGTGAAAACGGAAAAACATGCGAATACAACTTAAAAAACCCTAAAAAAATTGAGCTTCGTAATCACTACGCTGACACATATATTTAATAAAAAAATCATAATCATATGTAAACTTATTTTAGATGATAAGTTTTCACCAAACACCAATTTCATAATTAGTTAATTTCTAAAAACACACTATGTTACAGGTAAATTCGAACTACTAACTTCTCAATCGAAGTAAGGAAACGCTTACCACTTCAATTTACCTCGAGAAATGGAGTGGTTACTAGTTAGTGCATATGGAGTTATTTAATTTAAGAAGATACTCCTTCCGTTCAAATCCAAAGAGTATATTTACTTTTTCACACTTACGGAGACACGTTTTTAAACTGTCAATTTCTTTTGTTTTACATTAACAAAAATAAAAATTTGATATTCTGATCTTAATCTAATCCTAAAGACGAATAAAACAAGAGACTATATTTTCTCTTACAGATTGTCAGGAATATTAATGTTTCTCTTGAGTTGTGAATAGTATCCAAAAGGGAGGCGTAACCTTTGAATTTGAACGGACGAAGTATATGAGTAATTGTTACAACTTCAAATAGATTTTATAGAAGGTTTGTATAAAACTTTAGGAACAAAAAAACCATTTTCACAATCTATAGAAGGATCGATTTGGCACATTCTTATACGTCTATGTCTATGCAAATTTGAGAGATCTATTAATTTAGTTTGAGACACAATTATCTTTAACTTAGCTTGTATAAAATCCGTGATAAAATCACGGGTTGAAAGATGGTCGTATTGGCAGTAAGGTAGTGTTCCCAGTGTATTACATAACGAAAAGTTTATCACCGACATGAAACATAATGATTTTAATAAGAATTATAAAAGTGTTAAGTTGATTGGCATTGACTCGTGATAAGTACGACAAAAGTTTCTTTCAAGGGAAGATAATACCATAAGATGGTAAATAAAGTGTTTTTAGGATTTATAAGTATAAATCTGAATGATTACATCGTCAGGAAGCTAATAGTACTTATAGTACGTAGTACGTAGTTTACAACATTGTACAATTGTAAGATATTAATATCGTAGTATTTGACTTATTTGCATTTAATTTGTAGATGATTTATATTATACTCCGTAGGAATTACTATTATTAATTGTCTTCGTCGCGGACCTAGTGTTTATGGCGGAAACGCATGGAGGCTTATGTAAGATATCACTTGTGCAGATGTTGTCGCAGCAATAATCTTGAATAACTTCATTCTAACAAAAAGAAGAATGAGATTAGAAATCTTAATTATGGAAAAAGAAGTATGTGTTAAAATGGTAAAAAATGAAAATATTAATGTATTGAGAAAAAAAAATGAATAAGGAATTAAGAATTTATAAGCATGAACTGAAGTTCGATATCTTATTCATGTTAATTTTTTTCCTTCAACAAATATCTTTATCTTACTATTGTACATCATACACCAACTAATCATATTTTCGATTCAAACTCGTGACATAAAAATTCAGTAATATATAATTCTTGAAAAAAAAAATTGTTAATCTATTTTTTTTTTTTTTTTTTTTGGAAAACCCCAAATCTAGATTAAATAAAATTAGACAAATTATCCAACCAATATTGTTTTGCATATAATATACTACGAAGTATAATTTTTTGAGATTGTTTTGAAGTTGTTTTAATCTATATTTTTTTATTTGCATATAATCGTTATCCTATAAGAAGGATGTAAGGAATGAATTACCCCATTTTATTTTATTCACTGACCCCCTGAAACATCTATCACGATAGTCTAATCCCGATTTTGAGATTTTCTTCAACAAAATCCAAAACAAAAAAAAAAACTACGGAGTACATTCATTAACCGATGAATGACAACGATTACCAGCTAAATAAAAAAAGGGTTATTTAACGACAATAATATCGCGATAGAGTGTCTTCCCAAAATAATACTGTACCAATTTCAAGAAATTTGAGAATAATACATATAAGTGACTTTATAACCTGCTACATCGGGTCACCTAATTTATACTCCCTCCGTATCTATATGTTCGTCCACTTTCAATATAATATTCCACCCACATATTAAACAAAGTGGACGAACATATAGATACGGAGGGAGTACTATTTAACCTGCTACTTATCCTCAGTCCGATCCTCCTCCTTAGACCTGGATAACAGGTGAAATGGGTCGGGTTTGGGTCGGGTCAACTTTAGGTCGGGTTAGTTTCATGTTATAACAATCGGGTGGACTTCGGGTCGGTCGGATAATTTCGGGTTTGAGTCATTCTCGGGTTTACTGTTTTCAACGTTTTTAGGTATATCGACTCATTTTCTATAATAATGGCCGGGTCAATTTTGGGTTAACTCGGGTCAATTCGTATTACGGGTCAAAATCAGATCTTCAGTTCGGGTGTCAGGTCGGGTTCTGTTTGACTTATTCGGGTCGGGTCAGTTTTGTCAGGTCTACTCCTCCTTACTTTTGATATCCTTCATCCTCTCTCTCCATTATCACCTACATCCTTCTTCACTTTTTTTTCTATACGTTTTGTTTGGATTAAGGTATTGATTTTGGTATAGGATTGTGTTATTAGCTAGATTTGGTGAGGTTGAAGGAAGAGGAAGTGAGAGGACATTAATGACGTTTAACGCTCCGTACACTGAGTAAGTGAAATGAGTGAAGTAATACTCCGTATGAAATAAATTAAAAGCGAAAAAGAAAGGTGAACAGGTTATACCGGTGGCTGGTCACCTATACTACTCCGGTTTAACTATTCCAAAAATACGTATTATTTTCAGATTTATTAAAATTGGAATTATTTTCGGAAGACGCTTTATAATTGGTATTATTACCGTTAAATAAAACTAGTATAGCACCCGCGTAAATACGCGGTAAATTTAGTTTGTTACTTTTAATAGATGAGATATCTATAATTACCAATTGCACGGTTTTTGGGATATGAGATTTATGTAGGTGGTCACAATTAGTTTTTTATTATTGTATTCTTTAAAATAAGTTTGAGTTTGAAATATACTATGTATTATTTTAAGGGTTATTTCATGACAATAATACCAACTATAAGGGGGCTTCTTAGATTAATCCCAACTATACGTAATCTCGTTTTAATATGAACTATGCCTTTATTAATCTCTCATTGATATAGGCGACCGGTTACCTGGAAAACCGGTTGAACCTTCCTCTTCAGTTTCGGTTGTTGGTTAAAATTTTTTTGAATCTTCCCAAAATTCGTCTTGCATTTTTTTTCCTGATTAGTATTGTAGAAGCCATGAAAAAAAATGTTTTAATTTTCTTGTTGTTTTGACTTTCACGAACGACGACGGAACACTCAAGGACCCTAGAAAGTCACAACCGGTCACTATTACCGGTTATAGCAGGTCATAATTTTGTCCATAGCAAAATGAGATTAATGAAGGCATAGTTCATATTAAAACGAGATTATGTATAGTTGGGATTATTCTAAGAAGCTCCCTTATAGTTGGTATTATTGTCATGAAATAACCCTTATTTTAATGACTATTTTTAGTAAAGTGTATAGTGTATTACTAAGGGTAGGTGTTGATCATTCAGAGAAAGTAATGTTTAGAAGGTCATATATTTATAACGTTGGATATCGAATAAAGTTGTGATGATCATCGCTTATTCAATCGAGAAGTTTTGAGTGAAGAACACATTTATTTTCAATTGGGTATCGTATAAGATTTACATTTCACATTCGGTCTCACATGAGCTATATGAGATTTGCAATTTTTTTCCATTGTTTAGGTGACCCATGGTTTAAGTGGCCCATTATATAATAGTGACAGTATTAGGCGGGAAAATGGATGAAGGAGGGAGCGACACATCATCATTTTTCTAACATTGGAAAGGGAAATGGTAGAAGACAAAGGGGGAAAGGGAATGAAAAAAAGTGAAAACAAAAAACTATAAAGGGATTGAAGATGTTGATTCTCTTTCTTTTCCTGTAACCCCTCAACCAAACGCCCCGTTAGTATATAGGGGATTAAAGGTGAAAAAGAAAGGTGAATGGATTTTACAAGTAATAGGTCATACTCTGGCTTAACTATTCCAATAATACGTATTATTCTCAGATTTATTAAAGATGATATTATTTTCAGAAGATGCTCTATAATTGTTATTATTGTTGTTAAATAATCCAATAAAAAAATGTAATAACCAAAGTCGAAAAAATGTTTAATTAAATTAGATTATTGCGTACCATTATTACTCAAAGTCATAGCTATTAGTTTAATTAGCTAAGTTCTCCATTACCAAAAAAAAGGGTAAATTAGATCTGCAAGCAATTGATTTAATACAATCACTATCACCAGTTTTGAATTCCCAATCATGCAATATAAACCCATATTTTATTATTCTTCTATCGAGAAATATAAAAAATAGTCATTCTCTTCAGAAAAATACGTAAAATCCTTCTCAAACTTTACCTTAAACTTTATAACTACATCTCCTACAAAATGAAATGAAATAAAGGCATTGAGAAAAGACAGTAAATCATCGTTGATCTTCTTCTTTCACTTTAAATCAATTTAATTAGGAAAACGAAGAAAAAAAAGAAGGCCACTTATATAATTGAAAAATCATAAGAGATGATATGAATTAGACATAGTATTCATAACACACGAAGGATTTACAAAAAAAAGATGGTAACGAACTAAAACAAAATATTTTTTTTTGGTGAAAGGTAAGTATGTATAAAAATGTGTGTGTGTCCAATATACAAAGAGGGACTACATCAAATTATGTAGCCATCGTTCATCTCGAGCAGTAATTGGGTATTTGATCTTACACATAATTCTACTTCTAACATCCTTCTTAATCATATGGGCGGTACAATCAGGTTGCTGAACAGCTCCCTCAATTCTGCAAATATTCCGCTGCCTCCAAATGTGATAGATCGTCGCATTAATCGTAGCACTAAGTATGTTGCACTGAAGTTTAGTACCTCTCTTCTTAGTAGCCCAGTCCAAACCCCCATGACTAGGAATTCGTTTTTTCACCCACTTACTTAGGATGTCTAAAACTCTTGAGCTCCAGCAACACCCAAAAAATAGGTGTTCAAAGGTTTCAGCCTGTGAGTCACAAAAGAAACAAAGGTCTGAGTCAGAGACCCCAATCCTCAAAAGTTTCACTCTAGTACTTAAAGCCCCTTTGAACACTAGCCAATAAATGAAGCTGTGTCTCGGGAAACTCCAAGTATTCCAGACGAGCCTCCCCCAAGCAACCTTCGGGTGATGAGCCCGTAAAGCCTTATAGGCAAGCGAAATAGAGTACTGCTCCGCGGACCCATGCCAACGCCCATCAACATATAAGTTCTTAATCTTTTCTTTTGCCTGACATATCTTCCTCCACGCCCACGTGACATCAGCAGGAGGCTGATAGTCTCGCCAAACAGAGCCCCTCAGATAAATGCTACTAACCCACCGAACCCAAAGACGATCCGGTTGGTCAAACACCCAAGAGGACAATTTGGCAACAGCAGTCTCATTCCACAGGTAGAGGTCTCGCAACCCCAATCCCCCTTCCCCTTTAGGCCGACAAATGTTATCCCAACTCACTAAAGCTCTTTTCGTGCCCTCCACACCACCATCCCACAAAAAGTTGCGGCATAAGGAACAATTCGAGCCATAACAAATTTCGGAATTATATAAACCATGGCCCAGTAATTGTGCAGCTGAGAAAGCACAGACTGAACCAAAGTCAACCTGCCTGCATATGACAATTTACGGGCTCCAATACTAGAGATCCTCGAAACAATCCGAGCTAACAGTATCTCACAATCCGTCTTACCCAAATGAGTGCTCTGAATCGGCAGTTCTAGATATCTGAAAGGCAAAGAACCTTCCACACATCCTGAAAACTGCAAGATATCCTCCTTTCTGTCCTCGTCAACTCCAGCAAAGTAAGCATGAGATTTACCCACACTGATACTCAACCCCGAGGCCCTGCTAAAAGTAGCAAAGGCCTTCCAAAGCAGCATCATAGACTCAGTCTCCCCCTTACAAAAAAGGAGTAAATCATCCGCAAACAGTAAGTGACTCAGCTTCAAATGCCCACATTTAGGATGATATTTAAAATTTCTCTCCATCATTCCAAATGTCATAATACGAGAGAAATATTCCATGCAAATCGTGAAAAGTAGAGGAGACATCGGATCCCCTTGCCTCAAACCTCTCTTCCCACGAAAAAAACCAAAACTATCCCCATTAGCACAAATAGTGTAGGAGACCGACTGAACACACTCCATAATCAAGGCTCTGAAGTGATCAGGGAAATCTAGAGCATGCAACATCTGATCCACAAATTTCCATTCCACACTATCATAAGCTTTATGAATATCCACTTTAAACAAGCACCTGGGTGAAACACGACCCCTCCCATATAAACGGACCAAGTCCTGACAGATTAGAACATTTTCCACTATACTCCTCCCTTCGATAAATCCCCCTTGGACAGGAGAAATTATCTGAGACAACACCCGTGCTAATCTCGTGCAAATGATTTTGGCAATACATTTGTACAAGACATTGCAGCAAGCAATCGGCCTAAATTCTTTCACAGACTGGGGCCTATTCACCTTAGGAATAAGAACAATATTAGTACAGTTCAGCTGTTTAAGAAGCTTACCCGAAACAAAGAAGTCCTGAATGGCTCGAACTATATCATCTCCCACAATCTCCCACGAATCGATAAAGAACTGACTCGTGTAGCCATCCGGTCCAGGCGCCTTGTCTCGGGGGATAGAAAACAACGCACGCTTGACCTCATCCTCAGAAATACTAGCTGACAAGAAAGTTTTGTGCTCCTCCGTACAAATCTTGCCCCGCCTCACTAACCCAACATTGACCGGTTCCGTGTCTCGGGATTCACCCAGAAGCTTTGTGTAATACCTGAGAAACGCGTCTTCAATAGCCATTTTATTGTCATAGTAACAGCCCGCTTCATCCGTGATACCCACAAAAGCATTTCGAGCACGACGAGCTCTCAAAATACCATGGAAGTAGGCCGAATTCACGTCCCCGTCACGAACCCAGCGTTGTTTCGCTTTCTGGGACCAGAACTCTGCACGAGCAGCCTGAAGGCCGCGCACCTGCTCATTCAGCGAGGCTTCAGCCTGCAAAATCGAATCTGACCTGTCCGTTCTAATGGCAATTTGCAGTTGTTCCAATTTTAACTCCGCTTGCTCACACCGATTCTCAATGTCCGAGAAACACTCGGAGTTCAAAAATTTTAACGGCCTTTTCAATTCTCGGAGTTTGGTCACGACTTGGAACATCAATGTTCCCCTAATCGGGACATCCCAAGAATCTTTCACACACTTGCTAAAACCGAAAGCCCGACTCCACATGTTCATGTATTTGAAACTACGATTCTTTCTTACCGGTGGCAATTCAAGTTGAACTACACACGGGCAATGGTCGAATGAACCTTCCGGCAAAAAATTTGCGAAACCATTAGGAAAAAGTGTCATCATGGCCTCATTCACCAAACAACGATCAATGCGACTAAATACTCTAGTCTCCGCCACCTTATGCTTGTTATTCCAAGTAAACCAAGACCCACTCGCCTAAAACAAAATATTACCTTATACATTTGTTGTGTTTAGTTTTTTCGTTCCTATTTTGCATGGTTGGTTGTTGTTGTTAGTGTGTTATCGATGTCGTTGCTGTTTGTCGTGTGTGACTTCCGCTGTTCATGTCGATTCCCTTCCCGGTTCTTGTCCCACCTGAACCCCCAAGCGTTCTTTATTGTTCCTTATATTTTGTGTGGACATTCCCACTGGCCCAATGAAAAATCAGTACAATTCTCAATCATTTTTATTCCGGACCTGGACGGAATCTCTGAAAAACGTGTATTAAACATTACAAATTGAGGTACTTTGGAACTCATATCGGGTAACATTTCAAATCAACCTGATTTTCATACCACGTGACTAGGGTGTTTTCGGGATGTAGCTGCACAATTTCATCACGCCAAAGCAACAAATATAAGTCGCTTTACACGTTAAACCAATTTTCAAGTTGGGTTGTTTAATACATATCATCGTAACCCCCAAATGTGCTCCGTTGCTCCTCATATATTGTGTGGACGTTCTTACCGGCCCAATGAAAATTCATAAAATTTTCAATCATTTTTATTCCGGATTTCTGAAAAACGTGTATTATACACTACAAATCGAGTTGCTCGTGAGCTCATATCGGGTCACGTTACAAATCAATTTGATTTTCGTACCTCGTACTTGACTTGGTTGTCTTCGATCAGGATGTAATAACCTACCAGATTTCACGCCCAAGCGATAAGTATAAGTTGCTTTTTTCGCGATAAACCGATTTTCAGGTAGGGGTGCGTGGTTTAACACATAACGGAACTTAGCTTCCAAACGTTCTCCGTTACTTGTCATATTTTGTATGGACATTCCTACCGACTCGATGAAAACTTTGTACAATTTTCAGCCATTTTAATTTCAGACCCAAATTTCTGAAAAATGTGTATTATACGCTATAAATCGAGCTGCTCGTGAGGTCATTGAAAGAGTTATGTCCACTGTCCTACGGATTAACCCGCTTAAGTCTATGTATCCGATATGCCTTGCTAGAGGTCGATGTTGGGTTGACATGTAAATGAGTTACGTGTCTGGTAGTCTTAAGTGGGCCCATTGGGTCACACACGATGTGTACGAGATATTATTAATATATATCGATATATTAAATATATTGGGTCAGTAGTAATACGGACCCAACTGAGTTGTCAGGTTATGGTAATTAGAGTTATACTAATAATCTAATTATGGTAATTAGAGTTATAGAAATAACCTAATTCTACCTTCTCATCTCCTATATAAGGAGGTTCATATGATGAACCAAGATATGGAAGAAAGAGTATTGACTCATAATATATTCATCTTATAAAGAGTTATAAGAGAGATATAAAGAGAAGTTGTGAGACGGTCTCACGTACCTTTATAATAGCATATACGTCGTAGTTCCGTACCCGTGTGGATACCAAAGGAGGCATCACGTTTGGGGTGCTTTATTCTGTCCGTGAGAATTATTTATTCTGTCCGTAGGAATTATTTATTCTGTCCATGGAGATTATTTATTCTGTCCGTGGAGATTATATATATATTTCTTGGTTTATTATACTTCTTATTAATACGTTGTTCCGCTGCAAATAAGGTATAATTGTTATCCTTCTTCTTTTGTCTTTTCGGTTAATACTCGTAACAGGTCTTGGGTTTAAGGGTTGTAACCCTACAGTGGTATCAGAGCCTCTGTTACGTAGTATTAATCAAATCGACCTGAATCTTTGTCTCATAATTGGTTATGAGGGATTCACCCGCGTATTAATTTGATTATATTTTCGAGAATTGTTTTCGTTATTTCATCCATTCCATAAGAATCCGTTGATGTTGCCGCTTTGATCTCACCAAGTGCTGCGTTGTTATTTTGATTTGGTGCGTGGCTCATCTTGCTTGTCATGCTTTTGTCAATTTGTTGTTATCATGCTTGTCATGAATGTATGTGTACTATGTTGTGATTATTTGATACTCATCTACATAAGTTTATTTCGTACAAAGAACAATAGTTTACAAGATATTGCGGTCTGCGACTATTTTGTCCGACGAAGTTTAAGATTTATCTTTTAAATAATTTAAATTGTTAAATTATGTAATTAGATATTAAAATTAATTTAAGATATAATATTGATTATATTTTTATTTAATTATCCTAAATTGATCCATTATAATCCCAAATTTTTTTGTTGACGATGAGACTAATTAGATTAATCAAGATTCGATTGAAATTGGAACGTAAAATTATTAGAATTTATTGTTGACGATGAGACCTAATAAGATTAGGACAAGATTCGTTTTAATTATAGTGGAGACGGAACGAAAAGAGACCAATCCAGTTAGCACGAGTATGACTCAATGGGCACGAGTGTGACTCAGTCGGCACGGGTATGTCCTGGTTGGAACGGGATGACCCGGACGACAAAGGTTTGACCAAGACGACACAATATTTACTCGGACGACATGGTGTCGGGTCGGGTGACGCTTTTAAGAAAATTCGTTTTCTTGCGTTCGTGTGTTGATTATGAATCAAACATGGATTATACTTTTATTTTTCCGGATCAATGAAAAATTAGTTTTCTAACTCGGCTAAATAATTTTATGCATTTTAATTATCATATTATCATAAATAGATCGGGAAAAGAGTTTCTCGAGTCCTAATTGATTTTGATGAATTGTTCATCTATATGACAATTATAAGTTGCAGATCGATTGTGAATCGAGTGTTGTATATCCGTTCAATTTTTCCGGGTGGGAAATTGTTCCTCGTAGTTGGAAAAATGAAAGATATTGGTGAAATTGTTCAAACCAAATAGTAATTATGAACTGTAATATGATTAAAAGTCAAAATATGGGATCTTTTAACTTGTTTTATGCGCAAATAACTAATAACAATTGAATAATTATGTCATACGATGCATAAATTTTATTGTTTAGACTTGTGACTTTTGTGCTTAGAACTTATAGGTCGCCTTGTAAGTTGACCTAGAAGCATGTTTATGACCCATAATGCATTTAATCCCTCGCACAAATATTAAGTATTGCCTTTCCAGAATTGACCACTACAACAATTTCATACCATTGGTTGAAGTGACTGCCTAAGCGGTGCTTTGCCGATGTGTGTGGACTGAGTAGGTGGGTAACGGTTACCCACAAGTTCAATCTGGTTTGCTTAACATTGCTATCAAGTCGGACTTGAGCTTTGAGGCAAATAGTTGGTGTCATATGATGACTAATTCCGACGAACCAAGAATTACATATTGATGTGATTGATAATGTTGTTGTCTACCTTTACTTTTGGAGCTTGAGCAGTGAGCCCAAGTTCACTTGAGCGACAAAAGGTTTAGGATCTTGGAATATTATGCGAACTTGAGGATAATTTTCATGATTTTATTTTAAAATTGTTTAAAATTATAAATATTAATTATCGTTTTACTTAGCATATAATTGTTATTGTAATTTAGTTCCTTTATCACATTTATTAAAGATGAGGTTGAATTGTTCAACCTTGTCGATTGGTATCTTGAGAATTGTTTTCAAAATTAGAGATATGGATTTTGTCCTTGTGAAGGATAATTTCGACAAATTATAACCAGTGCTAATGTACAGTATGGACTGTATAATTAGAGTCATGGAGATGACTACTATAAGTACCAAAATCAATTGTTTCAATAAAGGGAACCGTTCCCATTAAGTGAGAAAATGTTAAAGATGATCCAATTAATCCATGTCATATGATGAATGATTATCTTGATAATCAGGAAAATTTGGATGCTTCTTTCTAAAGAATTAGGAATTGAAATCATTTCAATTAGTCCTAAGTTTAGGTCACTTTATTATGAATAAACAGGTGACTTAATAAGATTTCTTACCTTTTAGCATGAGACAGGGGCGTCTTAATAGATTTGGAGGCCCAGTTCGAGTCTCGAGTTAGAGGCCCTTGTATGGATTTAATATAAAAAAATAGGAAAAATATAATTGCATCCAACAAGGTTTGAACTCATGACCTCTAGAGCAAAAGTGTAGGCTCAAACCACCACACCACAAGCCACATGTATGTATATTATCTAACAATTTTATATATAGAGTAGCTATTCAGAAAGAGGATTATGAGGCCCAACAAAATTGGAGGCCCAGTTCCTCTGCTCGCCCTGAACCTCCTCTGAGCCGCCCCTGGCATGAGATATTAAAAGATAATTGAACATTGTATCAAGAAGGCAAATAATACTAATGTTCTATGAGTTCACTAAGAAAATTGCCTGAGATAATGATTAATGAATCTAAGACGTTGGTTAAAGTAAGGGAAAGATAATTGTTGTCATACCTAAACTTGTTCCCAAGTTTAGATTAGGTACGAAATTATTTATCATTAATGTAATGACAAATATATGGCATTGTTAGATAGCTTTCTAGAAGTGTCTAGAAATTCTGCAAATCAATTATTGAAGTATGACTTATGGTGTGTATGTTACTAGAGTAATTGTTACTTTCATTCTACTGTTTTGGTATAAGATACCAAATGCAACTATTACATTGTGAATGTGATGGCTCAAAGAGGGTAGAATAATGGTATATAAGTGAAGTGTTTTATGATGAAATGGACAAACGTTGTTGTTTCATATATAATAGGAAAATCACTTAATTTTACCATAAAGTTGTATACTGTAATTGAATAATTGTTATTCTTGTACTAGTCATAAGCAAGAATATTGATTCTGTTTCATGTATGGGCATGAAAAGTTTTAATAAAAGTAGGACAATTGTTGCTCTATACTTTGCAAGAATATGAGGTACATAAGGCTAACATGATTGTTGAGCTCTACATTCCTAGTAGTGAATGCTTTTATTTATAACATAACAACAAAAAAGGTTCAAGTCCCACGACTCAAGTTTTACCTATTATGGCATTGTTCTTAATCCATGAGACAAGAAACATAAGAATAAGTTTCATAATGATGAAATTATAAACCTTATTGATAAGGATCAACAGAGGTAGATGAATCTTGTTTAGATGGATAAATGACATTACAAGTGACTCCTATTAACTGTAGTGGGAGGGTACTTAGACTTGTTAGACCACACATATACAGATATGTGTGAGTTTAACTAGTGATGTTGCAAAATGGGTAACACGTGTGGTTTTGTTCGATATGATTGAAACGGGGAGGAATTGAACTAAAAGATTGTGATCATTTAGAAGTAGTGAAAAGTGTTTCAAACTACATCGAACCATATTTGATATGATTTGGTCTATGATGAGTCATATGCAGATTTTATTGACACTTTAGAAAGTTATGCACTATAAAAGTTTTTGTACAATGTTGATGAGATTGTCCATGTAAGTCGGAGAATAGACACCATATGAGATATGGATTGAAAATGTTCTAAAATAGTCTTTTCTTAATTATCAAGTCTTAAAGCTTAGAGAAAATTGTTTTCTAAGAACTTAGACTCAATTATGACATGTGTTTTATCAGGGGTATTATGTTAATTCTACAAATTATCCAAAGAACAAAATTGTTTTGTTGCATGGAGTGATATGTTTCTTTTAAAAATATGTGATTTCTAATAGAAACAGTCGGAGTAGAATCGACCTTGAATTGTTCAAGACTAACAGAAATTCTCTACAACTGTTGAAGAGGATATTGATGCATCCATGAAAGGTCATGATCACCTTACCTGTAACGTATTACCCTACATAGGTTTGACCTATGATGAAACAATAATGGGCAAAGACTCCAAAAATCACATAAAATCTAATAGATTCTATATACCATAACCAAGTATAGACTTGGGTTAAATGGGTCTTATAGTGAAGAATAGTCTTCAATATAAAGACGATGTAGATTGATATATATAAGAGTATCTATGAAGCATAGTTGGTAGTTAAGGATTGACCTCATAGTAATGACTATGGAAAAACCTTTTTACAACATTATGCTTAAGTCTATTAAGATTGATTTAGCATTTTAAATGTCATCACTCATTATGATGAGTTTTGGACATATATATGTGAAACACATTTCTTGAAAGGGATGCAATATGATATGTGCGACACATCGTATGAATTTCATATTATTAAAATTGCTAGGCAAATGTGAGTGTTCCAATTTGATTGGAGAATGGAGCAAGTATCTTCGTTTTCAATGTGGTAATTCAAATATGTTTGTTTTCCATTAAGACGAAGAGAGACAAAGTGTGTACAAGAGGCTAGTGGGAGTGCATTTATCGTTATGATTTGGTATGTATGTGACATACTTCTCTAACTAAACGACATTTGATTGCTTTAGTCTATGAGACTTTGCACGAAATGTGTTTATTGTGTGCTCGTCTGACGAGTAAATACTAATCTGGTGAGTGTCATTAGAACGCTTTCTAAGAATTGTTCATTTGCGCTTAAGAAGCAAAAAGGGGAATTATTTAAGAGATGCGCATGATGTGATAAGCAAATTGTTGTAAACAAGTTACAACAATTCATATTTCCAAATAGACAAAGATAATATGAGATTGTAATCTCAGTATATTTTGTTTTGGATGAGAAGTTGTGTGTTGGAACGGTTCCAAAGGACAACTTTATGACTAGTATTATAACTAAGTTGGTGTTCTATTGCTTTTGAATAGCAAATAGACGTTTGATTACGAATCAAGCACACACTCAACTTCAAAGTTTATGAAGCAAATGTTGCTCATGAAACTAACAGTTTGCCTTAATTGAGAGAAGGTAGATTGATCATATGCTTGTAAATAACCGATACAAATGTTGTATGTCCCGAAACCTCCTCTACATAAAGATCATATCGATTATGATCGGTATAAGATGCATGGGCGAGTGGTCTTAGTACTTTTAGAGGTGTTTGGTTTAGTGGGAGTTATTTCGATAATTGATATATGTATGACATATTGTCATTTGGTTAATGTAACCGAGTTTTGTCCCTAAATAATTTACATTGATGAAATTGATCACTAAGTACGTGACTTAGTCTTGGAACTCTATTTGGATGATGTAATTATTTTGTCTCTAGTCAGGGTATTATGCTGGGACATTTGAATACCCTTAAATGACTAGTGTGTGAGTTGATTGATGACTAAGTTCCTTGAGTCATAGGTATTGAGAGACTAAATCAGGCACACGGGTGTATGTTAAGAACATGAATTAGACAGACCCGCCGAAAAGGATTTTACTAAGATTTCGCTTAGTGTCAGTAAAGTTCTTTGCAAGTTATGAACTTGTACGGTCTTTAGACCTGAGTCTTCGACTATTCTGTACATGTGATGTGTATGCTTTGATACTATTCCTCGTCAGCTGTGAAAGGGGGCTATGGATGGTTATTGGGCATGCATAGATCATGTGATAGGATGTGGTTAGACAAGAGGGGATTTGCTCTTCCTTTATTGAAGGAAATTTATTGTTTCTTGGCCACTCGAAGAGTGTGACTTGTGCAAATGCGTGGCCGCGCTCAGATAGGATGATTGTCATCTATCTGCTCTTTTAACAAGTCAACTCAGAGATTCGAGTAAAAGATTGAGACATGCGAGGATGACACTTCTTCTTACCTCATTCGCAATTGGAGACAATAGTAGCAAAGAGACTTAACGCCGTTCTTGAGAGGACATGTACAAGTGGGAGACTGAAGGAGTTATGTCCACTGTCCTACGGATTAACCCGCTTAAGTCTATGTATCCGATATGCCTTGCTAGAGGTCGATGTTGGGTTGACATGTAAATGAGTTACGTGTCTGGTAGTCTTAAGTGGGCCCATTGGGTCACACACAATGTGTACGAGATATTATTAATATATATCGATATATTAAATATATTGGGTCAGTAGTAATACGGACCCAGCTGCGTTGTCAGGTTATGGTAATTAGAGTTATACTAATAATCTAATTATGGTAATTAGAGTTATGGAAATAACCTAATTCTACCTTCTCATCTCCTATATAAGGAGGTTCATATGATAAACCAAGATATGGAAGAAAGAGTACTGACTCATAATATATTCATCTTATAAAGAGTTATCAGAGAGATATAAAGAGAAGTTGTGAGACTGTCTCACGTACCTTTATACTAGCATATACGTCGTAGTTCCGTACCCGTGTGGATACCAAAGGAGGCATCACGTTTGGGGTGCTTTATTCTGTCCGTGGGAATTATTTATTCTGTCCGTGGGAATTATTTATATTTCTGGGTTTATTATACTTCTTATTAATACGTTGTTCCGCTGCAAATAAGGTATAATTGTTATCCTTCTTCTTTTGTCTTTTCGGTTAATACTCGTAACAGGTCTTGGGTTTAAGGGTTGTAACCTTACAGTCATATCGTTTCATGTTTCAAGTAACCTTGATTTTCCTACCACGTTACTAGGATGTCATTAGGATATACTCTACACTAAGGCGACCATCCTGGATTTAGTGTTAAGTCAGTAGTAATTAAGATTACATACATAGCGATTGAGTCTGGGAACGATTAGTATCATTTCGATTAATTTTGCTCTAGTTGTGATTTTCTTACTCCATCATGAGTGATACTCTAGTAGATTTTGAAGGACTTTAAAATCATTATTAATAAATAAAATAAAGGGAAAATTATACATTACAACCTTATAAAAATCACTTTTTTTCAATTACAGACTTATATAAAAAAAAATTCAACAATTACTACCTAATAAAACACTTTCTATTTACTTTTGCTACCTTAAATGAGCTCCGGTGGATTATTAAGTTGATTTTCGTCCAAAATTACATTTTGTCTAATACGTGACCATTTTGCCCCTGCATCTAATTTACTGAGTCTATTTACCCTTTCATCAACTTTATCACTCTTATTGTTTTTCAATTTCTATATTGATGTTCTCCAGTTTCTTCACTCTCCTTTACTGTTTCTACACCTCCATTATTTTTTATCTAGTTAGCTAACATTTAATTTAATTAAGACAAATTGGAGAAATCGTAAATTGCAATTAAACTAAACAATAGATTTAATTCATGTACGAAAAACTAAATTTAAATGCAAATCTGGGTTTTATTGTAAGAATCGATTGAAAACCCTAAACTAACGATTGAATCGATTGAAAGCTTACTTGTAGATTTGTTGTTTTCTTCAATTGTAAATCTGGGTTTCAATTTTGTACGGAATATTGTTGGATTTATCAGATTAATTAGGGTTAGAGGATGATTTGCTGGGGGAGACGTACTGAGTGGGTAGAAGAGCTTAAGGGGTTTAATGAGGGTCAAATGGTCAATGAAGTGAAAACGGTTTTTTAACTGAGGGGTATTTTGGTCTGTTCACGACTTTCGAAACACAATCAACTTACTAATCCACCGGAGTTTATTTAAGGTAGCAAAAACAAATGAAAAGTGTTTTATTAGGTAGTAATTGTTGAATTTTTTTTTATAAGTCTGTAATTGAAAAAAAAATGATTTTTATAAGGCTATAATGTGTAATTTTCGCTAAAATAAAATTAGAAATGAAGGATGACCCACAATACACATTCCCTCAATTAATTTGTATTAAAATAAATAAAAGAAAAAAAAAAAAAAGAAAAGGCAAGCATCTATATATAGTGAGCAAAGGAGAGTGGAGTTGCTACACCATCAATAAACAATCATCAATACAAAAAATAATTAAAAGAGAGGGCGGGAATTGAAGTAGCAGGTAGATCAATCATGAGAGTTATAGGGACGTTCGAAGTGGAGGTAGACATCGAGGGTGGTGGAGATGTCTTCCATGAGATATTCAGCACCAGACCTCACCACATATCCACCATGTCGCCCTCCAATATCCATGGCTGCGATGTGCATGAGGGTGAATTCGGCAAACCTGGTTCTGTTATTTTCTGGGAATATACCCTCGGTAATTCATTCATTTATTTTTCTTATTATATTATTCTCCATCATCCAAATCTTTAATTTGCTCAACTCATCATCTTCATTCAACCTCCTTACTCTTATTTGCTTTACGTATTTATTATTATTATTATTATTATTATTATTATTATTATTTTTTTTTTTATAAAAACGGATCTTGCAAACACCAGAACAAATTACAAGAAGTTAGAGGGGAGCCTAGATACTATCTTTTTATTATTATTATTATTATTATTATTATTATTATTATTATTATTATTATTATGTCACGTGCGTTAGAAGCTAAGCTTTTTTGACGAGGAGAAAGCCGTCTGAGTTATTTTCAGGCTTCACTCGGTAATGAACTTGCACTCCTAAGTCAACTGCTTCACTTACTAATAATTAATACTCCTTCCATCTTGCTCATTTGCTTATATTTAATTAAAATAATTTTCAAAAGAAAGTCGAACGCAAAATTTATGAAAAGAAAAAACGTAAATTATTGAGTTACACCAATAAAAAAAAGTGTAAACTATTTACGTGATTGTTGCTATTGTAATATTAGCGACCAAGGACAGATTTTTTAATTCGTAAAATGAGTGATATGACTGATTTTGTAAAGATTCAGTGGGATAATTAAACAAGATTTCCATCAATGCGATCGTTGACCATAAATAGTTGATCCTGCGGCCTCAAAATAAAAAATAAAAATATTGTATTCCATCCATCTGTTCAAATTTAAATGATACACTTTTCTTTTGGACATTATTTACAACTCAATAGAGTTGTTAATATTCACGACAATAATCTATAAGAGAAAATATAGCATGTGGGATCTTGTTTAATTTGTCATAGATTAAGAATATCGAATTTTTATAATTTTTGTTAATATAAAACGAAATATTTTGACTGTGTAAACCTTATCTCGATAAGTATGAAAAAACAAACGTATCCTTTTGATTCGAACGGGGGGAGTAACTTGTAACACGAAACAAGTATCGCTTGGTGGGGATCGAATGATGCTTTTGAAGTTACCTACTGTACATAAATATAGTGCTCCGTATCTGTTGTATCGAGAGGCCTGGTGCTAACAAATCGAGTCAAACTCAAACATGATCTTAATTGCCATTCTTGGGCTTTCCACGTTCATGATTTAAAACTTGAGATCACCAGCTTAATCTTCATCATCAACATATATAACACATTAACTTCCCCAAAAAAAAAACATATAGCATTAAAAAACATTTTCCTTTTCCTTTAGCTTATTGTTAAGCTGGCTTTCGAGCTCAAATATGAGTTCTAGCCAAGTTGAAGCAATATACCCATTTATACTTTCTGTTGGTCTATTTACACTTATTCAAACGTGTATGTGAATTACTTACTTTGTCTCGATCATTTGTTCACCTGATTTATTCTAGAACGTCTTAATCATTTGTTTATCTTTTTATATGATACTCTCTCCATTTCATTGATTTCTTCCTCCTTAAAAGTGACACATTTTTTAAGAAAAATAAAAATAAAAGTAAAATTAGAGAGGAAGTAAAGTAAGTGGGACACTTAGGTAAAGAGAGAAGTGTGATAGAAAAAAAAATGGAAGAAATCAAATAAATTATTGAAAAAAGAAATATGGAAAATATTAATGAAACAGATAGAGTAATTATTTTTCTGGGTAATTTAATCATCTAAGTCACCAAAATCTACTTCTCATAAAATAACAATAATCTCAAATGGTCCGCTCATCTCTCCTTGATCCTTATGTCAAACTAAAGGTAAACAAATGCTCCGCTAATATCTTTCATTTTACATTAGCAAAAATTATAAAAATTTGATATACTTAATGTACTCATAAAGACGAATAATCAAACAAAATTCACACGACTATATTCTCATTTATAGATTGTTGAGAATATTAAAGATTATCTTTGGTTATGAATAGTATCGATTTAAAGAAACTCATCGTGTTATAATTATGGAGTATATGATTAAATCAGTAATACAAAATACTAGAGTATACTCAATTTTCAGTTGATACGCATCCGCGTAACATTTTGCGATTAAATAACTGAAATTTAATTGGCTTACTTCTACATTTGCATAGTTGCAATAACATAGTACTGGTAAATGATTTGATGGTGATAACTAACGCACGCAGACGGGAAAAAATGTGTGGCAAAGGAATTAATCGAGGTAATAGATGAAGAAAAGCAGCTGGTGAGATTTAAGATAGTGGATGGAGATCTTCTTAAAGAGTTTAAGAGCTTCACTCTGACTGTGCATGTGGTGCCAAGGCCGGGTAACTTAACCGGGGTTAAGTGGATTGCTGAATTTGAAAAGATTGATCTCAATGACCCCTATCCTACTAAGTTGCTCGACTTCTGCATTGCCGTCACTAAGGACATTGAAACACATCATCTCAATGAGGCAAACACTTCCACCACTCAGTAAACTCAGTGAACAAAGCTCACATGTGAGCAACCAGACCTGCTATATGTGTTAAGCTCTTCTATATTTTCAGTTTCTATAAGAATAAGATGTCCACTGTTGGGTTTTTTCTTGTTGTATGAAAGTGTTATATTAATGTACGGCTTGGCTTGTTTGTTTCGGAGTGTCGAAAATAATAAAGAATAATATCCATTTCATGGTTGTTTCTGCTATAGTCTTCGCTATATTAAAGAATCACATTTATCTTACACTAAAACGTCAATGATAATATCTTAGTAGTAGTCGCTTAAGTGCAAGTGCGGTTGGGTGTCAAAACGAAGAGTTTCCCACCTGTAAGCAGTCAATTTTGTACCGTATATCTATTCGAGGTGCCGCCTAGCACTTGATCATGATTAGACTGCAACATGCTACAATTTCTGATAACTTTGTTGTTAACCACTTTCTATATGCTCTTTTACCTTAACTTATCATCGTTTATACGTGTTTAGTGTGACATTAGGACCTTTTTTTTACTTTTATTTCTTTAAAACTCCTCACTTGGGTATCTAGTGCGCTTTTGCTAAATCCTATAGCTATCTGAGCCACTTTGGAGAGTTTTTGAATTCTAACCGAACAAGAGAGGAATCCATGGATCAAAGAGAGACCGTACCCTAGTGATCACGTCCCTAGGATGCGAAACTAAACCCCGAATATCAATTTCCATGTGTCGTTCATGCAAGATCAAGGTTCAAACAACAATATCCGAAGATCTAGACTTTGGATTGAGGTGATTTAAGTTGGAGGTGAAAGCTTGTCGTCATAGCTTTCCAACGACATATCACACGTCTCATTATGTGAATAAACGAGCGATATAGAGTGAAATTTCACTCGCTGGGATTTTGGAGGGGTGAAACTTCACCCCTCGGCATTTTTGGATTTGAGCATTTTTCCACCGGGTGAAATTTCACTCATCTCTGGTCCTTTGACAGGGGTGAATCTTCACCCCTCGACTATTTCATGGTTTGTTGATTATTTTGCACCTTGTGAACTTTCACCCTTTTGGGGGGGCAAAGTTTCACCCCTTGGACTACACCTTCTTTAGGCCTTTGTTTAAACCTCTCTTAAACCCACGTATAAATATTTTTTGGAGATATTTTTCCTTCATCATGCATCATTTTTGTAGGTCTTCATCTTCTTCTTCTTCTTCTTGAGTTTTCCATTGTTGAAGACTATTTCTTTCCTTTATTATTATTATTATTATTATTATTATTATTCTTTATTTTTTCTTCTTTAGTGGGTAATTTTTATTACTCTCTTATCTTGATCTATTCTTAATTTTCCTTATTTCACTTAATTTTAATTTCATCTATCTTGATTATTTAGTTCTTGTGGTTTTTATCACAATTGTTGTGCTTCTCTCTCTCTCTCTCTCTCTCTCTCTCTCTCTCTCTCACTCTCTCTCTCTCTCTCCCTCTCCCTCTCCTCTTTAGTTTAAATTATTAGAAATCACCTTCTTGATAACATTCGCATGATAATTAGTAATATTAATCACTTTTCAATCATGTTTAATCCAAAAATTATCATTTCCATAGTCTTAATTAATCTTGCAACCATGATTAGTGATTAGTTACCCTCACTAGGGGTCGATGAAGCTTAGATTTGTCTAGATTACGCCAAATGTATGTCTTGTATCAATTGAATTGGGCGATTAATTGAGTGAGGATCTGTAGCGGAATTTTGGATAAACTCGGTTTTGGGGTTTGAGAAGGTCTTAGTCCCTTGGTCATGGACGGGAGTCGATTAGGATAGGTAACCGGTTTAACCCCTCTTCCTTGCTTTACTCTACTAGATCGAACACGGGAGTGGTGTCTAGCGGGGTACCATTTACACTAGTACATTTTCGCGCGTGCCTTTTTGACTTGAGAGTGTTTGGGGCTTATCAAGTGAGTGACTCTCGGACTTGACTTTAGGATTCCGTTTTACGAATCCGGGAGGGAGGTAAACATGGTAACTAGTCGTTTCACGAACCCGGGAGGGAGGTGGTCGACCTAGAACGCGTACATCCTCACCCTAAAACCCGATTTATTTGATATTAGATATACTCTAGCGTGATTTAGGTAAATTGTAGCGACATCGTTCCCTAGTTCCTTTCATACTTGATTATTTGTTATTTTTTAGCTTTCGTTAGTTTCGATTTTAGTTTTATACTATTTTCTATTTCTTGCTCTAGTTTATCGTTTATTATTGGGTTATTTAATAGCAATAATACTGACTATTGAGCGTATTCCAATAATAATAACAATTACAGTTAATCCCAGAAATACATCGAATTGGAGTATTCTAATGATAATGGTACAGTTGCATTTGTTACCTGCAACAGCAGGTAATCTTTCTGAAAAATAACTTGCTACTTCAATTTATTCAATCCACACCCACTTACCCTATTTCTTCATCTCCATTCTACATAAATCCTTGTTTTAATGACAACTCTGCAAAAAATTTTAAAAGGTCTTGATTTCCATTACCCTTCTCTCCTCATTAAATCTAATAATGGGCTCTCCATCAAGACATAAACTTCATTAATTAAAATAAAACATACGGAGCATTATCTAATGTGAAAATCAATCAAACCATCGAAATTAATTATTGCCCCATCTCTGATTCTCTATCTCCTTCAACTCCCAGGTACTCTCTTTTCGGTTTTAAGCATTGCTAATTTGTTTTATTTTGTACAAATTTGGGGTTTTGGTTTCAATTAGGTTTTTTTTTTCTGGGTTCGTATTTATTCGATTACCATTTCGATTATGATTCCTGGGTCCAATTCGGGACTTGATTCGCTTCTAATTTCCAATTTTAGCACAATTCACTTGGTCAATCAAATACTATTTTATCTTTCCGCAAGTATCAACAATTTGGGGTTTTGTTTTGATTAGGTTTATTTTCTGGGTTTATATTTATTCGATTAGTGTTTCGATTATGGTTTCTAGGTCCAATTCAGGAGTTTATGTTTATGTTTTAATAAACTGTCCACTAAGTTTTGTGAAATCAATTTTGTCATTCACAATTGTTGTACCAGATTTTTTCTTCTTACCAGGTCTAGATTCATCCTCAAGGGAGAGTGAGAAGTAAATGGAGAGTGAAGTAAATGGTAATGGTGATAGTAGGAATTAAATGAGGCGCTTAAGGGGAGGTGGACCGGTTATTCAGGTAACCGGTCAACTGTACCATTATCATTAGAATACTTCAATTCAATGTATTATTCTGGGATTAACTGTAATTGGTATTATTATTGGAATACGTTCAATAGTCAGTATCATTGCTATTAAATAATCCTTTATTATTCTAGTTTTAGTCCACCTCTCAAAACTTCTATCGACTTAAAATGCTCCTCGTTGGATCGACCCTTTTTCGTGCTACGATACATCGTGCGCTTGCTGGGTTTTACAACTCCATCAAGTTTTTGGCGCTGTTGCCGGGAAGCAATAGCGATACTAGTAGTTTTTATTCTTCCATTTAGACTAAGTCATTGGTTACTTTGCACACACCGGTGTGCTTTTGCTAGTGATCTAACTTTTTCTCTCTAATGTTTGAATTGTTTTTGCATGACTTGTCGAATTCTCAGACTCTTACCAATCCATTTATTGAATCCGGAAATGGATGCAATGGAGTATGCTCTAGCTATGGGTTCTATATTGAATCAATGCACCACAAGTTCGTTAGAAAGCTTGACCGGAGAAGGGTTATATGAGGAGAGGTCTACGCCTCTTCAAGTGGAGTTGAAACTCCTTTCCTCATCTCTTAATTATGCTTTTTTAGGTCCGAGTGAGACATATCCCGTCATTGTTAATAATGCACTCAATAACAATCAAGTTCATGACTTGTATGTTGGAAGTTTTGAGAAAATATAAAGATTGATTCGGTCTACGAGTCGGTAACATGGTTACTTCTATTGGTGAGATGCAAGCCAATAGGATGTAGCGGTGATACTAGGAGCCACGACTCGTGTGTTTATCTGTTTAGGTGAAAAATGATTTAAAATCAAAAGGTTATTGATAGGCTAAAGTCGTATGCCTCAAATTAGAATTTATAAGCACTTAAATCTAGATACTAAAACGTAGTATAGTAGAAATAAGGGTCGACCCCAAGGGAATCAGAATAACGAAATTATGCTAATTAAGTGTAGACGAAAACAATCAAATCTCTAATCAAATTAAAGATCGTAGTAACCAGGGGGGGTTTGAATGAAATTCTAATAAACTAAAACGAAAAGCTAATAAATTGAGATATCAAATGATGAAAAAGAACTTAGACACAAGCACGAATCCACACTCAATAGCGATTGATCATCGTAAGACGGTTTCAATTAATAATCTTGACTACTCTATCGTGAACATGAAATTCCAATTCTCTTAAGAATAGTTAACTAAAACGAATCCCGTTCTTAATTAACCCTAACCGTAAAACAACCTAAACAATCCAGTTCTAGGTTCAATTAGACGGAAGCAATATAGATCAGAGAATTCGATAGAGAATAAATAGCACGTACAATCCAGTCGCGCCTTAGATATTTATGTGAATTGCCTCTAAGTACTAATATCAACGTATCCCGTTCAATATTAATTCCTAGTTGTTACCAATGTAAAGTTAATCAGTAAATCCTACTCAATTAACAATACGAACGATAGAATGAAGAAATCAAGTACTAGTTGCGCATCTAGCAATTAACAACAACATTCATAGAATTAATAACCAAGCAATTCATAATAATCAAGGTTAATAATCAAAACATTCAAACTCACAAACGTTTCTCGAGCGTTTCAAAGACTTGAATCTAAGTAGAGAAGATTAGTTACACATACTTGCAATGGAAAATTGGGGTTCTTCAAAGGTCTCCCTTTTTCTTCTCTAATCTTACGTTAAACTAGATGTGATAATATGAATAATACAAATCTAAAACTAAGCTTAACCTAATAATAGTTTACCCATAAAAATAAAATAATAAACTATCCTAATAATAATAAAGTTTCCTAATTGAGAACCAAGTCTTAAAAGCGTAGCCATGTAACACAAAATAAGACGGAACGCGTGGGACGTTACAGGCAGACGGTAAATGATTTGATGGTGATAACTAACGCACGCAGGCGGGAAAAAATGTGTGGCAAAGGAATTAATCGAGGTAATAGATGAAGAAAAGCAGCTGGTGAGATTTAAGATAGTGGATGGAGATCTTCTTAAAGAGTTTAAGAGCTTCACTCTGACTGTGCATGTGGTGCCAAGGCCGGGTAACTTAACCGGGGTTAAGTGGATTGCTGAATTTGAAAAGATTGATCTCAATGACCCCTATCCTACTAAGTTGCTCGACTTCTGCATTGCCGTCACTAAGGACATTGAAACACATCATCTCAATGAGGCAAACACTTCCACCACTCAGTAAACTCAGTGAACAAAGCTCACATATGAGCAACCAGACCTGCTATATGTGTTAAGCTCTTCTATATTTTCAGTTTCTATAAGAATAAGATGTCCACTGTTGGGTTTTTTCTTGTTGTATGAAAGTGTTATATTAATGTACGGCTTGGCTTGTTTGTTTCGGAGTGTCGAAAATAATAAAGAATAATATCCATTTCATGGTTGTTTCTGCTATAGTCCTCGCTATATTAAAGAATCACATTTATCTTACACTAAAACGTCAATGATAATATCTTAGTAGTAGTCGCTTAAGTGCAAGTGCGGTTGGGTGTCAAAACGAAGAGTTTCCCACCTGTAAGCAGTCAATTTTGTACCGTATATCTATTCGAGGTGCCGCCTAGCACTTGATCATGATTAGACTGCAACATGCTACAATTTCTGATAACTTTGTTGTTAACCACTTTCTATATGCTCTTTTACCTTAACTTATCATCGTTTATACGTGTTTAGTGTGACATTAGGACCTTTTTTTACTTTTATTTCTTTAAAACTCCTCACTTGGGTATCTACTGCGCTTTTGCTAAATCCTATAGCTATCTGAGCCACTTTGGAGAGTTTTTGAATTCTAACCGAACAAGAGAGGAATCCATGGATCAAAGAGAGACCGTACCCTAGTGATCACGTCCCTAGGATGCTAAACTAAACCCCGAATATCAATTTCCATGTGTCGTTCATGCAAGATCAAGGTTCAAACAACAATATCCGAAGATCTAGAATTTGGATTGAGGTGATTTAAGTTGGAGGTGAAAGCTTGTCGTCATAGCTTTCCAACGACATATCACACGTCTCATTATGTGAATAAACGAGCGATATAGAGTGAAGTTTCACTCGCTGGGATTTTGGAGGGGTGAAACTTCACCCCTCGGCATTTTTGGATTTGAGCATTTTTCCACCGGGTGAAATTTCACTCATCTCCGGTCCTTTGACAGGGGTGAATCTTCACCCCTCGACTATTTCATGGTTTGTTGATTATTTTGCCCCTTGTGAGCTTTCACCCTTTTGGGGGGGCAAAGTTTCACCCCTTGGACTACACCTTCTTTAGGCCTTTGTTTAAACCTCTCTTAAACCCACGTATAAATATTTTTTGGAGATATTTTTCCTTCATCATGCATCATTTTTGTAGGTCTTCATCTTCTTCTTCTTCTTGAGTTTTCCATTGTTGAAGACTATTTCTTTCCTTTATTATTATTATTATTATTATTATTATTATTATTATTATTATTATTATTATTATTATTATTATTATTATTATTATTATTATTATTATTATTATTATTATTATTATTATTATTATTATTATTATTATTATTATTATTATTATTATTATTATTATTATTATTATTATTATTATTATTCGTTATTTTTTCTTCTTTAGTGGGTAATTTTTATTTCTCTCTTATCTTGATCTATTCTTAATTTTCCTTATTTCACTTAATTTTAATTTCATCTATCTTGATTATTTAGTTCTTGTGGTTTTTATCGCAATTGTTGTGCTTCTCTCTCTCTCTCTCTCTCTCTCTCCCTCTCCCTCTCCTCTTTAGTTTAAATTATTAGAAATCACCTTCTTGATAACATTCGCATGATAATTAGTAATATTAATCACTTTTCAATCATGTTTAATCCGAAAATTATCATTTCCATAGTCTTAATTAATCTTGCAACCATGATTAGTGATTAGTTACTCTCACTAGGGGTCGATGAAGCTTAGAT